>SZWC01001220.1:295478-307536 GCA_023375785.1 Penium margaritaceum | reverse complement strand
TGTATATGTATATGTATATGTATATGTATATGTATATGTATATGTATATGTATATGTATATGTATATGTATATGTATATGTATATGTATATGTATATGTATATGTGTATGTATATGTATATGTAAACTTACCATTCGCAAGACCATCGAGGTAATGCGGACACGAGGGAGTACATTCTTGGCTGTGAAGTGTGACTGAAGGATCTCAGACCCTATTCAGCGACGTTGTATTATTGTAGGACTTGCTTTTCACTTTTATCAGCTCACAGTTCGGTGCTTAGGATAGACAACTTTGAGGGTAACAGTCGCAGATATAGATGCCATGAGAATGCGGCATATTCTAGATATCTGACTCATGAATCGATATTCACAATGTATGCACTCACAAAACAGGTCCCTACCTACGTCAAGATCTTCGATTAACAGTTGCTAATGGTGCGGATTGCAGACAAAGCAGCTCGGATATATTTGCCCTATTTTTTTACATGTATTATTATGGTTCTACTCCGTAGTTCATCCATAACTTGTGGTTATATTAGGGTTTCATAATCTAGTTTTCGAGAATTCAATAGGTTTCCGGAATGCTTTAGCACCTTTTTACTTTATGTTGGAACAGTTCTTGTTTTTTTGGTTCTTTAATGTGATTGTTTGTGTGCGACGATTTCTGACATGTTTGCATTCTGACATGGGTAGTTCTATAGTTATGGGTCCTCTCTCAAAGTTTTGTGAAGCCTATCTTGAGATTAGAACACATCTAGTGTTTCTTTGATAGTTGATCTGGTAAGGAGGATACTCAGAGGGATATCCTTTGTGGACTTTGTGACTTTGCAAGAGAGGATCTCGCACTCTCATGGTGTTACNTTGGTTCTTTAATGTGATTGTTTGTGTGCGACGATTTCTGACATGTTTGCATTCTGACATGGGTAGTTCTATAGTTATGGGTCCTCTCTCAAAGTTTTGTGAAGCCTATCTTGAGATTAGAACACATCTAGTGTTTCTTTGATAGTTGATCTGGTAAGGAGGATACTCAGAGGGATATCCTTTGTGGACTTTGTGACTTTGCAAGAGAGGATCTCGCACTCTCATGGTGTTACGAGTGGAGGTTGGGGGGAGGGGGTTGGGGGCTGACGTGTTCGTCCCCTCTTCATGATTGTGGGTGTAGCATCGACTCCCCCGCGATGCTCGATCAGCGACGCATGTCGCTGATCGAGCATGTCGATTGAGCTCGATACCTCGTTCTTGGATTTCGAAGTGCTGGATATAGGGGACATAAACTTCCGCTCGTGCATATGGAAGGGTCCGCTCTTCGTGATCATGGATATCCTAGCTGTTTCACCCTAACTTCCTGCATGCTGGCTTTTCCTGGTGAGCCCAACCAGACAGCAGACAGGCCTAAACCTGGGCGTCGTCTGTTTTCCCTAGAAACTGGACCATACCAAAATACCCACGCTACGAATGTAGTCTTGCAGTCATGATCACCTAGAAAAACAACAACAGGGAGTTATGGCTACCTAAATCCAAGCTGCTTCTATGCTAGCCCACACTAACAATACTGCCTGAACAACTTGAAACTCGGACCCCAAGCAGAACATGGCGTTGTAATTGCAATCGTACTGACGGATCTGGCACAAGACCCAAGCAGACAACATTTGCTGTGGCAGTGAACGTCAGCGATATGACTGCTAAGGAGGCCTGCCGATGGAGCTGAGCAAGGCATGCATCTGAGGGAAGAGGCTTGAGCAATCTGCTTGCAGACCTCTGCGGGCGTCGGCTCCACCGAACGACACTCTAGCAGCATTGCGTCTCGTCGTGAATCATTTGTACGTAGATGTACACAAGTGGGGAGGACATAGCAGAACACAATGAGAGATGTGTGCAAACCAACACTACTCCATGACTCACAGGGACAGTGCACATTGGCGAGCAGCGAGCACATTGACCAAGCAGGTAAGACTCCCCAAGGACAGGCAATACGTGAGAAGGGGTCGAGAGAACAACTCACAGACGCACACCGACAACACTCCCTGCCTTTTTGAACAAGTTGATGTTTAGTGCCTTGGTGAGGAAGTCAGCCAATTGTCGTGCTGTCTCAACCCACACAATGCTCACTCTAGCGTCATGCAACAACAAACGTACATAGTGATACTCAACATGCTTTTGCTTGTGCTTTGTCCATGTGTGATGCACATCGTCATTGTCGGCGATGGCCATGGCATTCTCATTATCATAGTGCATTGTGATAGACCCAAGAGACTGACGTAACTTGGACAACAGACGATGCATCCACACGCTCTCACACACGCCAGAACCAAGGGTCGCATACTCAACCTCAGCAGTGTTGCGTACAATGCAGCCTTGCTTACCACTACTCCAAGACACAATCGTGCCGCCAATGAGAAAGATTCAGCCAGTGCGGCTCTTGCCATCTGGGCTGCTAACCCAGTTACTCTCTATGTAGCCCACTATGACAACGGACGGCTGCCAAAGGTACATGATGCCTCATCGTGGAGTCGAGGTAGCGTAGCACGCGGATCGCGGCTTAAAAATGGAGGCAAAACGGATCCTAAGAAAACTAGGCGAGGAGGTTAACGACTAATGTTTTGTATGGTCGCTTCGTCATTGCTAAGAACATCAATGACCTGATGACTCTTAGATAGGTGGTCACATCAACTAGCTTCCCCACAACAGTTGGGTCGAGGCTCTTCAACTTCACCTCGCCATCGGGGGACATGGGTGAGGATGTGTTCTACATGAGGGGTAGGGCCTCGGCGAAACGAGCATGTAGGGTCTGGACGTAGGCGGCCTTGTGGATGTGCAAGATACCCTGGGAGCGGTCATGCTCCAACTCCATGTCCAAGAACACTCAGGTGGGCCCGAGGTCCTTCATTGGGTAGGCAGTGTGCAGCACGTCCTTGACACGCTGGATGGTAGCTAGGTCCGGCGACCCAATGAGAAGGTCTTTAACATAGACAATGATAGTGATGAAGGGCCGGCTTTTCGGGCTGACGAATAGTGCGGGATCTGCTGTGTTGTGAAGCACGCCGCCGCTGAGAAGCGTGTGACTAATCTCCTGGTTCCAACAGCGAGGCAAGTATTTTGTGCCATAGAGAGCCTTCCACAGACGCCAGACCCTGCCAGTTCCATCGTCGAAGCTTGGTGGCTGAACCATGTAGAGTTCCTTGCCTTCCAGTGAGCCATTGAGAAAGGCGCTTCTCACGTCCATCTGACATAGCTCCCATCTATATTGGGAAACCAGACCGAACAACACCCCGCTAGTGGAGAACTAGCGGATCGGAGCAAAGATCTGGTCGTAGCTGACTCCAGGGACTTGAGCACCCCTTGGCCATAAGACACACCTTGTACTTGTCTGGGGATCCGTTGGGCTTTCACTTGCACCGGAGGACCCACTTGGCGCCGATGGCTTTTTGGCCGGGAGGAAGGTCAACGAGCTCGTAGACCTCATGTTACCGAATGGTGGCAAGCTCGTCAAAACATGCAACCTCCTAGTGTGCGGCCTCAAGAGAAGCCTGAACCTCACATATGGTGGCTGGGTCCTCCGGGCGTACCATGGGGTGGACTGTGAAGGTGTGAGTGTCCCAAGCCCCAGGTGGTATGCACATGAGCGTGGCCGTGACAACGTGTTGGTGCTCCTAATGGAGCATGGCGTAGCCCACTTTCGATCTCGGGTCGAGATCTGCAATGACAGCCAATGTGGCTAAGACAAGGGCCTTGGTGCTGGGGTCCCCACTCATGATTGTGGGAATGGATCTGCTGGGAGGCAAGGAACCTCGTGGGGTGATAGGGGGTCGTAGTGTGAGAGGGAATTAGACGGCAACCTATGTGGTCACTGATGGTCTAGGTTGGGGGTTCCGCCTAGGTCACAGGTGTAGCGTGGCCGGACGGGAGGTGGAAGAGAGGGATCTGCTGGGAGTGAGTTGATCGATGTCTCGGGCGCGTATTAGAACGGTGACTCCGAAGATGGTCCAACCGATGTAGACAGGGTCGTCAGCCCGGAGGGGCCAATGGGTGCAGACGGGGTGCCACGTTTGGAGGGGCTAGCGGCCGCAAGCGGGGCTGCTGAGCTGAAGGGGCCAGTGGACGTAGACGAGGCGGCATGCCCGTAGGGGCCAGTGGACACAGACGAGGCGGTTGGCCAGGGGGACTAGCAGACACAAACGGGGTGGATGACTCATAGGGGCTAGTAGACACATACAAAGCGTCCAGTCCTAAGGACCCAACAAACACAGACGAGGCGGCTGGCCCGGAGGGCGAGAAGATGCAAGCAAGGTGGCTAGACTGGAGGGGCTAGCAAACGTAGATGGGACAGCTAGCTCGCAGGGGCTAGCGGATACAAACGTGGCAAATGGCCCGAAGGGGCCAATGGACGTAGACAGTGTGGCTGGCTCAGAGGGGCCAGCGGACACCGACGGGACGGCTGGCTCGGAGGGGCTGGCAAACATTGACGGGGTGGATGACCCTGAGGGTCTAGCAGACAAAGACGAGGATGGAGGCCCTGAGGGGCTAGCAGAGGAAGGAAATGTATCACCCGGAAGTGGAAAGATGGAAGACGGACTCACCACTCCTCCAAGCGACGCCAGGGACATCGACGAGCCAGAGCAAAGGAGGTCCTCAAAGAAGACAGCATCCCGGGGAATTGATGATGCACTGCCGGGAAGGATCCTAGAAGCCCTAGGCTTTTAACTTATGCGAGACACCAAGAAAGGTGTAGGGATGCCCACAGGGGGCAAGTTTGCTGCCCTGCTACGGGACGAGTAGCCACACGATGGCCACGCAACCCTAGACGTGAGTCAGACGGATGTCGGCTCGCTGGCCACACTAGTCCTGGTACGGTGTGGACTTGCAAGGAAAGGGGTCCATGGGGAATCAGTTCCAGACAAACATCATGTAGGCCATGGCCTCAAAGTAGAATCTGTCAAAGAGACTGGATTGGGCTCGCATGGTGCGCATGGTGTCTGCCATGGTACGGTTCCATCACTCGGAGACGCTGTTCTAGGTGGGTGTGTAAGGTGTTGATGTCTCATGACGCATTCCGCGGGAGGCGAGGAAGGTCGTGGTCTCACCCATGAATTCACCGTCGAAATGAGAGCAAAAGCAGCAAAAGGGTCGACCGCACTCACATTCCGCACCGACGAGCCTGTCGTGAATGATGGGAACAGCATCGCTCTTCTGCCTAAAGCAGAAGACCAAGCGATAGGGAGAGAAGTTGTTGGTGAGGGTGAGGACATAGCGTCCGTGCTCCTTGACAGACTCCGTCAGAAGAGGCCCTATGACATTGGAGTGGACTAGGTCAAGAGGGGTGAACACGCGGGAGGCGGACAGGGGGTAAGTCGAGCGGTGTATAGTTTGTTGTGCGCAGTGGATGCACTTATTGGGACATGGCACAGGAAAGGAGGCAGGGTCAAGGCTCATAGTCGGCTGGTTGCAGAGCATGTTGTCAATGGTGGCCGAGTGGACGTGGCAGAGGCTGCGGTGGAGAAGGCGGGTGTGTTGCAGGGAAAGCGCGCTGGTGACAAAAACGTGGCCGGTGTCGGCTAGAAGGGAGGAAAGATGAAGGATTTGCAATAGGTTGTTACAAGCGGTGGCGTGCAGGATGACATGACCGGATCGATGCGATGACACGATGCCAACACCATGTGAGGGCAAGACGTCCATGGTCATACGGTCGAGGGTAGTGTCGGACAAGGGGTTTGAGGTCAAAAATCGGGGAAAAAGTGGACATTGGTCATGTAGACGTCCGCAGCGGGACCACAAACGCAAACAACGTCGACGCCGCAGACAGGTAACCCCTTGCCAGAGCCTATCCAAACACATGATCCAATAGCAACAGGACCAAGGAAATGAAAGGCCTCACGTGAGGCTGTCATGTAATGCGTAGCCTCGGAGTTGATGATCCAAGTCTCAGCTGAATCCTACACTGGCATCGCCAGACCGCTAACCGATACAAGACAGTGAACGAGTGATGCACACACGATGACGAGGGCGCAAACCGAGACCACCAGTCATCCAACCATGTGACGTGATCACAAAGAGGAGCAAGAGGGGAGGGCATGAGAGATTACGGGACAGACGAGGATCCAAGACATGTGCACAAATCAGTCCTTGTCGTAGAGGGCAGGGCAAGGGAGCATGCAGTGACACAACTCACACTTCCCTAGGAAGGAGGGCAAGGTAGTCCAAGCTCGAGCGCAACGATCTACTCCAACTGGCACTCAGGGGTGGAGGATCTGAGGGAGTAGACCAACTGCGACGTGACGGCGCCAAAGCTCATGAGAGAGGATAGATGCTCAGATGAAGGAGGGAGGGGCGCCGATGGTTGTGAATGGTGCTGTTCCAGGGCTAGTAACGGCAAGGCAGGTGCGACCATCTGAGGGGTAGTACTGCTAGGCGGGGTGGACGCAGTAGGGGCAGAGACAGCTACGAAAGTGGCGATAAGACGGCGCTCACGCGTTTGGCGCATGGTGGCAATGACGCACGACTCATCCTTCGGGAGCGGGCACCTCTACCACCAGTGTCCTTGCTGACCACGGTTGTGGTAGACCGAGCCGTCCCATCTGGCACCGGTCCTCTACCATTGCGGGCCCTTGCTCTTCTTGCCCCTTCACATCTTCTTCTCGGAGAAGGAGGAGTCCGTGGAGGCAGCTGCTGTGAGAGCGGCGACTGCCATGGAGGCGATGGCAGGGAGGGCGACTGTTTTGAAACCGTGCAAATGTGATTCTAGGCAAGCCTCCTCAACTTTGAGGAAGAGCTTGTAGGCCGAGGGCATGAGGGTGCCTTCAGCCGCCATCATAGCGAGAACTTCCTGCCTTTAGCGGACAAAGACGTTGGCAAACAGGTTGGTGGTGCCGCACTTGATGGTGAGAAGCACCACCACAGGGGATGGAGCAACATCACCGAAGCGTCTGAGGATATCCTTCACCTGCTTTCAGTAGGTGGTGACCAACTCTGTCGCCCCTGTGTGGAGGGAGTGAAAATCCTCGAGCAGGTGGCTGGTTTTTGCCTGACTGGAGAGGCGATGGGGACGCGTGAAGACATCCCATGCGGCCGTGGAGTGTGGAGTTCTCCCGATGGTGAGGTTGTCAAGAAAAGGTTCGAGGGCGAGACGTGCTGATGGAGGGGTGACCGAGATGAGGGCGTAGACAGCGCGACCGGTGTCATACATCTAATTAGCATGGTTGGGCTCGTGTGAGAGGATGTAGTACAGCCAAAGGCCATTTCCCTGAGCCTGGATCCAAAAATTGACCTCCCAACTCCAAAACTGGTCGCCAGGCTTGAGTGGTTGCGTCGGCGACTCAAAGTCCTTGGGCCTACGGGCAGCACCCAGAGAGGGGCCAAGGACTGACGCTGTACTCTACTGTTGGAGTTGGGTCTGTTGCTGTGCTAGGTCTCGTGTGGCATCAGAGACAGCAAGACCGGAGTGGTCGAAAGGGTGGAAGGTAGGCGGAGCGTTCCTATGGCTGTATGGTGTGGGTGGCCGCAACACCGCAAGTGTTAGCGCGACGAGATGCTGGCGAATTCCGGCCTCCGGGTCTAGGAGTGTGCTAGAGCTACTGTCGATGATACTCGCGAGTAGTCGATGCTATTAGTCCTGATGTTTTTGCGGTGGTATTTGCTGTTGTTACATCTGATGTTTTTGTTACTACTGTTGTTGTGGCGGCAGTGGCTACAACAGTGCTCATTGCTGCTATTGTTGTAGCTATAGTGGCTACTACAGTGGCGGCTGCTACTGCTATTGCTACTGGTGCTGCAGTAGCTACTATTGATGTATATGCTACAATTATTACTATGACTCTTCCTATTTCTACATGATAGCAACTGTAGCTGTAGTGGCTATTGTTGTTCCTATAGTTGCTGCAACTATTGCAACTGCTAGAGAGAAGGTGGACCAAGGGGTCCTCCAGCAGAGGAGGACCCCGCCTCGCTAGGGAATTCAGCCATGGTGAACATAGTGTGTGGTCCTTTTATTCTCCCTTTTGTTTTATTTTCTTTATGGGTTGCTGACGGTAGTAGTGACATCAGGAGTGATGTCAAAAGTAACCTTAGCCAAAGTTAGCTAACATCGGCAACGGTTGCTTCTTTGGTATTGTAACTCCTGCTACAATCGATATTACTACTGCTAGTGCTTCATTGCTATTGCTACTACCATTGTTGCGATGTTTCTGCCACTACTTTTATTATTGTCGCAGCTATGTGGTTGTGGTTCCTGTTCCACTCCTACTACGTTGTTGCAAGTGTTGTTGTTGCGGCTGCCAGAACTACTGCTGCTCCACCACTGCTGTTACTACTGTAGTGGCTGCCGCTACGGCTGTTGCAGCTATTGTGGCTGCAGTGTTACCAGTGCTGTGCATTTGTGCAGTTACACAACTGTGGCTACTAGCGCGACTGCTACTGCTACGCTGCTACGCAGCTACGCGGCTACTTCTAGGCAACTGTGCAGCTACCTAACTGCACAGCTACGACTGTTGGTGGGCCTGTTGCTGATGCTACTACGTGGTTGCTGCTACTACTACTACTACTACTACTACTACTACTACTACTACTACTACTACTACTACTACTACTACTACTACTACTACTACTACTACTACGCCTGTGTGGCTGTGCAACTACACAGCTACACAACCACGGCTACTGGCGCGACTGTTGCTTTTGCATGGGTGCACGACTGCTACTATTGTGGCTACGTTGTTCCGCAACATTGCAACTACATAGCTGCGGCTGCTGGCATGCTTACTATTGCTGCATGGCTACGCGGCTGCTACTGCTGCTACTCTTACGTGGCTGCGGCTACTATTGCAGGTGTTGTTACGGCTGTTGCTGCAGCTTATGCTACGGTGCTACGTTGCTGCGACTGCGCAACAATGGCTGTTGCTACGACTATTGGTGCGCGACTGCTCTTGCTATTAGTGGTGGTGTGGTCGCATATCTATAGTGCAGATCTACAGAGATATACAACGCAAATATGCTACTTTTTCTAGTGCTGCCCTGCTATTGTCGTAACAAAGGGAAGAGGGGGACATACGGGACACTTTACTTTTTTGTGGTGGCGTCGCACCGTGCGTCGTTGCCGTCACAAAATCACCTCTCATGCTGCCGGTCCGCCAACGCTACCGCCGTCTTGGGGTCAGCATTACAGAAAAAAAATAGTAGCATTTCCCACACATTGTGAACGTTTGGACGACGCCACCCAAAGCGGCTAACTCTACCAAGAAAAATCTGACATAGTTTCCCTTGTATGGGCACATTTTTTAGTCCTCAGGCGTTCACTAGAACTTGTACACCTTGATAGTGCTCAGCTATCTTACTTCTGATGTGCTCTGGTTTTTATACCAATTTGGAAATCCTACACTAGTGTGGGGTGTTGAGGCTACATTATCGGTGGAGTAGGCATAACCCTATGCACATTGCTTAGCACTACTGCCCCCTTTTGCTACTCGAAGTCTACGAGAGAGAAGATTACACAGTCAGGAGTTAGGGCCAGAAAGGCAGACAAAGCTAGAAAGAACTCATGAGCAACTGAAAACAAACAACAATGGGAGACCCCTCTAATAACTAGCTCTTTCTCATTTTTGTAGAGCTTGTTACTCACCTTACCCGTCAATCAAAAAATGACCTATTTTCTGGGAGGAAGGGTTTTCTCGGCGAGCCCTGCGAGACAGCCGACAGTCGAAACCCGAGCGTCGTCCATTTTCCGTGAAATCTAAACCTTACCAAAATACCTAGGCTGCAAATGCAGTCGTACAGTAAAGTCCACCTAGGAAAACAGCGGCAAGGAGTTATGGGTACCTAAATCCAAGCAGCATCTAGGCTAGTCCCCGGTTACAACAGTGGCTAAACAACCTGGAACTCGAACCCCAAGCAGAACATGGTGCTACAATTGCAATCATGCAGACAGATCTTACATGGGACGTGAGCAAAGAGCATATGTCATGGCAGTTGATCGCCAGTGGCGTGATTGCTAAGGAGGCCTACCGATGGAGTTGAGCCCGTCATGCATCTGAGGGAAGAGGCTCCAGCAAGCTACATACAGACTTCAGTGTGCGTTGGATCCGCCGGAAGACACTCCTACAATGTCACGTCTCGTCGTTAGTCACCGATGTACACAAGCCGGGACGACACAAAAGAGCACAATGAGAGATGTGTGAAAACCAACACGCTTACTAGTGACACACTTTCCAATCATTGCCTTTGGTTGTGCGAGATGTCAAGTCATAGCTACGAATACATATGCCCACGAATAAATGGGCGGAAAGCCCAAACACCCCTCGTTTTGGAGAATAAGCCCCATGCGCCCCTAAGTCAGAATAATAAGCCCCATCTGCCCTTTTGTCATAACAATAAGACACATTTGCCCGTGCGTCGGAATGATAAGCCTCATCCGCCCCTTCAACAATAAGTGACCTATGTATACTACTCCTCTAATGTATTCATTTCTTGGAAGTTCACATACATGTATACACTTGGTACATCACCATTGTCTTTGTGAACAAATTTATTTTTATACTCAAAGGGTGTTTAAAATCCGCAACCTTGATTCCTAGACATTAATATTACAAAAAGTTCAAAAAGTAATCCGTTGTTTCTTACTTTCCTAGTACTGTCCTCCAAAATCTTGAAGGACATTTCTGTTCGACACGGTATTGTCCACAAGTTACACGAAGCGGAAAGACATGGACACGCGGTGACTTTGCATATTCTTCGCTGGTCCCGCTTCCGAGATTCGCTCTAAGTTGACTCCCCCCCCCCCCCCGAGTGTATCTGGTGAGTGTATTGGGCAGTGAATCGTGGAGATCCAGAGAATTGTAAACTAATGTGTTTTCTAATCTCGCCAGACCCCCCCCCATTCACCACGAGTGTATTGGGATTGTGTATCGGCGAGTGTACCGTGAACCAGCACAAAAATGTACACTAGTGTATTTATACACTTGTGTATTAGGTACGCCCCACACAAGATACATTGCCCAATACTCCACTGTAATATACTTTTCGAGTTGGAGGGGGGGTTCACACCACCCCCCCCCCTCCAAAACTGAAAAGTGTATGTAGATAGTGTATCAGTAAGTGTATATGGAGGACGTCACCAACATACACTTATGTATCTCTTTAGAAGTGTGTGATTCTCGATCCAGGACGTCAATCGTCGTAAAGCGATGACACCCAGAGAATAGAGCACTGCTATCGAACCCCCCATCCCCCCAAAACACCTCGAGTGTATTGGGGGAGTGTATTGGGAAATGTATCGTAATTCGGTCAAAAACATACACAAGTGTACTTGTACACTTGTGTATTCATTCGGCGCCCTACCAGATTCACTACCCAATACACACCCCCAATATGAATTCATTGGTGGAGGGAGGGGGGACTACGAGTCCCCCCCCCCTCGAAAAAGACAAGTGTATGTGGAGAGTGTATTGGAAGGTGTATCTGGTACACAGCCGTTAAAATACACATGTGTATACCATGTGCAGTACACGAAACCTAATCGAAGCCGTCGATCATAGTCAGCCAACGGGTGAAGATAAGCTAACATCGTAAGGGCTGGAGCATAACCATTAAATGATGTTCGCACTTTACCAACTAAACACGTCCCGTCAAGAGGCCCTCCCCGCCTCCCCCCCCCTCCCTCGAGTGTATTGGGGGTGTGTATCGAGCTGTGTATGGGGAATCAAAAATGTACAGAAGTGAATTTGTACAATTTTGTATTGTTATGAACCCTTTCCCGATACACAACCCGATACACTACCCAGATACATTTTGATTCGGGGAGGGGGGGTATCGATGATTCCCCCTCTCCAAAGTTGGATAGATTCTTGCTGATTTCAGCCCAGAGATATCTAGTAGAAAAACATTTCTATATTTATGCAATCTTCCACACTTCATGGGGGATCGTCAATCATTCGAATCCAACGGTGCTTGGATTGCAAAGTAAGAACCAAAGCTTAATCAAAATTTCCTAGTCAAATCGTGCTGACGAGATTAGTGCACCTCACTTAGGCCCCCCCCCCCCTCCAAACACCATGAGTGTATTGGGGAAGTGTATC
>SZWC01001220.1:285317-295388 GCA_023375785.1 Penium margaritaceum | reverse complement strand
GGTTTTTAGATTGCAAAGTAAGAACCAAAGCTCAATCGAAATTTCCTAGTCAAACCGTGCTGACGAGATTAGTGCACCTCACTTAGGCCCCCCCCCCCCTCCAAACACCATGAGTGTATTGGGGAAGTGTATCAGGGAGTATATCATGAATACTCACCAAATTGTACACAAGTGAATCAATTCACATGTGTATTAAGTCGCCCCCCCCCTCCTGATACACATCCCAATGCACCCTCAATACACATTTCGTTTACCGAAGGGGGAGGGGGGGATGCTCGAGCGTCCGCAAAAATATAATCATGACGACCGTGTAGCATTCCGCCCAATACGTACAAGAACTCTCTCAATTAGTAGGTCGCAGAAAAAAGTACGAATCAGTGACAATGACTTAATTACACTAGTAACATGAATGTTAGATAAAGCACACAATAGGTGCAAACGTGAAAAAGCATGTGCTTTAGTGTTTCTAGACAATTGTTTTAAAGAATCAAATTAAAACAAAATAATTTGCATCCCATTCTCAATCACTTTCTGAGAAAGTATGATGTTCATGTACACATAAGTAACTGTGAACATAATTGTAGACATTAGTTTCCAGGAAACATGAACACTTGGCTAGGCTATCTTCCTAGAAGTATCCTCACCATGTGTTTCAGTTTTGTACACACATTATGAAGTATGTGAATTTGGAGTGATTGGGCATAAATGGAAGAATGAGCAACAATGGGAGATCCCTCCAAGTTCTAGCTCCCCCTGCTCTGTAGAGTTTGTCACTCAGCTAACCAGCCAATCAGAAAATAGACCTGGACATGTTTTCTCCCAGGCCGGGTTTTCTCAGTGAGCCTTGCTTGACGGCCGACAGCCCAAAACCCGGGCGTCGTCCGTTTTGTCTAAAAACTGGACCATGCCATAATACCAACGCTCCAACGCAGTCGTACAATCAGAAATAGCTGGACAAATAGCAGCAAATAGTTTTGGTTGCCTGAACCCAGGCAGTACCTACAAAAGGTCCATGATGCCAAACAGTGCCACGCAACATGAGACATGGACCCTAGGCAGAGCATGACACTGCAGACACAATGGTATATTCAGATCCAACGCCTGACGCATGCATACATCTGTGGTGGCAGTGACCACCGACGGCCCGACCGTTGAAAAGGCATGCCGATGGAGCTGAGCACGTCGCCAGAGAGAGGAGGCTCCAGCAAACTGCAAGTAGGCCTTAGCGTGCGTCGGCTCCATCGGACGACACTCTAGCAGCGTCGAGTCTCGCCGTCAGTCTTCTGAACGTCGATGTACATAAGCCGGGAGGATACAACAGAGTACAATGAGAATGCACAAAAAACAACACTCTCCCATGACTCACAAGCATAGTGTACATGGACGGGCAGAGACACAATCAACAATCAGACTCCCTCAAGGCATGCAGAGACGCAGGCAGGGACAAAGAAGGAAACTCACAGACGAACACCGACTAAACTCATAGCCTTCTTGAACGAATCACGCTTTAGTGCCTATGTCAAGAAGTCAATCATTTGTCGTGCTGTCTCAACCCACACAATGCTGATGCTGATGTCATGCAAGAACGAATGCACATAATGATACTTAACGTTGATGTACTTTGTGCATGTGTGATGCATGCCTTCATTGTCGGCGATGGCCATGGAGCTCTCATTGTCACAATGCAACGTGATGGATGCAACATACAGATGCAACTCAGACAAGAGACGATGCAACCGCACACTCTCACACGCGCCTTAGCCAAGGGCCACGTACTCAGCCTCAGTAGTACTACGTGCAATGCACCCCTGCTTGCCACGACGCCAGGACACAACCATGTCGCCGATGAGAAAGATACAGCCTGTGCGACTCTTACTGTCCAGACTAACAGCCCAGTCACTGTTGGTATTGCCCGCCGCGACGACAGACGGCTTGCGGCGGAACATGAGACCTCGCCGAGGAGTCGAGACAACGTAGCACAATACTCGGACCGCGGCCTCGAAGTGGAGGTAACGCTGCTCTTGAGAAAACTGAGCTAGGAGGTTGACGGCAAACGCGATGTCTGGGCGCGTCATCGTCGCTAGGAACATCAGTGACCCGATGGCTCACAGATACGTGTTCACGTCAACTGGCTCCCCCATAACGGTTGGATCAGGACTCTTTAGCTTCACCTAGCCATCACGTGACATGGGTGAAGATGTGCTCGATACGAGGGGCAAAACCTCGGCGAAGCGAGTGGAAACGGTCTGCACATAGGCAACCTGGTGGGCGTGTAGGATGCCCTCGGAGTGATCACGCTCAAGCTCCATGCCCGGGAAGACTCGAGTAGGCCCGAGATCCTTCATCTGGTAGGCGGTGTGCAACAGGTCCTTGACACGTTGGATGGCAGTCATGTCTGGCAATACGATGAGGAGATCGTCGCCATAGACCAGGACAACGGCGAAGGTCAGGCTCTGTAGACTAATGAACGGTTTGCAGTCAGCAGTGATGTGCTGGAGGCCACCGCAAGGGAGCGTGCTTCAAATCTCCCGGTTTTAGCACCGAGGCGAATGCTTCAAGCCATAGAGGGCCTTTCACATCCGCCAGACTCTCCCAATTCTGTCATCGAAGCCTGGGGGATGCACCATGTAGACCTCCTCTCCCTCTAGCAAGCCGTGGAGGAAAGCGTTGCTCACATCCATCTGATGCAGCTCCCACCCGTGCTGGGCAACCAAGCTAAAGAGAGCCCGGCTAGTGCAGAACCGGTCGACTAGGGCAAAGATCGGGTGGTAATCAACTCCATGGACCTGAGCAAACCCCTTGGCTATGAGGCGGACCTTGTACTTCTCCAAGGACACGTCCGGCTTCCATTTGTGCCGGAAGACCCACTTTGCACCAATGACCTTCCAACCAGGAGGGAGTTTGACGAGGTCATACACGTGGTGCTGTCGGATAGCATCGAGCTCATCGGCACACGCCGCGTCCCAGTTTGCGGCCTCAGGAGAGGCTCGAGCCTCGTAAAGGGTTGCTGATTCCTATGGGCGTGCTTTGGAGCGGACTGAGAGAGCATCTGGATCTCGAGCTCTAGGTGGGATGCACGCGAGTGCGACCATGACAACATGTCGATGCTCGTGATCAAGCATGGCGTAGCCAAGTGCGGAGCCCAGATGAAGGTCTGCAATAATGGCTGAAGTGGTCAAGCTGAGGACCTTGGTGCCATGGTCCCCACTCACGACCGTAGGAGTGGAAGAGATACGTGGGGCAACGGGGGGCCAAGACGCCATAGGGCGTGGTGTTGTGGTCGGCATGCTCACTGACGACCTGGGTCGAAGGCTGCCCCCTTGGCCACGTGTATAGCGTGGTATAGCAAGAGATGGCACCGAGTCCGACGAGCCATCGGAGGCACATGGGGCTCCTGGCCCAGAGGGGCCAGTGAAAGCGACTAGGGTCACCGGCTTGGAGGGGCCAGCGGGTGAGACTGGGGCCGCCAGCCCGGAGGGGCCAGCGGGCACCACTGGGGCTGTCGGACGAGAGGGACCAGCGGACGCGACTACGGCCACCGGCCCCGAGGGGCGAGCGGGCGCTACTGGGGCTACCGGCCTGGAGAGACCAGCTGACAAGACTCGGGCAACCGGCCTAGAGGGGTCGGTGGGTGCGACTGAGGCTGCCGGCCCAGAGGGACCAGCAGACACGACTAGGACTGCTGGCTCGGAGGGGCCAGCGGGCGCGACAGGGGCTGCCTGTCCACAAGGACTAGCGGACGCGACTGGGGCCACCGGCCCGGAGGGATCGGTGGGTGCGACTGAAGCTGTCGGCCCATAGGGACTTGCAGGCGCGACTGGGGCTGCCGGCCCGGGGAGGCCAGCGGGCGCGACGGGGGCTGCTGGCTCGGAGGGACCAAGTGATATGACACCCAGGAGCAGGAGGACAAAGGACAGACACACCACGCCCCCTCGCGATAGGAGGGACACCGACGAGCCGGAGAAAACGAGATCACTCAGAAACAGCTCTTCAAAGAGGAGGGCATCGCGGGACTCGACTATGTAGTATCGCGAGGGATCCCAAAAACGCCAAGCCTTGGACTGACGAGAGACACCAAGAAAGGCATAAGGACGAACGCGGGGGACAAGCTTGCCGCCCTGTTGCGGGACGGGCAACTACACAATGGCCACGTAGCCCCAGACTCAAGCCAAGCGAAGGTCAGCTCGCTGACCGCACCAATGCTTGTAAGGCGTGGACTTGTGTGGAAGGGGTCTGTCGAGAATCCGGTTCCAGACCCACGTCATGTAGGCCATGGCTTCAATTGAGAAGCCATTAGAGACGCTAGACTCAACTCGCATGGTGCGGACGACGTCAGCCATGATACGGTTCCACCATTTGGAGACGTCATTCTGGGCAGGCGTGTAGGGTGCGGATGTCTCGTGGTTGATACCCCGTGAGGCGAGAAAAGTCGTGGTCTCGTCCATGTGCTCACCACCGCGATCGCAGCAAAAGTGGCAAAGAGATCGACCACACTTGCGCTCCGCAAGGACAAGCCAGTCCTGAATGGCATGGGAAACATCGCTTTTCTGCCAAAGGCAAAAGACCCAACGGTATCAAGAGTAGTCGTCCATAAGGGTGAGGACATAGCGGCCATGCTCTTCGACAGACTCGGTAGGAAGAGGACCAATGACATCGGAATGGACTAGGTCTAGAGGGGTGAATGTACGGGATGAGGACAGAGGGTATGTGGACCGGTGCATCCTGCCCTGAGCGCAATCAATGCACTCTGTGGGGCAGGGGAGAGGGGAAAGTCTCCGGGCCAAGGCCGTTGGCCGGCTGGATGCGGAGCATACTATCTATGGCAGCAGAGTGGACGTGGCAAAGGCGGTGGTGTAAGAGGTAAGTGTGCTGTGGAGAGAGCATGCTGGTGACACACAAGGTACGTGCCATAGGTTGCCATGGGCGGTGACGTGCAAAAACACATGGCTTGTGGCAGCCGACGGGGAGGGGACGGAAGGAGAGGAGGACATACAAGGTACGTGCCATAGGTTGCCATGGGCGGTGGCGTGCAAAAAGATAAGACCTGACGGACGCAACGACACAATGCCAACACCACGCGAGTGCACGACGTCCATGCTCATGCGATCAAGGGAAGTAACGGAGAGAAGGCTGAGCTCAAGACCTGGGATGAATAGGACATCCGTCAAGAAGATATCACCGACAGGCACATGGAAACAAACGACGCTCACACCGCGGACAGGTAAGACCTGTCCGAAGCCTGTCTGGACACCGGATACATCACCAACAGGACAAAACATACTAAATGCCTCGCGAGAGGCCGTCATGTGAAGCGTGGCTCATGAGCCAATGATCCAGGTCTCGGCAGGGTCTTGGACCGGTGTCGCCAGATCACTAGGAGCCACATGGCAAAATGCAATAGACGCGAACGCGGTGGAAGGGGGCGTGGACCGAGACTGTCAATCATCAAGCCACGCGACGTCATCACAAAGGGGGGACATAGGAGATCACAAAAGATGACGAGACAAACAAGGAGGTAGGACATGACCACAACTCAAGCTCAGTCATGCAGGGCAATGGGGACGAGCAGAAGGTGACACAACTTACACTTCCGCTGGGGTGAGGGCGAGGCAGGCCGAGCTGAAGCGCAATGAACTGCTCCAGCTGATACTCACGCGTGGATGGCCTAAGAGTGTAGACTGATTGCAGAGTGATGATGCCTGAGCCCAGATAGGAATGCCCTGGTGAAGGGAATGGAGGCGTCGACGGCTGCGAATGATACTACTGTGGCTCTGGCGTCTTCAGGACTGGTATCGCGGTCTCAGTAGTAGAGCTGCTCGACGAGGTCGAGGTGTCAGGGGCGACGACAGCGACAGAGGCGAGACGGTGCTCCTGTTGGGATGCATGGTGGCGATGACGCACGCCTTGTCTGACGGTAGCAAGCACGTGTACCACCCGTACCCTGACTGGCCACAATAGTACCAGACGGAGCCAATACTAGACACGGTCGACTACTGATGTTGCTGCTACTATTGACCTTTGCCCTTCTTGCCCCGACGGTTCTTCTTCCCTGGCGACAAGGTGTTGGTGGAGGTAGCTGTTGAAGGGGAAGCGACGACCATAAAAGAGATGGCATGGGAGGCGAGGGCCTCTATGCGCTGGAGACGTGACTCCAGGTGAGCTTCCTCAATCCTGAGGAAGATCTCATATGCCCTGGGCATGAGGGTGCCCTCGGCCGCCATGGTGGGGAGGATGTCCTGGGAGTAGTGGACGAAGACGTCCGCATACGCACCGGCGGCACCGCACTTGATGGTGAGGAGCGCGGCTAAAAGGGGTGGAGAAGAGGTGCCTAGGCGACGAAGGGTGTCCTCAGCACGCTACTAGTTAGAGGTGACGATTTCTCTCTCCCCCATGAGCCGGGAGTTGAACTCCCGCATCAGACAGTTGGTCTCAATGTTGCTGGATAGGCAATGGGGACGAGTGAGGACATGCCACACTGATGTAGGGTCTGGGGTGTCGCCAATGGTAAAGTCGTCGAGAAAGGGCTCTAGGGCCAGGCGGGAAGCCGGAGGAGCGATGGGGATGAGGGCGCATATGGCGCGACGGGCGTCATACAGCTGGTTGGCCTGGGTGGAGTTGTACGAGAGGGTGTAGTATGCCCATAGACCCTCACCCTCAAGCCAGATGCGGAAGCTGAGCTCCCAGCTCCGGAACTGCTCGCTACCCTAAAGCGGCAGGGGCGACGTCTCAAAGTCCTTTTGCCTGCGACCGGCGCCTAGAGTGGGGCCAAGGACGGCGGTCACAGTCTGCCGCTGGCACGGAGTCTGCTGTTGCGCCAGGTTATGCATGGCAGCGAACATAGCGGGGCTGGCGATCCCAGGAGGAATGAACAGCGGAGGGGCACAAGTGGCAGTCTGTGAGGCCACTACCTACAATGCTGAAAGCTGTTGCGTCAAGGCAGCGAGTTATTGTTGAATGGCAATCAGGGGATCATAGGTGCCGCCAACGACGCCTGTGGGCTGTTGTTTTTACTAGTACTCTTGTTACGATGGCTGCTGCTACTGTTGTTGTTGCTACTACCGCTACTACTACTGCTGTTGTTGCTGCTCCTTCTGCTACTACTGCTGCTACTCCTGCTGTTGCTACTGCTGGTGCTGCTGCAACTATTGCAACTGCGTCTAGAAAGGGGGGCTAGGGTCGCCCCTACAGAGGAGGACCCTCCGCACTGAGGCTCTTAGCCATAGTGGGTTTTGGTACCCCCTTTTTTTTTGCTGCTGATGTCACCAGTGATGTTAGCCTAGGACGGCTACAACTATAAATGTCTATCCCTCCACTTTTCCTCCCTTTTTGTGTTGATGACGTCAACAGTGACGTTAGCTGTGACGTCAATAATGACGCCAGTAGTGACGTTAGCAGTGACATGAGCAACTGGATGTTGACGTCACCCATGGTCGTTGTTGGGGCCGCTACTACAGATGCTGCTACTATTGATATATCTATTATTACTGTTGTACCTGCTATTACTGTTGCTGCTGCTATTCCTGCTACTGTTTCAAGTGCTCTTGTCGCTGCTATTGCTGCCATTGCTGCAACTAGTGCGGCTGCTGCTGCTGTTGTTGCGACTATTGTTGTTGCTGCTATTGCTTTGGCTACTGTTGCAGCAGTTACTGATGCTACTGTTATTACGTGGTGTTGCGCCTGCTATGGTTGTTGCAGCAACTACGGCACCTGCAACGACCGCCTTAAAGGCGCTAGTGGGGTGGGGGGGTTTTTCTCTTTTTTTATTTCTTTCGTCTGTCAAAACAATCTTTGCTACTAGCTGTGGGCAACGGGCTGCGAGGAGCGAGAACGTTGCTCGTTGCCAGTAGTCCGCTGCTCGTTGCGAGTAGCGTGCTTGCTACTAGCAGCCCATCGCTCGTAAGGTTACGAGCTGCAAGTAGCAGCAGCCGCTGCTCGCTGCTGCCAACTACTGCTCGCTGTTGCTACAATTGCAATTGGCTGCTACTACTGCTTGCTATTGTGGCTGCTACAGCTTGCTACTACTATTGCTCGCTACTATGATTGCTGCTCCCTGCCGCTGCTGGTGTTGCTGCTTGTTGTTGCTGCTGCTGTTGCTATGATCTGCTGTTGCTGGCCACCGCTACTGCTTGCTACTACGGGCTGCTGCTGTTGCGGGCTAATTCGAGCTGCTACGACTGCCGTCTGCTGCTGTTGCAGGCAGCTGTTGCTGATCGCTGCTACCACTGCTCCCTGCTCTTGCATGCCGCTACTACTACTGCATGTTGCTACTGTTGCTTACATCTGCCAGTCAATGCACCAAGGTGACGTTGCTGCATGCGTCGTCGCCCGCAGGTGTCGAACGCGGCCTGTTGCTCACCTCCACGCGTCATGCAGGGGGGTGAGTTCTCTCATAAACATTCGACGGCATTTCTTCTTGCCCGGTGGCCATGGGAAAAAATCTGACGCCGCCACCAGGCGGGTCAGTGCTGCCGGGAAAATTTTTACAGCATTTCCCCTGCACTTGCGCGTATGGGGGTCTGCCGGCGTTGTCTGACACTTGTATGCCAGTCGTTTGCTGCTACTCCTACGCTCTGGCTCCAATTCTAAAAAGGAAACACTAAGCAATAGGTTGGGGTAGCAACGTTGTTGATGCAGCGTGTGGGCTTCCACGCTTGTTGCTTAAGTCTTCTACCCCCCTCACTCTGTTGCTTTACAGTCCAAGTCTCGAAACTATGGGTTGTTCCTCAGAAACGCACACGCCGGTGTTAGCGTCAGAAAGCAGCTGAAAACTGAAAGTGACTGATTAGGAATGAAGAATGAGCAACAATGGGAGGCCCCTCCAAGTTCTAGCTCTTCCCAGCTTTGTAGAGTTTGTTACTCAGCTAACCAGCCAATCAGAAAATAGACCTAGACGTCTTTTCTGGGTTAAATCAACCATGGGGCCCGGGTTCTTCCCTTACCTGATCCGAGGACCCGTATTGCCGAATCCATCAGTGCCGTAGCCTGGTTTTGTGTGGCGGTCAATAAAAGGGCCCCCTCCATTTGCCGGCGCGACTCGAGATGGCCGGGCTGCTACCAGGCTGGCTATGTCAGATAACTGCTCGCATTGAAAAATACATTCGATGCTTTCTTGACATCCTAAACCGTGTGCTATGGATGGAAACACGACTGGAACTTGTTTTGTTGACACTTTTTTTTTAATTTCAATTCGGTTCATTACATATTTTACTACCTTCTGACTGTCATGGGCGAATCCAGGCCGGTGACGACGAATTGAGCTCAATATTGACAGTAAATGGACGATGGGCCCTGAGGTTGTCGACATTTGCCGACCGGGCCCTCCGGTTGGTCAGATCGGCCGGCGAGGCCGAAGGGTTGGTCACATATTGAAATGGGTCCCTTCATCTAACCGCGCAAGTAACCAGGGCTCCGAGGTCGAATTGCCCTATTTTCTCGCAAGCAAGGTTTTCTCGGCAAGCCTTCCCAGACGGCCGACAACCCAAAACTTGGGTGTCGTCCGTTTTGCCTGAAAAATGGACCATACCATAATACTGACGCTGCAAACATCGTTGTGCGGTCAGATTTAGCTAGAACAATAACATCAAAGAGTTGTGGTTGCCTGAACCCAGGCAGTTCCTACATTGGTCCATGATGCCAAACAGTGCAATGCAACATGAGACATGGACCCTAGGCAGATCATGACGCTGCAAACGCAACGGTACAGTCACATCCACCGCCTAACGCATGCAGACAGCTTCTATGGTGGCAGTGACCTCTGGCGGCACGACTGCCGAGGAGGCCTACCGATGGAGCTGAGCACGTAGCTGGAGAGAGGAGGCTCTAGCGAATGGCATGTAGGCCTCAGCGTGCATCGGCTCCACTATACGACACTCCAGCAGCGTCGAGTTTCGCCGTCAGTTATCTGCACGCCGGTGTACACAAGCCGGGAGGAGACAACAGAGCAGTATGAGGATGTGCAAAAAAACAGGTGTAAAGTTGAAAAAAATGTAGAATGAAAGAAAAGGGATTTTTCGACTCCCAACTGATGGAGTGGGGATTCTCACGGATGCTCGTCGGCTAGAATCTCTGGCA
>SZWC01001220.1:255161-269168 GCA_023375785.1 Penium margaritaceum | reverse complement strand
TTGCACACCATCGCACTGTGTTGCACACCATCGCACTGTGTTGCACACCATCGCACTGTGTTGCACACCATCGCACTGTGTTGCACACCATCGCACTGTGTTGCACACCATCGCACTGTACTTCACACCATCGCACTGTACTTCACACCATCGCACTGTACTTCACACCATCGCACTGTACCGCACCCCATCGCAATGTACCGCACACCATCACACTGTACCACACACCATCGCACTGTACCNAAAAGGATTTTGCAGTTACCTCGAATCGCTGTTGTACGGGGCACACACGTTGGTGTGCAAAGCATGTATGCAGGCATCATTCAACCACCCGCTCTGACTGCTGCAGTGGACAGTACCCTCATCCCCATGCCGCTCAAGCGGTCGAACCCTCTCCCCTGCCTGACTACCTGGGGGGGGGCGGGGAGGATGAGGGGAGGGGTGGGTAGAGGAGTGTTCATGCAAGGGAGCCTCACCTTGCCAACCTTGACGTTTGTGATGCGGTAGAACGTGCCATCCTCCCAATGCCGCTTTGCAACGGTCGAGCCCACTCCCCACCCACCCTTGCGCCACAAAATGTCGATCAGATTCTGCCGCCGCCGCCGCGCCCTGGCTGCCACGTCAGCGTCGAGATCCACCACGGCAGCAGCCTTCTTGCCAGCTGGCGCTGCCGAATCCTGGTCCGCACGGACGATCTCTGCCCTTGCGCAGGTGAATCCTGTAGCGCCGGAATGGAAAGCGCGGGAGAATAGAGGCTGCTGACGTGGCTGGAGTAAATCTGCGCCAGCAGCGAACGTGCCGATTGCTGACTGGTTGCGGAGAGAGTTGATAGGCTGGCGAGCTAGCCCACACGTGTCAGCCTGGCCTGCTGCGGCCCGCTCGGAACCCCCACAACAAGGAGCTGCTGCTCCTGTTGCTGCTGTTGCTGCTGCTGCTACAGCAGTAGAGTGACATACTTCCGCCGCAGCAAGCTCAGAGAGAAGGCGCTGGTGGTGATCGGCTGCTTGGGCCGCGCCGGACAGACTACGTTCCTCCGCGAAGCTTGCCAAAGTTGCAAGCGGGTTGGCGGACAGCTGAAACAGCCCTGTGCTCAAAACCCTGGCACAGATTGCAGCTGCCGCGGTGCTGCTGCTGCGTGCCAGTCGCCCTCGCGCGGCCATGGCGGTCACACTACACACCAGCCTTCGAAAGCGAAGCTTCGTCGTTCAGACTCGCACCGCAACGTCACAACTCACTCCAACGACGCGGACGCCTCCTATTTCGTTCTCTTCTGGCTGCCAAGAAGCAAAATTAAATGCGGCTCGGTAACCTCACGTGACAAGTATACGGACGTGCACTAACGTGCAACTTCGTGCAGTGAAAGACAAGTCAGTACGGACGAAAAGACAAATGTCAGCTTCCTGGTTGACACCAGAGTTCACATGTAGACAAAAACTTCCAGAACGCTGCCGCTTCCAGCTGTCGCTTTCATAGGCCAATAGAGGTGGTTTCCACTCAAATTTGACAATGGGCCAAATAGCTCCGATACCCGTACCGCGCTCACTATTAAGATGGCATACCCGCGAGTCCAATCTTTTAGGTTTTTTTTTGGTCGGGGGGTTAACACCACTGTCAATAGCCGCCTTTGCCGAAGATACAACTCCCCTCTGCTTGGGTGAATCACGGAACGAACATCTGGTGTAATTAACCGTGAACGGCAAGAGCACGTTAAGGGGCCAATGCAAGCTCAAAGGGGGCCAACCTTGAGCGGCGGGACGAGAGAGCAGCCCGGCATAGTCCGCTCCAAAGGCAGGCACCGAGGTCCCATTCCAACTGGCATTTGGGCCTCACTGCCCAGGAACGTGCCGATAGAAGTTTAAACCCCGAACCTCTGGGGACAAACTTGGAGTGATATCCTCTACTAAAAGCAGGGGATGCAAATCCATCCATTTTGACATGGCATACCCATCAGGTAGAAAAAGGAACGAGGTATCCGACCATCGCTCGCCATGCTTGATCAGCGACATACTCTGCTGATCAAGCATGGCGTCGAGGGTCATGTCACCGTTGCTCAATTGGGACCGTCACTCCCTCGTGAAATCGCGATGGAGAGATGACCCTTTTGTTTTTTCTTTTGGACGCGCAAACCCCCCTTCACATATGGGGTTTTGTGCATTGAAAAGAAAAAAGGAAAAAGGTCATCGCTCCATCGTGATTGAGCAACAACACCCATTTCAAAGCTTGGACTCTTTTTTAATGGCACAAAAATCAACCCTGGTTTGCGGAAAAACTACTTTCAAACCAAAAACCTCTTTACATTCAGGGTTGAGGGGTTTGTTTTTTACACGAGCATCTGTTAGGCCCCGCGGTAGCAAGGCCCAACAGATTTCATTGAAACGCATGCGGTTCTTTGGATGCCCTACGCAAACCCTCCCTCAAACAATCACGAACACCTCAAAAGAGGGGTTTGTCATTAATCGAGGAGCATGATGACATTAGCATTCCGACATTGCATTTCATGTAATGACGACACAGCTTTTGTGGATACGTCATTTCTTTTTTTTGACCTATGGATAGAGCAACTTTAACTTGGTCCGTACAAGGCATGACATTCCTGATTTAGAAGGTGCAGGCACGCTAGCTTTAAACTAGGGCATGGCGGGTGTCTAGTCACTCCATCCTTAGACAATTTGGCTAGAAAATTTTGAAATTTGAGGGTTGCATGCTACGTAGTTGCAGACACTTTCACAAACATTTAAAAATTTTAATGTTTAAATTCAAACGAGTTGTTCTGCGTTTCCAGTAACGTCTAGAAGATTAATCTCTTTTTCCTGTTGGCATGTTCCAAGGGGATTCAATTGCGGCCTAAGAGTGCATCTTCACAGTCTACGAGGTTGACGTCTATTTGTTTTTCATTTGGAATCTTGATCTGGGTTCTTCAGTATTGTGACACCGACTCATCCATGCCTTCTATTGCACCAGCATGAAAATCCTCCA
This sequence comes from Penium margaritaceum, assembly GCA_023375785.1. NCBI lineage: Eukaryota > Viridiplantae > Streptophyta > Zygnematophyceae > Desmidiales > Peniaceae > Penium > Penium margaritaceum. Next base: position 266,192 of record SZWC01001220.1, on the reverse strand, counting down.
CATCAGCAGCGAGCTATGTAGCATTTAACGAAAAGTAAGACGAGGTTGTAGAACCCCTTTGTGACGGGCGAGAGCCTCCAAAACCTGCTTGGAAGTCGTCGTCAGAGTTCGTAGAATGCCTTTTTGAGTCCGCGTCAGGGGTATACCCTCTTCGCAAGACGGAGGGGCAATTGTCATCAATGACCCAGAGTAGGGAGACTTGAATATTTCAAGTCTCTGGATACCCATTCTCGTTTTTAACCTTACCCCTTGTTTTGGGACCCAAACTAGAGACTTTTACCGCAAACTTGTGAGTTCGCATGAGCTTTCCATCTTATAAACTTGAAGTTGGTCATTAACGAACTTCGAGTGTATGTTTGTCGTTCTGGTGCAAAATCGCCGTGTGCGGGGCGTGGTGGCGATTTTGCGCCAGAGTTCTCTCTCCCTCTCCACCCCATCCTCGCTTCCCCTAACCATTGGCCTCCTTCGCTTGCTTGTGAGGAGGGCGTCCAAGGGTGAGGGCACGAGGCCATGAGGGCTCACCCTTGTAGCCCTCGTGGCACCTGAGCTGCCGATCACAACCTGAACCTGATTGGCGGCTGGCGGCTGGCCGGCTGTTGGCTGGCCGGTCGCATGGCTAGCTGCTGGTCGTCCATCTAGACGGCAACCAATTAGCGGGTGGCCAGCAAACTGCTAGCCATTGGCGAGCCCTCGCTGACATGAGGGGTTGTGCACAACCGCTCTTCGCTTAAGGAAGGAGGGAGGGCCGAACCGGCCCTCCCGCTACATTCCTTTGCACTTGTTATGAACCGTCATGATTCATAAAAAACAAAGAGGATTTATTGTAGCGAGCCATCAACATTGTGAAAGAAAAACAATGATTTCGATCACCAGCCAAACATGAACACGTGCATGTCACTTGCACCTAAGCTACAACTTGTCGGTCAGCACAGCTAGCGGCCTCCCTCCTTTAGGCTATAGCGTGCGCGCGATAACCATGTTGGGCGTCCCCAACCTCCAATGGTTGCAATCCATGGATGCCGCCCTTCGAGAATGTTATTCAATTTTTTTGTGTTTAGTTGATGCTCCCTAACACGCGTTGATCTGTGCAAGCTGCCAACTTGCTCCTAATCTGTTAACCACCCTTGTGGGCAACCGAGGTGTGGGCTCCCATGAGTTATGTTACGGTCCACACCCGGCCCAATGAACGAGGAAATCCCTAACAACCGGTGACCGGAGTGCACGCTTTTGGTGAGAGATTAGATAAAGAACGTTGTCTTAGCCGTCGGTGGTAAACACTGCCAATGGTGGCTAAACGGTTCCCTCTGCTGTGTATGGAGCCAAACGCTGAAAAAAAGCATGTCATGTATCTTCATACTTGGTGAAAAGAGCAATCGTTTTGTCACGACCCCAATGCGTGCAATGATGGGAAACAACCCGATCTACTTCGGTGGAAGATTTTTACACCCCTGGTGACTTCAACCAAAGATTCCTAGTGCTAAGCAGCACTTTGCCATCGTTGTCAAACAAAACTTCACGATGAATTTTATCGGCATATGCCTTTTGTCATTGCCGAGCAGGTTGAAGGTGTCCTTTGCTTCTTATAACAATGAGTGTATACACTTAGCAAAGGCTTGAGCAGAGGAAACTTGTCCTCCTTTACTCCCACTCTTCACTAAAGGAGAGGGAACCACTAGATACCGACCACTATTCAACACCAATGGTGTGAACTATGTGGACTCGTTCACCGAGTTATTCATTGGAAACTATGCCAATGCTAGGAATTCATCCCACTCATTCATGTCAGGGTCCATGTACATGCGGAGAATTTGTTCTCGAGTATGGTTCATGCGTTGCGTTTGTCCATCAGTTTGAGGGTGAAATGCTCTTGACATTTGCAACTCGCTGCCAAAGTACTCGTTCATCTTATGCCGGTACTTTCTAACACGTTTTCTATCTGGATCGGAGATAATGCGCAATAGCAACCCATGGTACTTTAAAACACTCTTGAAGAAGAGATAAGTGGTCTCCTTTACATTGACATCATTGGTTGTAGAATGAATTGTGCTATCTTCGTCAAAAGATCCATTCCCACTAGTATTGCATCATGGCCACTAGGCGTGTCCGGAACACCAGTAATGAAGTCTATGTTGACGCACTCTCATGGAGTCCCATGAAATGAAAACTCTTGGAGGAGTCATGCAAGCTTCTTGTAACTAGCCTTATTCTAAAGACATGGGTCACATGTCATGCAATACTTATAGACATCTACACTCCATCCTTGCCACCAATAGTGGTCAGAGAGTGTCTTTCCGGTCTTTCAAGGTCCCTCCTGACCTGTGACCGACGGATGGTGGAACTAGGAGATAATGTTTGCCTAAAGATCTCTCGAGTCTGGCACATCAACTTGTTCTCTGTCCAAAAACATTCTTTTGGCCTCAACCAATCTGTACTTGTCTAGATTATGAGAGTCTTTAAACCAAGAATCCACATAGTATCCCATGGGGATTCTATTGAAAAAGCTATTGTAGTGGATAATCTCTCAAAGTGCAGGGGGTCTGGTGTTTTCATTGTTGCCGTCACAATGGCCATAAAGCACCCGTCAACCTTGGTGGTTGCCTTAATGTCCATAGGTTTTCGACTTAGTGAATTGGCCACATTGATGTGTCCTGGTTGATGTTTCCATGTGAACAAGAATTGACTAAGGTATATGCTCCAACGTTTTTTTTGTCTTCACAGGTTCAGTTGCGTTTGGAAAAACACCAATGGGTTATAGTCGGTCACAACCGTCACACCCCCTTCAGCACCCTTGAGGTAGCAACTTCACATCTTGAAAGCATGTACTGCCATAAGGAGCTCTTGATCCCTAGTCGTGTATCACGTTTCCACCGGGATGAGCTTTTGGCTCTCGTACACAAGTGGGTGACTGTTCTACATGAGGACAACTACGAGTCCTTTTATCCATGCATCACATAGAACCTCCCACGGTTGCAATGGATCTGGAAGAGGTAGGACAGACGGTATGGATAGATGCTCTTTGACTTTGAGAAAGTTGTTCTCGTAATCAGATTTCCATTCCCAATGCACGTCTTTTCGCGTGAGCCTGGTTAACAGACATACCAGGGTCAAATACCCTTCCATAAACCGTTCGAAGTAGTTTTCAAGGCCGAGGAAAGACCAAATCTGCCCAATATGTTTTGTGTTTGGCCAGTCCACCACGGCTCGGACCTTTTGTGGGTTAACACATATACCGTCCTTGCCAAAATGTGTCCAAGGTATTCTAGCTCATCTTATGCAAACTTGCACTTAATCAATTTTGCGTAGAACTTCTATTCTCACAGGATCACGATGACTTCACGTAGATGTTTGATGTACTCTTCTACGGATGTGGAGAAAATCAGGATGTTGTCTTGGTAAACCAAGACAAACAAACCGGGTTTCTTACCAAACGTTTGGTTTATTTCTCCTTGGAAAGTTGTCGGGGTATTCATTAGCCTGAAGCATAACTTCAGAAAGTGATAGTGTCCCATGTGCATCAAAAACACAGTTTTGGATACATCATCTTCCGTCATGAGGATTTGATGGTATCCTTGAGAAATCCAAGGATGAAAACACTTTTGCCCCTTGGAGTCAGTTAAGCAGGTCCTCAATCTGTGATTAACAGAATCAATTTCTCACCGTCAGCTTGTTCAACACACGATAGTCCACGCACATGCATAAACCACCATCCATTCTGTTCAGAAAAAGGATCGGCACACCGTACGACAAGCTACTTGGCTCAATCCACCCCTTTGCAAGGTACTCTTTGATTTGGCATTTGGCCTCTTGCCTTTCCACTAGACTAAGACGATACATGGGTCTGGATGGAGGAGTCGCTTCCGGTTGTAAAGGAATTGTGTGGCCGATGTATTGCTTTGGTGGAAGCCTAACCGGTGGGTCTTGGAATACATGCGAGAACTCCACAAATAGGGATTTGATCTCTTATGGAGTGTCTTTCTTCATGTCTTACTCCACTTTCTACAGGTGGGCCAAAATGTTTAGACAACCTTGTCAAATACGTCTCTTGAAGTGCGTCAGAGACAAGCTAGCATAGACTTTGAGTCTGGTCAGTAAAAACTCCGTGTTTGGAATCAATGTAAAGCACCGCTGTCCTTTTCATGGGATCAAACGATTTGATTCAACACACATTAGAGCCTTGTTTTCATGGAGCTACGGATTGCCTAGCACCATGTCAAACGGGTCAAGAAGATTGAGTACCTTCAACGTGACACTCTATGTGTACCCTTGAATACCTTTTTTTGCTTTACATATAACAATCACGGGTACCATATGATTGTCACCAACAATAAGTGCGCCATTCAATGGCCCGTACTTCAGGCCAACCTAGAGAGTAAAGCCAAGGCTGAAAAAGGAGTCGTCTCTACAAGTGTCAGTAAGTACGAGTATGGGAGCACCAACTAGCTGTACTTTGAACTGCATCGTCATGTTACCTCCACTCTTGTGAGTGAACAGGCTCGACAATGGCAAGCGGATTTTGTGATAAACATGGAATCATTATGGAAGGCGCCACAACTCTCATGATTCACCCACTCAAGTCCATATCTTGTAGGAACATGTAAATTTGGCTAGCACCTTCCATTCCTTAAATCAACCTGGGTCAAAATTGTCCGCTAAGGGTATCACGAACGTGATAGAGCTCATTGCTTTCGGGATATTTGCTTCAATCACTATGTTCGACAGTTCATGCATAATGGGTGGTGTCGCCATTAGTAAACATGTTCGGTCATGCATCTCGTCTAGTAATCTACGATTTAGTGGAAAAATCTATCAACAAGTGTTTAATAAGGTTCAATGAGGGGGGAGAAAAACAGTGGAGTTTGAGCTCATCAAAGTGTCTGAAAACATGAGTCCACCCTCACGGTCCACATTTACACTTGAGTGGTCCCCACTACATCATCGAGGGGTGAGGAAAACCTACGCCACGGACCTGTCCATTTCCACAGCCGAGTCCATTGCCACGACTGCGGCCCTATCTACAACGTTACCTGCGGCCTCCTGCTGCAACATCCCCATTAGGTGCTTCTGTTGCGGCTAATGCTGCAGCCTCTAGTCCACTACCAGCAGCCCCAGGGCATTGAGCTCTAAAGTGGCTTGACTACACGCAATTGTGACAAAGTCCATTTTGAAATGCTGTGTTGCGACGCTCATGCGCCACCTGCCGCTCGTCATTGTCGTAGCTACGCTTGTGGTTTGGGGTCTTGTGCCCGCCAGTCTTCTTGGTTGGAGGGTTTTTATGTTGCTCACCCTTGGCCCCGCCCCAGTGCACGATTGCTCCTCCAGCCACCGCAACGTCCATGCGCATGTGGCGGCCTTGCTATGCACGCGTGTTCAGCCGTGCGTCCTAGTAGTGCCTTGGGGTCGCCGAATACACTTCACTCATGTAGTCCTATAGCGCCTTCCAGCTTGTGCAAGCATGGCTGGTTGTTGTTGTGGTGGTCTTGTCCTACAGTTTCTTGCTAACAAGACCATCACGTAATTACTCTAGCAACATGCACCTTGGGTACTTGAAGTCTGAGTCCCATTGCCCTCGGTGAAGCTTTCGGCTTTCTCCACAAGTGCGGTGAACTCGCTCATATGGGCTTTGAGCCAGCTACCCAACTTCTTGAAGTCCTTGATCTTGTGGAATGCACGTTGCGCCTCTTCACGTTGGGTATACTTCTTACACATGATCGCGCAGAAGGCTTTGGCACGGCATGGACTGCCACTCGAGGTGCGGCTGTTGTGCCCTCCAATCCTTGACCACGTACTTGAAGATCTTGTCTTCAAGCCCTTCACGTCCTTCTAGAAGATCTCCACACTGTGGAGGAAGGACGTGTTTATAACCGGCCCCGAATTTGTTGAGGTAGGCAAGTCATCGCTACCACCTGCGATTGCATGAGCACCTGTGACGCGTTGCAATTGCTGCTGCATCCGTACTTGGGTCACGCTATACAATGCCTTGATGAGGTCATCTTATCAATGACTTGCCTCATAAGCGGCTAGGCGCTACAACTGGCAATCACAGTCAAGTTCTGTGATACTTTACTTGGCGTGGGCTAGTTGGTTGGTGAATGCAAGCTCCAGCTTTGATTTCATCAGAGCATCGGCAATAACCTCCAGGGACTCGCCTTGTCCATTCACATTTACCCATTGCTTGAGGGTACGGTTCACGTACAAGCTTCCAAGGAGTCCCACATTCCAAAGAAGGCTGTCGTCAGCAACGATGCTCAAGTGGGCGCTGGTGTGCCCCATTTTGGCCACATCGTAAGAAGGTACGGCACCACTCCTCTGAGTGGTGCCATACCTCCACTGTTGGTGGTGATCTTGAGTCGGCCCGACGACTCAGTAGCCTACTTGCAAGCTTGCGGCGGTCATCACAAATTGTCTTCATAGCGATGTCGTCTAGATTATTCTCGTAAGAACTTCCTACGTGGCTAAATTTTGTACCTTTGTTGCTCTTGAGAGCCTTGCTACTGTCGGTAGCTTGTGACGATCCGACAAACATCTTGCCCTTCGCAAGCGATCGGCTCAATTTTGTTGCACAACGATGGCGATGATCACAATCCCCGTTGCCTTTGCCATCGTCGGCTTTTTTCTCTCTGTTGAGGTCTACGTCCGGGTGGTCTTTCTTGAGTGCATCGTCCGTCGCGTGGGGGTCGCCCACGAGTGCGTCGACGTTCTTCCTGAGCACTTTTCCGGATTTTTCATGCTTCTCAGTGTTGCCGAGGTTGGTGCTTGTTGCATTTGGTGGTACAGTTGCCTTTGGTTTGGTAACCGTGCTCGCAGCAGTGGCTCCTAAAAAATGCAGTCCGCCGAGAGTGTGTAGTGAGGCCGTCACTACCTTGTCCTTGTTGGTTTTGGATGGTCCGGCACTTGCCATCTTTTCACTTGTACAACTAGCACGTGAAGACCGTTGTGAGGATCACCCCACCACTTTGAGGAGGTTTGGTCATCTGAAGTCTCTTTGCTCTCACGATCGATGAGGCAATCATAAACTGGATTTCTACTTTCCTAGGCCGCCACGGTCGGCACAATCACGTGGTAGACACATATCATTTTTCCAAGGCCGCCACGATTTGCCACAAGCACATGGATTTTAAGCAAAACCCTAAGCCATGACTCACGGCACTAGCAAATCTAAACAAGCCTAGAGAATCAAGCAAGTACAAGATCAAGAACCTATACTAGTTTGAGAACCGCTAAACAAGGTGAGGGGGAGGCAAGGGGTCAACTCTAACCAAAAGTTTGAAACCCCACATATGCCCTCCTCACTAATCTTGTGTCTTCTTATCTTCTTCTCTTGTCCTTGACCTCTTTTTACGTCTTCTTGGCGCACCTTGTGCCCCCTTGGAGGTTCCTTCCTTGTGCTCCAAAACAATGTGACCTCCAAGAATTCTCAAAATGGTGCCTTTCTCCTTTTTCTTTTTCTCTTAGGCTATGAGAGTCTCTGGTATTGGAAAAGGGCACTGCCACAATTTTTCTTGAAGGAGTTTTGAAGGAACCTTGAAAATAGGGAATTTTATGTGATTTCTAAGGGGTCTGAACTTCCCGCACCATCCCACAAAACTCCTCCTAGCCCCTTTGACATGAGGAGAGACTGGAGGGAAGAGGCTCCACCAAGTGGAGCTCTTTTCCAACTTTTGTACACAACGTAGCTTCCATTCCTGTCAAACCCTTGGTCAGTGAGGTCGTCTCGCTCTGAGAACCACTAAAACGGGCTGGAACCTCCAGCTCTTGCTTTGAAGTCGTCGTCAAAGTCAACAAAATGGTGTTCTCAATCCACGTCAGGGATTAATCCCATTTGCATGATTGAGGGGTAATCATCATCAATGACTGAGAGTAGGGAGACTTTAATACTTTGAGTCTCTGGAGACTCATTTTTGTTTTTAACATTGCCCCTGGTTTTTGGACCCAAACGAGCGGTTTTTTCCTTGAACTCGTGAGTTTGCACGAGTTTTCTATCTTGGAAACTCAAAGTTTGTCATTAAAAAAACTTGAAGTTCATGTTTGATGTTTTTAGAGCAAAGTCATCGCGTGCGAGGCACGCTGGCTATTTTGTGCCAGGGTTCTCTCTCGCTCTCCCCCTCACCCTCGTCCCCCCTATCCCTCGTCCTCACTCCCTCACTTGTGAGGAGGGAAAGCGAGGGCGAGGGCACGAGGCCATGAGGCCTCGCCCTCAAGGCCCTCGTGGCCCCTCAGTCATAGATTGCGGGCTCAGCCCGATCGATGGCTGGCCGGCTGGTGGCTGGCCGGTCGCTTGGCCGGCAGCTAGCCGTCCAGCCGGCCGACAGCCAGCTAGCCGGCGACCAGCGAACTACTAGCCGTCGGCCAGCCCTCGCTAACTGGAGGGATGGTGCGTAACCACCCCTTGCTTCAGCAAGGAGGGAGGGTCGAACCGGCCCTATCGCAACACCCTTAGACACGCAAGTTGAGATCCCATAGAAACTTGAATGTCGTGGTTGGCCACCAAGACCATCAAGCCGCACATAGTTTCACTTCTTAACAGCTAGGAGAGAACAAAACATCCAACGGCGACGACAATGCAACCAAAAAAAAAGAATTTTTCATGTGGGGTCTATCTTTAAAAACCTAGTTTTTTTGCGGAGCCCGCACGTCTGGTTTTCTTCACGGCTTGTGCATTTAAATCTTCAGGGACCTCACAAATAGAGGTTATTTTGACACTGAATGAACTCAACTCTCTGTCAGAAATCCACGTGAGCTGATTTTGTAATGCCAATAAACTTGTTCATCACAAACTGCATCGAATATGTTCAATTGAATCAATAGCACACACTTTTTTGCGTCCAAGTTTATTCAAGAGAAATGTGAAACAATTCGCTTGCAAGGAGCATGTCTGCCTTTGTATTTCTTGAATTTTGTACTCCTGAATGTGGAGTGATTTCCTGCATGCAATGGTGTGGCTTGCTTTGATGACATAGCAATCCAAGTAAGGTCAAGCAAATTGAATCAGTGGTGGATCCGCTAACAACGTTTTGTGTGAAAATGATTTGACCATGGAGAATTGCATGGAGTTGCTACACCTCGAGGGTTGAAGAAGCTTTCTAGCAACTTATTGATGGTGCCAATGATTTGTGTATTCATCGTGGGGTGTAACTCGATAACATGAGTCAATGGTGGCAGTCTTGCATCATGAAATTTGAGAAACATTATGTCAGTGCCCCCCCGTTGAGGCAAGTTGCTACCAAGCAGTGTGACTCCGGCCAGAAGCCAGCAAGGAAGTCCCTTCCTACTTTGCGGCTCTCTATAGCAAGGACGGGAATTGTAGCACGCCAAGTCAAATCACTTTGTAAGGACATGAGCTTGATTAGACTAAGGAAGGAATTGTGTGAATGTTTCTTCTAGAACTACCTACGCAAGACAATCTTTGTAGACATAAGTAAACCCATAGAACAAGAGTTGACACAAGAACTTTAAAAAGTCATCATCAAATTGATTTATGTAATATTGGCTAGCTTTTTTATACGTTGTCAATTGCATTTTGATTTTTTTTTTCAAGTAAATGTTCATGTGAAAACATCAGTATCACAACCTCTGCCATGCTTTAAGTTGTGTTAGTGGCCTTCTAGCATAAAACAAATTCAGAAAAAAGAATCTTGTGCATTGTGTTTCCACAAAAAAAAACTTTAATAACTTTAGTATATGGTGTCCCGAAACCTGGGGGCTGAGCCATGTAGATCTCTTCGTCCAAATTCCCTTGCAAAAATGCGTTGTTGACATCCATCTGGTGGAGTTCCCAGTCGTGTTGGGCCAACTGGGACAACAGACCCAAGGCCGTGGTCGTGCGTCCAACTGGTGCGAAGGTCTCAGTGAAGTCAATCCCTTCCACTTGAGAGAATCCCTTCGCAGTTCGTCGCGCTTTGTAGCGGTCGACCGAGTTGTACGGCTTCAGCGTTTTCCGTAAGACCCACTTGGCCTGAACGCCCTTGCGACCGGGCGGCAGATCTACAAGCTCGTACACCTCATGTTCATCGATGGTCGCCAGCTCAGCCTCACATGCCGTGCGCTAGAGTGCCGCATCAGGCCGAGCGAGGGCCTGACGCAGCGTGCTGGGGTCTGGTGTCACTCCCACCACGCTCGGATCAGGGGCGGCAGCGGCTCCACTGCGCGTGGTCAAGGCATAGGCCGCAGACGAAGGGCCAACAGTAAAGGTGGACTCTGCGAAGTCGACTGCAAGTCGTCGCTCGTGAGCAATGAGCGTGAGGCCTGTATCATAGCCAGGGTGAACTTTAGTGAGCCCCTGCGTGTTGTGACCTTGGACCCTTGTGCCAGGGTCCCCACTGCGCACGATACGAGTAGGACTTGGGCGAAGGCGCCCACCCTCACCTCGTCTGTACGGCTCTGGAGGCGATGCAACTGGGACAGGAGGTGGACAAGTATCGGGCACCAACATGATTGGCGACGTGTTGGGTGCCAGGGCGTCGACTGGGGACACGGAAGGGGGTGACAACACAGGCGATTCAGCTGGACGTGCTGGCGACGCAAGTGGTGACGACACAGACGACACAAGGGCCTCTATACGTGACGTAGGTGTGGACGACGCGGGCGACGCTAGGGACTCAGCGGGTGACGTAGGCACCGGGGAAGCAGGAGGGGCTGACGACATAGGTGCCGCAGGGGGGAGAGGCGACGCAGGTGGTATGGACATCGCAGGCAAGCCAGTTGGTGGGTGGGATGGACCAGTAGCGTCCAGGGTGACCGGGGCCGCAGCATCGATCAGCCCACCCTCCCCCGCGCGAGGGACCGCACCACACTCAGGGGATTGCGACTGCGGAGTGCCACTAACCGGGAGGTCACGGAAGGAGCGACGCTCAAAGAAGAACGCGACTCAAGACTCAACAATGTGCCGCCGACTGGGGTCCCAGAAGCGCCAGGACTTGGAGCGTAAGGCCATGCCCACGAACGCATAGACGCGACCGCAGGGGGAAAGCTTGGTCCCTTGGTGCTCTGGTGTAAACCAGACGCAGGCAAGAGATCCCCAAACACGCGCCAGCC
>SZWC01001220.1:223903-242828 GCA_023375785.1 Penium margaritaceum | reverse complement strand
GCCAAACGGCATGAAAATCCTAAAGTCATCGTGCGGTAAGGCATGAATGTATGGCAAAAAAACCCACTTGTACAGTTTAGGGGCCCGTGTACGTCATGGATCTAACACTCTCACACTGAACTAACTGAACTCACCAAGGGAAGTTGCAGTGAGCTAAGTTTGTAGGGCCAATCAACTTGATCGTCTCAAACCTCATTGAACATTATCATTTTTTGCTTGACCTCATGTCACCCATTTTGGGCGTCCAAGTTCATTCAACGGTAGTGTGAGAGCATCTGTTTGCAAGTAACCCACTCATCTGAAACTCTTTTCTTAATTCTCCTAAAACTAGAGTGACATTGTGCACACAATGACATGGCTCGGTTAGATGACGTCATACTCCATGTGAAGACAAGCGTAATGAATCAACGACAGTTTGGAAGGTAACCTTTAGTCCGACAGTTAAGCTATCGAGGGTAGTTTCTATGAGTTGCTACACCTTTGAGGCTGTACCAACTTTCTAGTAATTTGCTAGCAACGTCCCACCATTCACATGTCCATCGTGCAATGAAGCTTGGTAACATGGGTCAATGTTGACAGTCTTGTGTCAGAAAACGGCTGAAAATTACTGTCCCGCCTGAGCGAGGTGCGTGCATGTGAGAGCAAATGTCAAACCACGACCTCTTATTTGTAGCATTTTTAAGGGAGGGATTGCAAGAACGTGGGTTTTAGTTGCTATAGGTTGGTTTGAGAGGGGCCAATGACCTGCAACTTCATGGCGGTCTCCTTAACAAGCAAAGATGGCGTTGTAATTCAATTGGTCTTAATGTTGTCTCCACTTTTTAAGTACAGGTTATTTGTGGGCTGCCTTACATTATGCAAAGCACAACTCCATCCAACCAAATGGAATGCTTTGAATTCATCCATCGTCACCCAGGTGTTAAATAGATGTGCTTGCCTCATGCTAAATAAATCACAAAAGGCATTGGTCCAAATATGCCAGACTATGTTACGATGTGAAAAACGGGGGCAGATTAAGAACCACGTACCAAACCATAAACTACTCTACAGACTCTACAAAAAAAGTCTGTGATTTTTCTACCATTTGCGGCAAAACTCATTTATCAACAATAACCAAAGTGGTAGGAATCGAACCTTGTCAACTCGGTTCCTACTATGCTGACTAGTCTTCAAGCAGATTTCCAGAAGTTACGTCCCTAGGATATACACGTCCTTAAACTCTGCACCAAGGAATTTCAATCCTTAAAATCATGGCCTACCATTAATCCTCTTGCCCTTTTTTTAGGCTGGCAGAGGGAATTTGGGGAATTTCCTTTATCCCTGATGTTCCACAACAGAAATAGGTGTAATCAAATTGAATAAGTTTTGATAGAACTCTCATTAATCTTAATGATCTTTTGATTCTATTTGGTTGACTTCTCTATCACGATAGACGTTCATGAAGATGTACCACCATACTCTTGAAACCCCTAACTTCTCAGTGAAGTTTTTCAAAGCTACCTATTGCAAGGTCACAACGCATGAGTCCTTGGAAGCAAGTGCCCAATACTTCATATTTTCTTCATTCTTCTTTTTTGTGTTATACATATGTGCTAAAAAAATTCATGGTGGTTTTTCAAACTACACTTACACAACGTTACCTACTTTTAAAGCAACCCCATTCCTTGAATTTTCCTCAACACAACTTCTACCTATAGACCACCTATGTTCTACTTGGCTTACCAGTTGGTGTTACAATGCATTACTGCAAAGATAGGAGAGATACAAAGTCATCTCCAGCACGGCAGAATGTGAATACATCTCCACAAAATCATCAATAGTAGTGGAAATGTGTTTGATGAATTGTGGTTGCAAAACAACTTCCTCAAATGTGAATTTTGACAAGCCACTGAAATATTCGACATCTAAGAGAACATTCCATACATCAACTGATTAAATCTTCAGCACGAGTATAATGCTCTTATACAAGAATCCAATGACTGGCAATCTCATAGGTATATATCCTCTTGTGTAAATGAAAAGTCATAGTTGAAGGATTCCTTGTTCCTAGCAGAATTCAATAACACTGATCAACTTAACTAGCGCCCATTCAAGACATGTGGTAAGCCCAACCACAATTTGTGGCTCTCGTAAGCGACAACATTAGACCAAAATGGGAGGACGATGAAAGAAAATGGATATGGCAGGAAACAGCACAGGACATGAGTAGAAGGTAAGGATCTTTTTGGTGGGAAAAAATACACTCATGGATCTCCCACATAAATGGCTTTGAACATAAAAATGAGGGCTCCCAAGATTGCAAAATTTAACGTGGGATACGATGACAATTAGTTGGCAATAATGTTATGAGTGCAACTGATGAGTTGAAAAAATCACAAAACAATGCTAGAACTACTACATGAAGGAGCTTCTCATTTCATAGTAAGGAATCAGATATTTCAAAAGTGGGGTCTATAGAATGAACTTGGGCTTATTGAAGGAAAACTATCAATAGATGACTGTGAATTGTTCGACTTCGTACACCACTCTGATTATGAATGGTGCATATACAAGATGTAATGGTCTGGAGGGCGTACCCAGTAAGTGACCAAAACTTGTTGTTGAATGGGATTTTTTGTACAAGCACAGCGAGGAAGTAGTAGGAGCAATGATGCAGTCTACATCAAGATTAATTGCATGAATGAACACCTACCTCAGATCGAGCAACCCTGGACGCAAGGACACTAATGACAGGCATCAGACGATGAAGTTGTAGTGGACGTTGCATCACCCACAAATGGACACCTGATGCCAGTGAATAACTGATGTTGTCAAGTGATACCTATATCATAGAGCTCTAGTGTGGCTAGTCCATGTGGAGCCATGGGAAGGGATCGAGATCACCATAGGAGAATCAAAGAAAAAAACCTCATGTGCCTCAACATATGTAAAAATGCACTACTTTTCTAGAGGAATCATTGTGGATTTCTCACCCATTGTGAAGAAGCTTGAAGGGGGTTTCCCCATCAAGCTGTCTATGGGGTTATCTCACAACACAAGCATTGATTCTTAGGTAGACCTTAAGCTGGGAAACAGACCAAAAATCAAGGGGAATTATGAGATGAGATGAGATGCTTCATTAAGGTTCCTTCAAACAATCCTCATGATCATGTGCTACAATGGTGATTTTTGAAGGAAGAATAGCGTCAAACTGCAAATGTCTTAGACTACTAGTAGCGTTGGAGTGACAGCAAAGATGAAGCTTCCAACTCTTTGAAACATGATTGAAACTTAGTGTTAGCCTTGTGATTGGCATATCCAATGGAGACAACGTTATGGAAACCAGCACGTCCAATCGAGCAATCAGAGCCTTTCCCCTCCAAGACAACATCATTTGAGAACGAAGTACTTTGTATATGTCAAGAAAGTTGTGTAGGCAAGAGGTTAACTATGTGGTGTACGAGAAGGAAACTTAGGAAATCATGCATGTATTTAAAACATGGCAATGATGTGTAAATTTTGATGGCATGTCGATCACACTGATCACTATGCATTTACATATTCAAAGGCTGTGCCAAGTCTAAGCCATTGAAAAAGCTGATGGATAGACTTTTTGTCTAACTCTGATTACAGCATTGACTGCTCCGGTGGATTCCTGGATTTGGTGACAACATTTGATGACTGAGATCAACAAGTTATCCTTCTTACGAGACACTTATCTCATCAAGCTGTTTGCCAAGGGATATGGAGAGTTGGCAAGTACACCAAAAGGAATTTCTGGTTTGACTATCCCAACTGGGATTGGAGATTCACAAGCCAAGTCGTTGTTCCTCCGAACATGAGCTACACTACATGATTTTTAAGGAGCACAACGTCACAGATCTTAATGAAAAATCTGGTGAGGACAAGATACTTAAGAAATGGGAAAACTACTACAAGTAAGACAAGATGTAAACCGACTTTGTTATCTTTTGTAAAAAATGTGTAATAGGTGTCAACGCCACAATTTGCCAAACCGTCGGGTTTTTCTGCAATGTGTATTGGTCCTTGAAGAACCATGGTTGGATGTCTATGTGGACACTGGGACATGTTTTTTTGTTACAATAGAGGGTTTTGATGCAATGTTTTTGGTTATCGACTAGTTCTCAAAGATATCTCATTTATCCCGACGACAATAATGGTCACCATCAAGGGAACTGTGCGGATGTTCCTCAATAACATCATTCAAGTACATGGTGTTCCCTCCTCCATAAAAATTAATAGAGATGGGAGGTTAGCCAATAGGTTTTGGCGAGAGTTGACGACTTGCAAGCACACTTGGATCCAAGTATTGATAGCCTTCCATTACAAAACTAAAGGCAGAGTGAGCACACCACGCTTGGATAAACTACTTATGAGCCACATGGAACTAATTAGGTGATCATGTTGTTGAGTGCTGAGCTTTCACACAAATTGAACCCTTCGTAGCGATGGGAAATTTTCCTTTGAAAGTAGTTTCTTGTAGATTTCTCATAATTGTGGCAAGTTTCCAAAGCTCAAGTAACACACAAGTTGTTGAAATCCAGCAACATGGCTTCCAAAGCATATAGGATAAGACTTGCCAAATGCTTGTAATGAACCAAGTATCAATAAAGCAAGCGATCGAGAAGTATTGGATAGAAATCAAGTTCCACATTAGTGATCAAGTTGTACTCCTCTCGACGATCTATACGGACGGGTGTTACACAAAGCTAAAAAATATGTGGTTGAGGGTCGTTATTCATTCAACAGCCATGGACAAGTGTTGTTCCTAAAACCTTCCCACTAGAAAACACTTTTTATCTAGCCATTGTTTTACACTAGCTACCTCAAACTCTACAATGACCCAAGTGAGCACTTTCCTAGCATAGAACTACCTTCATCACCACTAGTCAGTTTAGAGGAGGGCATGGATAATTAAGGTAAAGGATTTATAAAAATAACTTTGATGAGGAAAAATGACATAGTATCTCGTTGATTCACCAGGCCACAATGAATCACACATTGGGTGCCTTGTGGAAACCTACGGGAATTGGATTGACATATTGAGGATTTCTTAGCCGGCATCGCTTTCTGTCTCGTAGCTTACTAGAATGTCATAGCTAAAGTGGGAGGGGAGAGAGAAACTATTACTTCCCTTACATACACGATTCTTTAAAATCCACGGGTGAACATTTTCCCCCTTACATTCATATCCCAGTGCGTGCAAACCTCCAGATATTCATGCCGTGCGATGGGGGACATCTTCGTAAACTACCCAAACATCCAGTGTCATTTTCTAGTAGGTTTTGACAGGTTCAAACACTTTCCCAAAGTTTCAACAGATTCATCGTGAACAGTACCGATAAACTTACATTATGTGGTTGATTTTTCAATGAAACTAGACAATCATAAATAAAGGCCTTCATACTCTCACATTCAATTGACTTTTGCTGCAAAGTTTCTTGAAGTACTTTCTCATTGCGTTGCATTGCTTGTGTAAATTAATTCATGTCCAAGACCCAAAGGATGCATCTTTCTTTGCCTATTGGTGTATAGGGCCAAATAGCTTGGAAACCTATAAAACACAAAGTGTGACTCTCATCCACCCAGCACCAACAAAGAAAAGGCTGAAAAACACAATCAGAAATCATGCTCGCTCGCGACATGCGTCGACGGACAAGCAAGAAAAAAAGTGCATGGGGACATCGTTCCTACGCAATAATCATGAGGGAGCGATGACCCCTTCTTCCTTGACACGCAAACCCTCCATTTTTTATTTGGATTTTGTATGTTTCATGAGGGTGGAGCGGATACCAAACATACATCCTTGAATCGATCTGGGGGGTTTGCGTGTAAAAAAAAGGGGATCATTGTTCCCTCACAAATGGGCAAAACACCCATCTTTGTTTTTCACATCTTTTTTCTACACAAAAACCCATTCGTTGAACAGCCAAACATTCATCAAACCATACCCTGACTTACATTTGTAGTTTGGGGGTTTTAGTTATGCGCAGGCTCCTGCTGGGTCCTGTGGTAGCGGGGCCCAGCAGGTTCCCTTTCAACACATGGGGAGTCTCGAACTACTCTCAAACTCTGGAAAAGCCTCTCCCCCGCAAGTATTACAAACCCTTCTACGAAGGGGTTTGAGATACTAGCGGGAGGCGTCACATGGCATGCATCGTCCACACATGGCATGCGGCCTTGCCATGCATTTTTGCCTGTTTTCTTTGTTATTGGAGTGGCGGTAGCGGCGGCTGATAGGTAGTTACGTTATTTTTCAATCAACGATGGGTGAATGAGTTACATAGTTTTACTATTCGGGTATATGTGACTTGCGCCTTATCGTGTACAAGTGGTTGATAGTCCTGAAACTTGACATGAAAGTACAATTACAATTAAACAAGAATTATCCAAGTATCCCAATTCATTAGAACGCCTTTTTCCCTGTAACTTATTCTTGTAAACAACCTACTTTGCTCAATACAATAACACACTTGAGCCGGGTTTGCGAAGTTAAAACATTAATTGTTCAAGCAGTTCAAACGTTCAAATCAAGCTCCAATCATGCTCGTTGCAAATTAGTCCAGTGTATTGGTTCCTTTGGAACTCCATTCACTAGTATATCTACTCAAATAGTGTATTGTGATATGGCAGGAAATCTTCAATAGAAGAAAGGCATTGCGACAATCGTAACATGGTGGAAGATGAAGTACACATCCTCAATTATTTTCCAATTAACTTACGTTGATGTTGATCATGCAACGGACAACTTCCCCTTCATACAAGCCACACCATGTCACAAATGCCACACAATACGATGTAAGCGCACATTGCGTCATTAACAATAAGCGCATTATCTTCCATTAGAAAAGGGCAAGTTTGGACTTGAAGTTGAGGTAGGCTTCCTCCAATCACTACTTTTCAATAATGATGAAATGCAGTTCATTTTGACTTGCGGTATTAGCATTTTTTTTTGCGATTGATTGGTTGACCTGTTGTTCATGGTATGTATTTCGAGCAGTTGTATGGTGTTCCCTTGTTTCCACCCTCATCAACGACTAGTCTTGTACTTGTACTACATGTACATGTTACTTCCTTGCTTTCCCCTATGCACACAGGCTTGCTCCATTCCCATCTTTACCATGTGCATTGTCTTTGGATCCACGTTTCTCTACATCATGAACATTTGGCCGGTCTTGATCCCAGCATTTTTCTTGCATTGTGCATTGATTTCTGTCTTGATTGCATGTAAGGGAAATGGAATCACCCATGTTTCCTTGCATTTGAATTCCGATGTCTTTACACGCTTGTACCTGTCCACACAGATGTCATGGGTCCTTTCCGTGATGAGTTTTTGGGTGGTGTGCTTGGTTTGTGCTTTGGCTCACGGAAGACTTCTATCACTTATTGTAGATGTTTCATTTTTGTAGAAGATCAATCTCAGGCCTACAACTGAATGTTGGCTTGGACAGGCTGAACTTGCTTGTCACAGCAAGCTCCTCCCATTATGTTCCAGTTGTGGTGCAAAACTCATGGGACCGACTGCCCATTCTGACTTTTCCCAAGGGGTGCATGTGGATCTCTTGACTCCCTATACACCACAACTTAATGGTGCCTTTGAAAACTGGAGTCATACTCGCACTCATAGTGTTTGCACCCTTCTTGTCCGGTTTGGCCCCCCTCTGTGATTTGTATTTGAATCCATGTCCTGCATAACATGGATCTGGAATCGTGTTCACCACAGTCTGTTTCCTTGTCATGACACACCCTTATAGCGTCGGTATGGTCGTTAACAGACTTTTTTTTGCTTGTGTTTGGGATAGAATTATTTGTATTTGCCTCTCTGAGGACCAGCAAGATGGGATTTTTTTATACATATATTTTTTTCAATCATGTGATTTTTTTTGGGTGTCTCCTCTAAGGCCGCACACCGATTTCAGTTCGCAAATCTGAAGCTGAAGTTGGATTCGCGAGTCCGAATCCACTGCTGGATCCAAATTCGCGGATCCCGATCCAAGATTTGTGAATCCTTGTGGATTCACAAATCTTGGCGAATCCTTTGGTGTGATCTTAGTCTTGAATATATCTAAGACAATACAAGGCTGCTAAAAAAAAATGATTTCTGGTGCAACTCCCGTCCTTTGCATGAGCGATGTGGCAGTGCCCTGATCGCTGTGGAAGCCAGGCCTCAATGACCTGGCTTGTCGAGCAGACATGAGTCGGGTCTTTGCATGCCCGCCAAATCTGCAGCAAGAACCTGAATGGTGCGCAAAGAATTGCCGCTCGCTTGTGGAAAACCTTTGAGTGAGTGGCAAATCCCTTGTCGCATGTTTCGTCCATGTTTCAGGCCGTTGACCTGACACATGCACGCTTTGCGCTAGTTAGTACGGGCATTAAATGATGGGGTTTTGAAGTTTTGGAAGCTGATTTCATAAGAGTCCTTGCTCAACAGTCGGGCGTGAGCGGGACGAGCTCCGTATCCCTCCCCCCCCCCCCCCCACACCTCACCCACTATTCCCTCCAGGATTCATTGGTGGATTCCTGAATCCCCAAATGAGTCCCCACCCTGGATCTGGATTCGTGAATCTGGATCCGGATTCAGGATTCGTGAAACAGATTCATGAATCCAAGGATCCGTTTGCACCCTTACTCTTGTCTTAGTTCAAGGCTTGGATTTTCTTGAAACTTGAGCATGTTCGGGTTATCGATTTTTTCTATTCTCTCTTTGTTTAGAGCACTACATCATCTCCATTTAGAAAACTACATTCACATGACCTCTTGCTTCATCCCCTTCCAGATTTTTCTATTTGCATGCGTCGACTCGCGTTTTCATTGTCAGCGTCATCTCCGACTGCATCTGTAATGTCATATGCACCTGTGTAGCTGAATTTGTTTAACTCTGTGATGGGTGTATAATTTCATTTTGCGTTACCATCGGTGCCAGCATAGCTGCTTGTGTTGTTCATCATGGTCCCCCAGAAAGCCGATCCAGCCTCACAGCTGCCCGCTTCCTCGCCGTCGATTCTAGCCCCTCGGAGACGCTTCAGGTCCTAGAAGTCTATGCCGCACTATGCTCCATCTGCCAGTTGGACTACTCTCATTTATCCCTCTTGGCCCATGCGGTCTGTCCATCTTATTAGCAGTGATAGTATTTTCTCTACACTCCTCGTCCCTCCCATAGGTTATAAAGCATTTAGTCTGGCGATGGTTTTTGTGTAGCCTTACACTGTGCTCAGATACTCCACCACCCTTTATGTTTATAATCATAGACGCTGAATGCCAACAAAGATCCAACCCTCAATAGTCTGATATCATCTTGCTTAGGTGTGATCGAGGCCTTAGACATATTCATAAGCCCGAGATACGTCACAACTCAACCTTCTCTATAATCCTTAGATTCTAACTTGACTCATGTTTTGCTGTCTAAGATTGGTGTTAACCACAACTTGTCAATGGTCTTGTACCTTCAACTTCCCTTGGTTAAGAAGAGGAGAGGACACAAGAAGCTTGGGTCTCAACCGCTGAGAAAAGACAGGCTTCATCCAAAATATGTCCAAATTTTACGGTAGTGTGCTAGGATCAGTACCAGACTATAGCAACACAAATCAGGTCCTTCTATGAGCTGGAACATGTCACCAAGTGGTAGGGTCTTGACCTCCAAAAAATCTACAGAATGCACAAAACAAACAATGTTAGTGTGTGATAACATAGAACAGGTTCTAGCAAACACTGGTAGCTGAATTATAGAACCTTGGGTCTCCCAAGGCACCAGCACAAACCACCGTGTGTCCAAGTCACGATGATTGAGAAAACATTATCAGTTGCAAATGGGTTAACCTGGTTGTTGGGAGAAATGAAGTGCGCCACACGAAAAACAAAGCAACCGATGGAGAATCATGGGGGAGAACTATGAGGAGCTCACTGCACACCGCCTTCTGATGCTTAGTTATGCAAAGCTCATACACAAGCACTCCCCCTAGACTGAGAGTGCTGTCAACAAGGTATCAAACAAGGTGATAGACTTCCCCTCCTTGTAGAGAGGATTGTGGGAGCAAGGACCCCACCATTGTTACCTGAGGATGAAAGTGCTGCTGTTTTTCTTGATGATTCTGACTGCACGACTGTGTTCGCAGCATGGGCAGTTAGGAAAACTCAGTGTGCCAGGAAAACAGAGGAAAACTCAGCGTGCCAGGAAAACAGAGGAATTTCCTGATTGATTGGTAACCTGAGTAACAAGCTGCATCGAGCTGAGCTAGGCCTAGATCTATGAGGGGTCTCTCAGTTGATGAGAGACGACACTGCATCCAACTATGATGAGGGTCCTCATAGTTGGATCTATGAGGAGACGCTGCAGATGCTGTTGATGTTCATGATGCTGTAGACACCAATGGTGCAACTGATGAAGCCAGTGGAGCTGGTGGAGCTGATGCTACTGAAGGTGTGGACACTGCCAATGTACCTGATGCTGCTGAAAGTGTCAAAACCAATGGCGTAGCTGACGCAGCCCATGAAATTGTTGCTGTAGATGCAACACCTACAGGAACATCGGCACACATTGGTGCAATCAATTAAACTGACTGACGAGAAGATCATGTGCTGCCACAGGTGCTGCAGGTATGATCTCTGCCAACTTCTCCATGAGGAAATCTGGTACTCCTAGTCCAAGTGATGGCGCATGTGCTAGAGATGCACCTGGTGCTCCTCCTCCAACTAATGCAGTAGGTGCTAGAGATTGACCTAGTGCCCTTGCTCTGAGTGATGCAACAGATGCTACAGATGCACGTGGTGCTTTTGCTCCAACCTTGGTGCCCACTATTGCAATCGATGTCATAGTACATGGATGCACAGACCCCCCCTTGACTGGCATAACAGCAGAAGCCGGCGGAGACACCAACATGAGAGTGATGTGACAGGCACAACCTGGTTTCTGTTGACAACTTTGTTGAGGATAAGACTGGTTGAAATGAAGAGAAGAGGGCAACACATGCATCATTTTCTTCACAAGAGAAGAGCAGAGAATGTAAAGAATGGACGCGGTCTGGACTGAAAGGTCAAGTCCACATCAAGAAGCCCCATCAGAGGAAGTCGGTGAAGATAAAGAAAATCATGTTAACAACAGACTCAAAAGATAATGATGCTGAGAGACAACATGGTCAAAAAGCTATTACAGCATCCTCTTTTGACCTCGGAGCTTCGTGAAAAGAATTGCCAAAGCTTCAGTGAGGGGCAACGCTCCATCAGGCAGGTCCACCTCCTGTGGAGGGTGAGAAGATGCTTGAGGTTGGAGCCAAGGCGGTTTCCAGACACTACGACACTGCAACCAATGGCGCCACTTGTGGCGCCCATCTCCACAAACATGGCAGGAAAAACCACAAGATGGTGGTCCTTGGTGTTGAATGAGAAGGCCCATCCCAAGAAGATCACACGGACGAGAGTGAAGGGCGTCGTCATGAACTGGTGGAGAAAGTTGTCTCCTTATAGTGCAGTTAATGACCTTGGGAGGAAGTTGTCACACGAACTACAAGAAGATGGTACAGAAATCATCATGCCTCAAGGCTGATGACACATGTAGAAATATGGAACGACATCTCCAGGTGGCGATTGAGCCGACCACAAGAGCAATGGTCCAGTAAAGCCACAAGATGGTGGTGTTGACTGCAACATCCTCAATCCAGGGAAAAGGCTGATGATTGGGAGCGTGAAGAATAATGTCTTCTGGCCGCGTAGAAACTGACCAAGGTGTAGAATACCCAACATGACTATGAGATGATGGAGAATTCCACATCTTCACGCCTGGAGAAGGCTGATGATGAATGAGAAGGTGAAGAATGGGATCTTCTGGTGACACAGGAGCCAACCAACAGGGCGGATGAGGAGTCCAATGCATTCTGGTACGCACGTTGAAATGTGCCCTAGTGGGAGGGACCAAAGGAGAAGAAAAAAGAGAAAGAAAAAGAAAGAGAAAAGGGGGAAATGACGTACCCATTTTCCCCTCTAAAAGGTACCCTTTTCACTGTCGATTTTCTCGATAACTCCCATTCCCTTGACTGCCCTCTATGGTACTCAATCGACCCTTTCTTGTCTGTCCAGCTCAGGCCTGACCTGAAGGATTAGAGAGGACTACCACCCATGATGGCATGAGTATGGCTGGGCTTCACTGGCAGGCTCAATGCGAGGTGCCGACAAGGCGACCTTGAAGGTCGCTGACATCTGTGGTCGGTAGCAGTAGCAATCAGTGTGGCTTCTCTGTTGCTACACAATTCAGTTACCACAGGATGCTGGCTCTGCTGCATGCTGCTTGGCACAACAGTGAGTGCGTGCTACTGCTTCTTTGGTGGTTGCCGTTCAGTGTTGCTTCTGTTGCTACTTCACTGTGAAGTGCCTTGCACACAGAAAATTGAAAGGTAAAGTTGCTTGCTAGTGATGCGGGCTCAAATGCGCGTCACAGAGTGCAGTGTGAGACTGCACATGGCTGATATCTCTATTTCACTGCTCCTTTATTTTTTGCTGCTATATGCTGCTATGCGCTTCTGCTACTACTATGTTGCTGCATGCTTCTGCTACTGCTGCTGGTTCTCTTTCCAACTTGCTGTCGCAGGACGAGTGCACACAACATCATGCAAAATGTAGGTTGCTGCTATACAATGCACGCTGCCACTTGCTGCCATTCTGCTACACACAACTACAACTGTTGCACGTCCTTGCCTGCTGCCACAGCTGCTACTCCTTGCTGCACACTGATGCAGGCTGTGTGCGAGCTGCTTGCACACTTCGTCCACGCTGCTTCTGTCGACCAGTTGCCAACTCTCTACACACTTCTGCACATTCTGTTTGCACCCTGATTTGCACACTGCCATATACGTTGCTTGCACATGCTACTTGCATGCTGCTCATGCACAATGCTTACATGCTCCTTGCATACACCATATATAGACCCCCACTCCTAGCTTAGTGGTCTTCACCTTTCCTCAAAAGTGGTTGGATCTGCGGTTGCTGCGACTTGTGCTGCCAACAAAAAACTTGCGTTAGCTCCCAATGGCCACACATTGTAAAGTTTCAGCCACAACCATCTCTGTTGCTGCCACTCTGTCTTGCTGTCGCAAATGTGTTTGGTGCTACCGCACGATTCTACATGCGTGGCGTCATGTGGGGGTTGTCATTTTTTTCTCAAAACTGTTTTGGTTTTCGCGCACCTCTCATTGTGCTCTGTTGTGTCCTCTTGGCCTGTGTACATTGGCGTGCAGATGATTGACGGTGAGACGGGACGCTGTTGGAGCATCATCTAGTGGAGCAGACGCATGCTGAGGTCTGCATGCGTCTTGCTGGGGCCTCTTCTCCCAGGCGAATGACACGCTCAGCTTCATCGGCGGGCCTCCACATCAGTCACGCTGCTGGCAGTCGGTGCCTCCGCAGACACTACTTGTGCACGTCTGGTGTTAGATCTGACTGCACAGTTGCACTCGCAGCGTCATGCTCTGCTCAGGGTCCGAATTTCGGATTTTTCTGACACAGTTGTTGTTGGGGTCATTCTAGCCTAGACGATGCCAGGGTTTGGGCAGTCATAACTCCTTGCTGCTGTTTTTCTTGATAATTCTTACTGCACAACACTGTTTGCAGCGTGGGTATTTAGGTATGGTCCAGTTTTCAGGAAAAAAGGACGATGTCTGGGTTTGGGGCTGTTGGCTGCCTGGCAGGGCTCACCGAGAAAACTCAGCCTGCCAGGAAAATAAAGGAATTTCCTGATTGGTTGGTAACCCGAGAAACAAGCTGCACAGAGCTGAGCTAGGCCTAGATCTGTGAGGGTTCTCGCAGTTGCTCTCATTCTCAGTTGCTAATTCATTCATTGTCCATTTTGTCTGCCATTCGTGCGCTAACTCCTCAGTGCTCAGGTTTCCTCTCACAAGTCTCATAACAGCTAGTAGGGGCAGCAGTGCAAAGCAACGAGCGTGGGGCCAGGTCTACTCCAACCACACTGCAGCCCCAACAAGCCACTCTAGGATAGTTGCCAGCTTGGTATCAGAGCCATAGCGCAACAGAAGCAGCAGATCTAAGCAGCTAAGAGGCGTATGGGTCCCAGAAGTTGGCGGTTCTAGAATCGTGCCCATGTAGGGAAAACTCTGCCGGATGTTTCCTGGCAGAGTTAACCCTCCGGGCGGCATCGTCCAAACGCTCTCAACGCTTGGGAAATGTTGCCGACGTAGTAGTCGTAGCAGTCGTAGCAAAAGCAGCGACCCGCTACTGACGTGAGTAACAACGACCCACTGCTGACATCAGCCGTTATCGGTTGACATCACTACCGACATCACTACTAATGTCACTATTGACATCAGCAACAAAAACAAGAACACACAAAAAAAGGAAAGAAGAAGAAGAAGAAGAAAAATCTCACACTCCCACCAAGGCCATGGCTAAAAGTCCAGGTGGGGGGGGGGGGGAGGTCCTCCTCTATTTGAGGGCCAACTGACCCTCCTCTCCTACAGCAACTACAAGAGCTGCAACAACAGTAGCAACAACAACCGCAACAACCGCTGTGGCAGCAACAACCACCGCTACTGCGGTAGCAGCAGTAGCGGTAGCATCAACAGTCGTAGCAACAGCTGTAACAGCAACAGCAGCAGTCGCTATAGCAGCAGCACCCTTTGCTACCGCTGTAGTAGCAGGAGCAGTAGCACAACCAGTCATAGTTACAATAGCAACAATAGCAACAGCAGCAGCCACAGTAGTAGCAGAAGCAACATCAGTAATGTGCAGATGATTGACGACGAGATAGGATGCTGTTGGAGCGTCATCTGGTGGAGTAGATGCATGCTGAGGTTTGCACACGTCTTGCTGGAGCCTCTTCCTCCAAGCACATGACATGCTCAGCTCCATCAGCAGGCCTCCACATCAGTCACGCCGTTGTCGGTCGTTGCCTCCGCAGGCACAGCATGCGCGTGTCCGGTGCTAGATCTAACTCCATGGTTACACTCGTAGCATCATGCTCTGCTCAAGGTCAGAGTTTTAGACTTTTCGAACATCGTTGTTGTCAAGGTTTATCTAGCCTAGACGCTACCTGGGTTTGGGCAGCCATCACTCGTTGCTCCTGTTTTTCTTGATGATTCTGATTGCACGACTGTGTTCGCAGCATGGGCAGTTAGGAATGGTCCAGGTTTGAGGGAAAATGGACGACATCCGGGTTCGGGGATATCAGTTGCCTGGCAGGACTCACCAAGAAAACTCAGCGTGTCAGGAAAATAGAGGAATTTCCTAATTGATTGGTAACCTGAGTAACAAGCTGCATAGAGCTGAGCTAGGCCTAGATCTATGACGGGTATCTCAGTTGCTCTCATTATGAATTGCTAATCCATTCATTCTCAGTTTTGTCTACATGTTCTGGCGCGAACTCCTCAGCGCTCAATTTTCCTCTCCCAAGTCTCAGAGCAGCTAGTTGGGGCAGTAGTGCAAAGAAACGAGTGTGGGGCCAGGCCTACTCCAACCACGATGCAGCCCCAACAAGCCGCTCTAGGATAGTTTCCAGCTAATTGTTCCACTACTTTGCCCCTCACTCCCCCCCCCCCCCCCCCCCCCCCCCAACCCCCTCCCCCTTTTTGCTCTCATACCATGAAAGATTTGCTAAAGGGCATGGAGGACCATACTAGACTAAACATGAGCTTTGGTGGTGGGTGAGAAACTTCCAAGAACCTTCCTAACCACTTGCCGCAACACTAGGCGTCAGCGCTAGGTCAGCGTGCGATAACAGTCACAAGTCAGAGACAAGACTGAAAGGGTCTAGGTAGGGACACGTACAGAGTGTCAGGAAGCTCAAAATGAATATGATTACAGAGAGATAACAAATGACAAGTCCACAACATAAATACCTGCCGCGACGCACGACAAGTGTTGCACACGGCAGTGCAAGGTCTGTCCTAATATCGGCCCAAAAACACTGTTTCGGCCGTAACTCTGCGCAGACAAACCAGAACGCTACGCCGTCTGAACCTAGAGATGTAGAATCTCGAGCCGGATGATACGATTGGTCACATGTATAAGTCCAGTACCGATCGGTGGACAGAAAATACAAGACATGCAAATCGGGCTCAAGAGCCAGTCCACCGAGAAAACTCTAACGTCTGCAGAAAAACCGCAAAACACCCCAGCAAGCACCCAAGGTGTCGTGGCAGCTCTCTGGCAGCTGCTGGTGGATGGAGCCACCACTCGTCGGTGCTCCGATGCCAGGTGCGTCCGCATCAAGGATAGGCTACAGAAAAACTGCAAGAGGTCCGAGACAGCTTCCACAACGCTAGGGCAGTCGTCGGTCAGCTCCGAGTGGGTGGTCCACCACCTGCCAACACGTCGATGTCTTCGGGGTCTGCATCGGGGACCATGACATCGCACTCTCCTGTACCGTGTTCTCCTTGCCGTCGCTCGTGATGGGTGGAGGCCACACACACCAACACTCCCCCCTGCTGACACAACTGTCTACATAACAATGTCTGAGCGAAGGCAAGAGATGATGGCTCAGGCAACCAATCATAGCGAGCACTGATCAAGCATACCACAACTCAGGGTCTCCTCGTGACAATGGTACATCCCACCAAATGCCTGGGTCTCGACCATCCAAGAAGTCCATCACAGACATACATGTCAAACATGTTCGTTTTTGCGCATCCCTAATTGTGCTATGTTGTGTCCTCCCGGCTTGTGTACATTGGCGTGCAGATGACTGACGGCGAGACTCAACGCTGATGGAGCGTCATCCGGTGGAGCCGACGCACGCTGAGGTCTACTCGCAGTTCGCTGGAGCCTCCTGTCTCCGGCCACGTGCTCAGCTCCATCGGCAGGCCTCCTCGGCGGTCGTGCTGCCGGCGGTCACTGCCACCGCAATTGCTGTCTGCATGCGTCCAGCGTGTCTCGTCGCGTCTGCATCGTCATGCTCTGCCTAGGGTCCTTGTTGCATGCTGTATGGCCCTGTTCGGTATCATGGACCACAATAGGCACTGCCTGGGTTCGGGCAGCCATAACTCTCTGCTACTTTTTTCTAGCTGATTCTGACCACACGACTGCGTTCGCAGTGTTGGTGTTATGGTATGGTCCAGTTTTCAGGCAAAACGGACGACGCCCGGGTTTTGGGCTGTCGGGCGTCTGGCAGGGCTCACCGAGAAAACCCTGCCAGCCAGAAAATAGGTCCACAGTTATATTCTGATTGGCTGGTTAGCTGAGTAACAAGTTCTACACTAGTGGGGGGGAGCTAGAACTTGGAGGGGTCTCCCATTGTTGCTCATTCTTCATTCCTAACCAGTTACTTCCAGTTTTCAGTTGTTTTCTGGCGCTAACTCTGGCGCGCGCGTTTCTGAGTAACAAATCCAGAGCTTCCANCGCCCGGGTTTTGGGCTGTCGGGCGTCTGGCAGGGCTCACCGAGAAAACCCTGCCAGCCAGAAAATAGGTCCACAGTTATATTCTGATTGGCTGGTTAGCTGAGTAACAAGTTCTACACTAGTGGGGGGGAGCTAGAACTTGGAGGGGTCTCCCATTGTTGCTCATTCTTCATTCCTAACCAGTTACTTTCAGTTTTCAGCTGCTTTCTGGCGCCTACTCTGGCGCGCGCGTTTCTGAGTAACAAATCCAGAGCTTCCAGACTTAGACTCTAGAGGAGCACACTGAGGGGGCATCTGACTTAAGCAACGAGCGTGGAAGCCCGCACGCTGCATCAACAACGCTGCTGCCCCAACCTGCTGCCTAGGTTTTCCATTTGATGCAAGAGAGACAGAGAAACAAGGTCTCCTCGTGACCCTAGAAAATGTCTTCGGGTGTCCGGGTCTCGACCACAGATTGAGACCCTGGTGTAACAGGGCACCCCCATGCATCGGAATAGGTCATCAAGTGCCCACATCTCGACCATAGAGAACACGCCAAAATCGTATGGTAGAGTGCTGGCATCGCCGGTAGATTAGAGGTCCACAAATCATAACTCCTGAGGCAGCCGAAATTGTCACGAAGTGTCTGGGCCTCAACCTCAAATAATATGTACCAAAGAAGTAACAGAAGAACAGGCAATGGCAAACAATGGCAGCTACTCTACCCGACATGAGGTCTCTCGAGGTACCAGCACAAGCCTCTTGGTGTCAATGTCCTGTCGAAATCCTTCCAGCTGCAACTGGGTCAACCATGTCGCTAGGACAGACTAAACGCAGACACAAAGAACTGAGGAACCGCCGTAGAGCTGTGGGGGCGGACTATAAAGAGCTCACGTCACACCAGTGTCTAATGTTGAGGTAACTCAAAGCCCATACAGCAACACTGGACTTCAAATGCCAGACGATTTTGATTACTGCCACTTGCTCCCGTTCGTGTTGAAGAAAAGGCTTCAGACTGCGAATCATTCCAATAGAGGCCGTCGCCTTTCGAAGGAAACCGAAAACTGTATACCGAATTCAATCTAGTTCCATCTCACGACAATGCCACACTTGCTCTGACTCTGAAGAAGATGTCGTTATGTTCACGGCATAGACCTCATCCTTTCAAGAATTCCTTGAACAAAGATGTCAGCCGCCATATCGGTCCGCCAGCTCGAATGGTGGGATCTCCTCCATGATGGTCACATCACGTTGCAGATGTTGCCGGATGGTCGTCCTCCGGTCTGCCAAAAATGTCTCGTCCAAAAAGCTATCCAGAGCTTCCTGTCCAAGCCTTGTTGCCGCCAAAACACTGAACCACAACACACGAGCAGACAGGCCTAGGAACCACTGAGGGTGGAGGAGGGAGGCCAGAGAACGCCAAGGGTAGAGAGGGGAAGGGATACACACATGTACTTGATCTCAAGCAAGAGGAGCAGCATGGGACAAGGGATACCCTCACAATGAAATAATGGACGTAGAGCAGTGCAGTAGTATCTGGAGGTGCATCAAAAATACGTATGGCGATGGTCTGCTCCTTCCTCTTTCCTCTCTTCCTTCAATCCTTCAAAGT
>SZWC01001220.1:184539-202032 GCA_023375785.1 Penium margaritaceum | reverse complement strand
AGTTCCTCCTTCCTGTCTAGTCCCTACCAATCCAATCATGTCCAGTCCAGTCGAAAAGAATGTATTCCAGAATTCGACGTTTGGTTTTCATTGCTTATGTGTTGTACATTTTCTGGCTGGTTGCAACAACAAATGCAGTCCAGACATTGGATGCAAACAAATGCCATGCAATTGAATGGAGAAGGAGAGCCAGAAAGAGAGAGAGAGAGAGAGAGAGAGAGAGAGAGCAAAGGAGAGAGCGAGAGAGAGAGAGAGAGAGAAAGAGAGAGAGAGGGAGAGAGGGGGAGAGAGAGAGAGAGAGAGAGCAAGAAATAGGTAGTCACTCTCTCCTTCACTGACGCACACTTTCTCACACGTTCACTCACTCTCTCACTCTCCCTCTCACTCTCTAACTCCCTCACTCATTCACTCACTCACTCACTCGCTCACTCACTCCCACATCTTCATTTACCCAATAGATCACTATCTCGTCCACTCACTCCCACACCCTGGATTTCATTCACTCCCTTAATCATTCATCCCCTCACTCACTCACTCACTCACTCACTCACTCACACACTCCCCTATGCATTCCCTCATCTAAGCATTCCCTCACCTATGCATTTACAGCATCATTCACTCATTTGTTCACTCACTCGCTCACTCATTCTCTCAATCTCTCATGGACACAGTCACTCGCACTCACTCACCCACTTGTGGAAATGCGCACACTCTCATTTGTAAGCATTTGCTAGACCCCGACATACTGCCACCAACTTCCCACATGTTGATGCTATGCATCCGATGCTGTTCAAAGCCTTGATTACAACTTGACAACACTCCCCATGTAATCGGTTTTTTGTACCATTTCTGGTCAGCTGATGCACTAGCAAGCAAGCAGGTGCAAGAAACAGCAAGGGTCATGCTAGGGTGACATGTGTTGTCTCATCAGCTCCAATGACGTTGTCATGCATAGTGAAATGACACTTGGCAAGTGCAAGGCATAATTATCTGCCACGGCGCGCGGTGATTGACGCACGCGATAGTGTTAGTTTCACCTACAACCGGTCCACAACCATTTTTTCGCCGTAACCATGTGCATATGTACCCCAACGCAACACCATCTCAATGTGCAGATGCAGAATCCTGAGCCAGGCATTGTGAATGGTCACACGCACCAGTCCGGCATCGTTCAGATGACAGACAATGTAAAACATGCAAATCGAGCTCAGAAGCCAGTCCATCGAGAAAACTCTAGCCACTACGGAAAAACTACAGAGCATCCCACCAAGCACCTAGGACGTTGTGGCAGCTACTAGAGGGTGGAGCCACTAGCCAGTAAGGTGTACAAACAGGCGAGGACGGCTCACCCCATTCACTTGAAGGCACTTTACCCTGTTGACATCCACGTTGACAGTTGGACATCCACCGTATCCGCTCTTTGGTACACAATGAAGGTTTCTCAATGGTTATCTCATAAGGTGATTCTATTTTTGTTGCTGGTTTTGCTGTTTCTCAACTAGGCTGTGACCACTCGGCCATCCCCATGCTGGTGTTGGTCCATGATGCAAAATCCGGTGGTGGCCCACCCATTAGCAGCAGCCACGCAGCTGCCACATGTTTTGAATGCTCGCTCAAGTGATATGCACATTTTCTATAGCCGCTAGAGTGTTCTCCGTGGACTGACACTTGAGCCCGAGTTGCATGTATTGCTACGTGTGTCCATTGATTGATGTTGGACCTGGACATGTGACTTGCCGTAGCTCAAAGCTGGACAATGTACATGTCTAGGTTGCGAAGGTGTTGCGTGTGGATGCCTCTGCCCAGAATTACGACCGAAATAGTGGTGTACCTGTCTATTGGACCCGCAGAACATTGCATCTACATACTACAAAGTGTCTCATTGTATGACAGTAAGGCAAGTAAGCTTCCTAGCATCATCTCTCCTTACCGCTTTTGGTTGCCTCACCACTCAGTTTTAAGAGTTGGATAGTTCTATTCTATGCCATGTGTTGCAACTTTGAGAAACTCTACGCAGAAACTGGTCGTTTCTTCAAATATTAATTCTCATGTTTATGCCTCGTAATGGACGTACACCTACGAGGACCCATACTGTCCATATCCGTTGTCGCAAGTACCGTTGTAACGGCCACATGATCGGAGTTGCTATTCGATGGCGACCTTGGTGTTAAAACAGCTGGTTCTCCAAAATTTTGCGTCGAGTTACCACCATTCACATGCATTCATTAATAGTGCCCATGAATAGCTTAATCACAAGAAAGATACGACGCACGGATCATCAAGATTATGCGCCCGTACTCATCGTCCCTCCAAGCGTTTGCCACGTTCTTGATTCGTCATCTTATTTACCTCTGGTACTTATTGGACACATCTAAACAGTATGGAGATGTGTCCAAGAACGAAAAAATTATCTATTATTCCACCCGTCGTTTCGCTCGATTTTACCCCATGCGTAACATTGACATCAACATGACCCATTCTGCATTCTATTCCCATGCAGAGGGACATAAAAATTTTCCAATCACCACTTACCACCGTTCAATGAATTTTGTAGTGAAAAAAAATGTATGAATGGAGTCAAAGGTGCACTTACGAATATTATGGTTCATTAGGCATATGCTTTCATGTTGTAATGTTTGGCTGTCTTCAAATATGTATGGATGTTATTGATATTTAGTTTACAGGAATGTTATCTTTATAAAAAATATCATTCATTTGAAAGAAAGTTTTCAATAATTATTACTGTAAAAAATCTTATGTTTTACTGTGATTCTTCTCCTCATTAGTCTTTGGAAAAGTGCATATGATAGGAAAGTATGGTTAGTTTGTTACATTCCCCGAAGAGTTTTGTTCGAGCCTCCTCTGTAGTTTGTTTTAAAAGGATAAGGCAAGGGCGGACGACCCCGCCGACAACAGCAAGCCGGAAGCGCAAAAAATGTGATGGGTTCACTGGCGGCCGCGGATTCCGCACGATGCGTACTCGATGTATCTCGCAGGTCTGTCATGTTCGGTTACTGTTTGGCTAAACTAAAGAGATGCGGGTGTGCCTCAGACCAGTTTCGTCAAACTTGTAGAAAAGACACAAAGGTCGCTGTCGATTAGAATCGGTGTCTACTCGGTCGGTAGAAAAGAACATGTGATAATGGTTTCAAACGATAGTAGTTCCTCGTATATGTGCGGCTTGAAAAAAGGCATAAAGTAGACATGAAAATCCAAAGTCGACATTTCTGGTTTACTGGCTACCGATACAAGTACCTGCCAACGACGCGATTTGGTTCAAGCACTTCGCGTCTATGCGAGTCGCAAACCAAGCAGTTCGCATAAATGTGCCCTTTAGTCTATGCGGGGTGCAACTCTAAGAATGGACTAATTAGTCCAAAAACCTCTGCTAAATTGCTCAAAGTGCTCAGACTGAGGTGCGGTTCCAGAATGGACTAGTTTTGTTTTTAGGTCAAACAAAGACTTGTAGTGGTAGGCAAATAAGTTAACCGTGCACGCGAAGCTGACATACTAATTATTTGAACTATTTATTCTGACTAGTGTTTGCACGTTTTGGAAGAAATGGACAAAATAATTTGACAAATTAGTCTAGGGTTCAGACTACTTAGTCTTGGTGTTGGTGTAGAGGAGGTTTGAACACGTGTCGGTGGCTGCCGTTGGACTAAATGGATTGAACTCCTCGCGCGGCCCGCACTTTAGTCGAGGTTTTCAACTATTTAGTCTATTTCCCGAGTCGGGCCTCACCAAAAACTATTTAGTCTACGACTATGACGGAGGAGAAACCATCGCGACTCTCGCAAGTCTCACAAAATTCTTGCAACCGAGATGGTCGGTTGACGGTCTTGACGGCCAGGTTCACAGCAGCTCCCAACATCGATTTCCCGCTCGGAAAGATAGACTAAGACTAAATTAGTCCATTTGGAACCCCACCTGGGACTAAATAGTCTATGTTTTAAGGATTTTTAACACAAAAATGGAAAATTCAAAAGCGACGGTACCGATTGCGGAATCTATCCTTCGCGGTGGTTGGCATGTTTGAGTGTTTGAAATTCGAAGTTTTGAACGGTTGGGCAACTCGCCCGCGCCACGTGCCCTCGTTTGACACGCTGCCTGTGGACACGCCAGCATGCATGGTCTGAAGATAAGCCCGTCTGTCACTTGTCACTTGTTACTTCCACCATCCTCCAGCCATGGCTACCTCTCGTAGGCCTTCTTCATCCTCCACTGCCAAGTACCCAATGGCAGCATCTGCACCCGCCTCCGCTCCAGCGACTTCTCGGCATATATACGTCCCTGCCAGTACACGCCTTTCCCAACTTCGTAACCTCCAGCGTGAATGCAACTAGGCCATGCGTCAACGTGCACACCTCGGACAGTACGTCCCACTTCAGCCAGTTGTCACTGCCGAAGGTTTCAACCGTACACAAATGGCCAGTAACAACCACCTGGCAGCTGGTCGCGGTGTACACCTTCTGAGTCCGCCAATTTGGCATGGTGGCAGAACATCTAACTCTTGTTGCCAAGCCGCATCCGATGTGGCTCAGGGTGATCAGACCAACACCGGGAGACAGCACGTTCTGTGCTCACCGGCTCCGTCGTACAGCAACATGAGCGCCAAGTCCAGTGGCGGGCTCGGGAAAAACTGGTGGACGCACGACAAGGACGTTGCACTTCTCGAGCTGGCGGTGGAGTACGCTGGCGAGTTCCGTGATATTTGCTGTTGGCAAACTCGAATGCACAGAGAACTTGGTGAGCAGTTGGCGAAGAAGTTGGGAATTGAGCGGCTGCCGACGGAGTAGACTTGCAACCGCTGCAGCACACTCGCCAAACTTTGGAAGGTGGGTTACGACCTCACCGGGGGAAAGCAGAAACAACATTGACTGCATCCGGTAAACCATCGAGCTCAAACCCCGTGTGTGGGATGCGTTAATGGTTAGTAATCCAGCGGAGGCTAAGCATCAGGGAAACGTTTACCATGGTTTGAATTTGCCATGAAGCTGTGGATTCGTGACAAAGGTATGAGCGGGAATGTTTTTAGTTTGGAGGAAGCTCGTTTCGTGGGTGCAAATGATAAGCCCGATATTGAACTAGGACCTGAGAGGGTCGTGCATTGTTAAGTGTTCGATCGGAACGTGGATACAGTAGCGCAGCTAGTCAAGTCAACAGGGAGGCTGGAGTGTGTCATTCGTGATGATGGTCCAAAAACACCATGGGACATGGCCGTTCAGGACGTGAGGAATGACAAGTACATGTTGGATGATGACAAGATGGAGCTGCTTGCATGCTTATAGAGGGATGGAATAATGTGCACCATGTACATGTAGTCCAAGTGTGGGGTGTGTGCTTGTGTTTTGAACAGCCTCCTTTTGAAGAACTCCGGGGCACGATAGTCACAGAGACGACGACAGAGAGGAGGACAAAGGTAGAGAGGAGTACAGTGACGAAGAGGAGGAGGGTGCGGAAGATTAGGAGATAGAAGATTGTGAGGACAAAGGTGGCAGCGACAACGCCATGCACGCCGGGGACTCTAACCTCCACACGGACAAAGTTCTCGAATAATGCTAGGTAACTTTTGTACTACTCTTCATTATCATTGTTATTAAAATGTACTCTTCCATTGCAGAATTTTCTGTTTAACAACGTATCATGCACAGAAAGGAATAGATAATTAATGTACGTTGGATAGATGATAATCAATCACTGATGATTTAGTTATTCACAAAAGTTATGTAATCTGCCCACATATCTTGTGTAGTATTTTGGTGCTTGTCCCTAATGAACTGGTCACTGTATTGCTGGCCCAAAGGTCGAATGCAAACTGGAACAATACTTGTGTCGAATTCTCTTGCTCACGCATCCCACCTTGAAAAATGGACAAACTGCCTTTCTTGTATCATGTTATGCATTACAAAACACGAAAAACTCAGTCGACTTTGGAAATCGACTTTATAACTTGGCATTGCTTGTCAAATATGAAACCTATCTTTGAGAACGCCAAACGACCGCTCGATCATGGATCCTGCGGAGGCGTGACAAAGGTTGAATACTTCTTGCGGGTTTGATGGAAGTAGATTTCCAGGCCCAAATTCCTGTTAATGGTGCCTGGTTCCCCGGTGTTGTGGCATTAGTCTAAAACATTGTTGAAACATAACATCCGCAAGCACATACTCTCCATCCGGCTAACAGAAGCCTCGACGAAGGGCGTTTGTAAACATGCGTGCATCGTGTACTGACCCCTCCCAACCCACAGTGACACTTGTGAAATGTAGATCTGGGTCACAAACAGCCAAGATGTTCTGGGTCACAGTCGAGTGTCTGTTCATGTATGCCGGCCGTCGCATGCGAGTAACAACAACTGGGACATGCATCCCATCGATGGCACCAACGCAGTCCGAGAAGTACAATAGTCCTCACGGCGTGCCCACACCCAAAAGGGGGGATCACTAGTCTGATGTTGACGGATAACAAGAGGTGCTAGCTCGCGGAGGGCATCGATGACATTTCGTAGCACTCGATGAATAGCAGTTGCTTCGCACTGGAAACGCTCCATTAGTTGACGAGTTGTCATGATGTGGCACACACATTGGAGAAAAACAATGACTTTCTCCTCCGTAGCGACTTGTGTGTCACGGAGTATGTGCACATGGTGAGGTGGGTCATGATGCCATGCCATGTTGTAACGGTCATTTGAGCCATGTTGTCTAAGAGTAGAGGATGTCCACGCCAAAGCTCCGCCAACCAGTCAAAACCACAAAAATGGTTGTCATGCATACATTGACGGTTGGCTCGCGTGAATATGCATAGGATGAGCTCTCGATGAGGTCACGGATAAGACCGCAAGACCACAAGACTGCAATTTGTGAATGAATTGATGATTTGTGAATGGTCTCTAGCATACCGTATGAATGCACGACGTGTAGCTGCTCTAAGTGAATCCGTTCTGGTCGTGAGTGAAGTCCTGGTCAGTGACTAATTACATGAATGAAAAAGTGTCGCGTGCCTCTAACTGCCACGTGCCTGTAAGCAATCGTTGAAAAAGTTGTGCTTCCCACGTCGCGCACCGGGTACACGTGAATAGGGAAATTCACACGTGCAACAGCTATCCTACCGACAATTTAGTATGTGCAAGGACTAATTAGTCTGAGTTTGTGGTTAGATTTTTTAGTCGAACTATTTAGTCTATGTCGACGAAATCGCGCGAATGTATGGTAAAAAAATAATCTAACCAATTAGTCTACAATTTTTGCAATCGCTAAATAAATAAGTCTACGCGCAAAAAGTCCGACTTTGAACATAGACTAAGCTTAGTCGATTTTCGAACCTCACACGGGTCTTGCTTGACACGGAAATCATCGAAGACCTCATCCACCTTCGGGTACCGGGACCAAAACAATGAGTGTGTTTCAATAGATCGAGTGATCGACCACGCACTGTTTTTGTCAAAATTGCGTGATTAGGCGTAAGTGAAAGAAAGAAAAGAAGGCTCGCAAAATGTCAAGTGCAAGCGAAAAAATGAGTGTGGCGGCCGGAACTGGATTTCACGCACCATTCACACTTCATTCCGGTTGATCACGATGTGTGGAAACCTATCCGTGATTGGCCGATCGTTGACCACCAGCCAGTGGCCAGAGGAAACAAAAAATCTAGCAGGGATTCAAGAAGGGCACCCATCCATGTTGAAATTCTGGTTGGGTATGGAAAAACTTCAAATTTTCAACAGGACATGCAAAAATGTCACCTTTTGTGAGGGGCGTATAAAATTGCTATAATTTTCTAGGGGCACAAAAAATGTCAAAAGTTTTTAGGGGCATACATGTAGTGTACGGACCATTCTTATGGTTCAAATGGTCATTAAAAAACAATCGGGTACTTTGGGTACTCGAGGCTCAAGTTTCGAGGAGCCAAGGGTCGTAAGAATACAATAGGCTAGAGTCCGGTTTGACTCTAGCCTCGAAAAACATCCGTTGCCGGATTTTAGGTGAAAGGAGTGTCGCGATGGAAAACCCATTGCTTCACTCCTCCTCCCTTCTATTTGGCCGCTAGGGTCCTGTTTCCACGTGGTAGTGCCATGAGAGCC
Source organism: Penium margaritaceum (assembly GCA_023375785.1). Classification (NCBI taxonomy): domain Eukaryota; kingdom Viridiplantae; phylum Streptophyta; class Zygnematophyceae; order Desmidiales; family Peniaceae; genus Penium; species Penium margaritaceum. Next base: position 193,955 of record SZWC01001220.1, on the reverse strand, counting down.
CGGTGTTGCCGGTCTCGCTTCACAACAAGGAAGGCAAGAGAGGGGGAGTGGGACCTCGCTCCCCTTTCCACCGGTAGAGGAGGTTATTCTGTCCCCTCCCTCACCCTTAAGGCACCGGGGGTGCCAGAGAGGGGAGAGACGAGGAGGAGAGTGCACTCCCCTCTCCACTTCCTCTCACGTGCCGACTGCACTAGAAAAGGAGAGAGGGAGCGGTGCACCCTCTCCCTCTCCTCTCAGGCACCAACAGCGCCAAAAAGGGAGAGAGGGAACAATACGCCTTCATCCCTCCCCTCTCAGGCGCCAACTATGTCAGAGAGGGAGAGGAGTGGTAATTGCTCCTCTCCCCCTCGCCCAAAGCGTCGATTGCGCTGACGAGGAAGAGAGGGGCGAGTTCCCCTCTCCCGTTCGCCCATTGCGCTGATGGTATCCACGAGGAGGAGACGGGCGAGCCCCCCTCTACCCCTCGGCCATGGCGTCAACTACGTTGACGGGGGCGGATAGGGGGCGTTGGACCCTCCACCCCCACCTTTCACGTGAGCTGACAGCCAAGGAGGAGGACAGGGGGCGTCTCCAACTCTCCCCTCCCTCTCTTGAAGGCCGCCAGCCCGCGGGGGGAGAAAAGGGGCATTTCCCCCTTCTCTCTCTCTCTCTCGCGGGCCAACGGACAATGGGGACAGAGAGGGGGTGTCCTACTCCCCTCCCCCTCACTTGGCCGAGTATCTAGGGGGGGGGGGAGCTTAGGCGTCCTCTCTTCTCCCCTCTCTCCAAGGGCCGACAACCTGAGGGGGAGGCAACTAGGCGACCTCCCTCTCCCTCCTACCCCCTCTCCCTTTGACTCGGGCCGACAGCCCATAGAGGACGGAGGTGAGGAAGCTTCCTACCTCCTCCTCGCAGCCAGGGGGGCATGGCCCCACACACAACCAAGACGTTGACAAGAGTGAAGCATTTTTTCCCTCATCGTGCACAAGTGGTGCAATTGGTAGCAGTACCAGCGAGAAGTGGATGAATCAAGGTTTGAATTCCTAGTAGATCATGGAAGCAATGCTTTTATGACCGAGATTTTTCTCTCAAACAACATGGGCTTTGAACCCGACTGGTTCCAAAAGCTGTCTAGGATAGCTTCCTTCTGTTTGGCCACTGTTTTAGGTGTCGCAAAAGGTAGTTTGAAGCTCAAACCAACTTCAATTTTTTGTGAAATGAAGATATGGTTGAAAAAATTTTAAAATTGCCACAAGCACAAGAGACAGGGACGATTTCCTCGATTGAACCCGACGTTTGGCCTTTTTGGCCCTAGGTTGACCGCCATGAAAATCAACAAGGGGCTTCGTCAGAGCTCTACAATATTTTGAGAGGTTCTCAAATATTTTTCTAAAATATTTTCCTGTTCATGGAAAATGGGAGGACCAATAGTTATCCCAACACACCACCGTGTGGCACTTGGAACATTCCAAGCATCAAAGCAAAAAAAAAAGCACTTCAAGTGACAGAACTATGTTCATTTTCCATGAAACCTCATGTTGAGGAATTCTATGTTTAACCGTTTTAGAACATGTTTGAAACAGTGATTTTTTTTGTGGTCGAACCCGTGTGTGTGTTCAAGTTGACCGTGGGTTCCAACACAAAATCTAAAAGCTCAAGTTGAGATCTTCCTCAAATCAGTGGTCCTTGTTTTCTTTTTTCTGTTCCATTCTGAAATAGAAAAAGGAGGAAACCCCATAGTTTTCCATGTCCGGAATGGAATTCACCCGGAAATGCTTCAACGACAGAAATTTGGCACCGACAGTGCCTAATGTTTTGTGAGTTAAACTCATGGTCTGGGGCATTTTGTAACAAAACCGGGAAGGGTTGACTGTTTAAAGCCATGCCATGGCTAAGTACAGGTTGTATATGCACTAAACATTTTTGGTTACACAAAACGACAACTACAACGTGTACCAGGTTGGAAAACCACAACGGTGACGTGCATTGATATGAATTCTTGATGAAGAATAATGAAATCTCGGAACGTGTTACAACCACGTCACAACTCATCTACTCGTCGCAACAATGCGCAATGTGCAGACTACACAAAACAAGCGTCAATTGCACAGTTACAGGGGCGTCGATTACATCATTGACGTAAGTGCCGATTGCACTACGAGCAATAGGAGAAGTGTTATTTGCAGAAGTTTGATTGGTTTGAAACACACCTCTCAAAAACTGCCAGTTGCACTTGTATCACAGATGTTGAAAGCATCCTTGATGCTAGTGCCGAACGCAGTGCTCATGGTCTACGGAGATATGACCAAAATGAATACCAATAGAGTATCCACATGGGTCTGGACTACACCAAAGATGCTGGGTATTTTTATTTGTGAGTGGATTTTGACATAACCAGACTGTGAGTGTCAATCGCACTCAGAACATACACACACACACACACACACACACACACACGATGGTGGAAATCCATGCGGGGTGGTTGGATGGCAAGTGCTNATGCACGCACGCACGCACGCACGCACACATGCACACACACACACACACACACACACACACACACACACACACACACACACACACACACACACACACACACGATGGTGGAAATCCATGCGGGGTGGTTGGATGGCAAGTGCTGATTGCATTTGGAAGATGACCAACATGGGAATTGCAATCGTAGCATTCATGCGAGTGCCAAACGCACGACTACCATGATGTTGAATGCATGGCCAATGAGTGTGTCGGTTGAATTATTGACACAATTGCTGAATGCACCGTTGTTATAAACATTGATTATGAAATTGACAAACGATGAGGGTTGCACTATTGTCATGGGTGCCCAATGCACCACTGATGCGAGTGCGGAATGCGCTATGGCCATGAGTTCCGATTGGACCAGCTATGCTAGTATTGATGGTATAACACATATTACAAAATGCTGATTGCAGCGATAACATGGGTGTCAATCGCACCCCGTTGTATCAACTAGCAAAAACTAGCCAACGTTTTACCTAGTCGTGCTAGCTTGCTGTAGACCACCAGACAAAAGCATACGATCTATGCGCAGAGTGGTTCTACGGGTAAGTGCATCAAGCACATTACTTGAAGCATTGGAATCACGTTGTCTGATATTTGCAAGGCATCTCAATGAAGTCGAGCATGGTCACACTGTCAAGTTCTTCAAATAGAGAACCAAAAGGCATGACTAGAAACAATCACAGACGAGTATGGTGAGGAGATGTACGTCCAAACGGTGTAACAAAAACAAAGCGATCTCCGTCATCACCGACAGTGACGACCATTTGAATTTAAAAACTCCGTCGCGCCGATAGCAGTATGGAAAGATGCTTCAAAAAGAAGTACGGACCAAAATTTAAACCGATAAATAAGTGATGTGACGAGGACGATTTCCTAAAATTTGGACCATGCCGAAGGTGGACGAACTCCTCCGCATCCATAGATAGAACGTGCTGCAAACCCAGTCGGTTGAGCACCAGTTCCAAACATGCACGGTTTGCATGATCGCAAGAGGTCAGAGCGCATGACCAAGTGCTGGAGACAACCCTCTTTTCAATGGGTCATGGTATACGGTTCATATCATGGTACTTCAGTCACGTGCAACTGGGTACATGTCATGCGTGGACATCGTGCACGACATACACAAAACCATATCCAACTGTTCGTACATCGATGAGGACATCAAGTTATGGATAATTTGGACAAATGAATGATCATAACGGCTTTGGGACATTTGAACAAGCTAACAATATCAGCTGATGTTTTGGATAAGAATGGCAACGCCATCGTACCAAAAAAGTGGTTTGGTGGGTGTGAGACGTGTGCTACAACAGTCGCACATCCCATTGCGCTACAAATTTTAAAGGCAAATGCGATCGTTTCATGAATTGGCCCGTGTCATGATTATGTCATGAGATGTGAAATTGACCAGGTGTGTTAGCACGTAGACTTCAATCCTTGAGGATTGTCATCGTGAAATCATGGGTAAAACTAGATCACGAGTGAGGGCTCATGTTTTCAGATGAGGATGTTGAACAATTTGAGTTTTTGACGAGTTAAATTTTCTCTGTTGTTTTCTCTCCTCTTGTTGAACCGAATTCTACACTTGCTAACTGACATTGCCCACTAAACCTTGCATCTCCAGACGAGATGCATGATTGTACATACTTAGTGGGTTCAACACCGACAATTGTGCAAGAGTTGTATGACACAGTGATTGAAGCAAATGCCCTCAAAACAATGAGTTCAAACACGTTCGCACTAGTAAACTTTAAACAGAAGAAGGTACCTTTAGTCGACGATTTCGACCCAATAAATTTTAAACACAAGAAGGTGCTAGCCGAATTCACACGTGTCCACAAGATGAGGACTCAAGTGGGTGAATCATGGGAGTTGCGACGCCCGTCGTAAGGATTTCGTGTTTACCACAAACTCGGCTTGCCGTCATCGAGCCTGTTCACTCGGAAGAGTAGAGGCAACATGATAATGCACTTCAAAGGACACCTAACTGGTGCTCTTGTGAACGTACTTGCTAATACTAGAGGAGACGACTCTTTTGTTAGCCTTGGCTTTACCCAACAGGTTGGCCTGAAGTACGAGCCATTGAATGGCGCAGTTGTTGTCGGTGACAACCGTACAGTACCCATGATCGGTACTTGTAAAGCAAAAATTTGTATTAAAGGATACACACAGAGTGTCACGTTGAAGGTACTCAACCTTCTTGACCCGTTTCACATGGTGCTAGGCGATCCCTAGCTCCTTGAGAACAAGGCTCTAATGTGCTTTGGATCAAAGCGTTTGATCCTCCAAAGAGGGCAGCGCCGCTTTACGTTGATTCCGAGTACAAAATTATCACCGACCCGACTCAAAGTCCATGCCAGCTTGGCTGTGATGCAGGTCAACAGACGTATTTGACGAGGTTGTCGATACTTCTTGTCCCTACTGTAGAAAGTGGAGGATGACGTGAAGGAAGACACGCCATTAGAGATCAAATCTCTATTGGCAGACTTCTTGGATATATTCCAAGACCCACCGGCGGGGCTTCCACCAGAAAGACACATGGGCCACACGATTGCGCTGCAACCAAAGGCGAGTCCTTTGTTCAGATCCATGTACTGCCTTAGTCTATCAGAAAGGCAAGAGGCCGAATGCCAAATCAAAGAGTACCTTGCAAAAGCGTGGATCAAGCCCAGTAGCTCACCGTACGGTGCGCTGATCCTTTTTTTGAACAAAAAGGACGGTGGTTATACGCATCTGCGTGGATTACCGGGTATTGAAATAGCTAACGGTGAAAACTCATTCCCCTTACCGTAGATTGAGGACCTTTTTGGCCAACTCCAAGGCCTAAAAGTATTTTCGTCCTTGGATTTGTCTCAAGGGTATCATCAAATTCGCATCAGAGAAGATGATGTGTCCAAAACTGCTTTTCCTACGTACATAGAACACTATTAGTTCCGAGTGTTATGCTTCGGGCTTACGAATGCCCTTGCAACCTTCCAACGAGAAATGAACCGAACGTTTGCCAAGCAACTCAGACAGTTTGTCTTGGTTTACCCGGCCGACGTCCTGGTTTTCTCCAAATCAATGGAAGAACATATAGAACATCTACACGAAGTTCTCACAATCCTTTGGGAATAGAAGTTCTATGTGAAATTGAGCAAGTGCAAGTTTGCACAAGATGAGCTCGAATACCTTTGATACATCGTCAGCAAGGACGGCATTAGTGTCGACCCACAAAAGGTCCATGCCATTGTGGAATGGCGACGCCCCGAAAATGTTGGGCAGATTCGATCTTTCCTCGGCCTTGCAAACTACTTTCAACGGTTTATGCAAGTGTATTCGACCCTGGTAGTACCACTAACCAGGCTCACACAAAAAGCTGGCGTTGGGAATGGACATCTGATTGCGAGAATGCTTTTCTCAAAGTCAACGAGCTTCTATCCATGGCGGCCGTCCTAGCTCTTCCAAATCCATCGCAACCGTGGGAGGTTCGATGTCATGCGTTGGTAGTAAGACTCGGAGCCATCCTCATGCAGAGGGGTTACCCAGTTGCGTATGAGAGCCGGAAGCTTATCCCCGCGAAAACGCAGTACACGACTGGGGATCAAGAGAACCTTGCAGTAGCACACGCTTTCAAAGATGTGGTGTTGCTACCTCGAGGGTGCTGAAGGGAGCGTGATGGTTGTGACCGACTATAATCCATTGGTGTTTTTCCAAATGCAACCAAACCTGTCAAGACGACAGGCGCGTTGGAGCGAATAGCTGCGCCAATTCTCGTTCACATGGGAATATCGGCCAAGACGCATCAATGTGGCCGATCCACTAAGCCGACAGCCCGTGGAAGTTAAAGCAACCACCGAGGTTGGTGGGTGATTTATGGCCATTGCAACAGCAACAGTATGATCACCAGACCCCCTCCACCTCTGCGGCAACCACCACAAGAGATTATCCATTACAAAGGTCTTCTAGACAAGATCTAGATGGAATACTATGTGGATTTTTGGTTTCAAAACTCGAAATCTAGACAAGTGCGGCTTGGTGGAGGCCGGAGGAATCTTCTGACACGGAGAACAAGTTGTTGTGCCAAACTTGGGAAACCTTCGAGAAAAGATTATCTCCCGGTTCCACGACCCACCGGTCGAAGGCCATGTGGGACCTCAAAAGACCGGACAGGCACTCTCAGACCACTATTGGTGGCCAGGATGGATTGTCGATGTCTCTAAGTATTGCATGACATGCGACCATGTCTTCGGAATAAGGCTAGTAACCAGAAGCCTGCTGGGCTCCTCCAACAGCTTCCCATTCCTAGGATTCCGTGGGAGAGCGTCAGCATGGACTTCATTACTGGTCTTCTGGACACGGCCCGTGGCCACGATGCATTACTAGTGGTTGTGGATCTTTTGACAAAGATGACATACTTCATTCCTACAACCACTGACTTGAACGCAGAGGAGACCGTCTGTCTCTTCTTTGAGGGTGTCGTAAAGTACCATGGCTTGCCATTGCGCATTATCTCCAATTGAGATCAAAAACTTGCTAGTAAGTTCTGGCAAAAGATGCACGAGTACTTCTGTAGTGAGTCGCAAATGTCGTGAGCATTTCACCCTCAAACTGACGGACAAAGAGAGCGCATGAATCGCACTCTGGAGTAGATGATCCGCATGTAAGTGGACCCTGCCATGCATGATTGGGACAAATTCCTAGCACTGGCAGAGTTTGCGGTGAACAACTCGGTGAACGAGTCCACACAGTTCACATCGTTTGTGTTGAACAGTGGTCGACATCCAGTGGTACCCTCTTTTTTTGTGAAGAGTGGGGAGTTAGAGTTAATCAGACCACTTTCATACACTAGAGGACCTGTGTACAATGTATGTGATTATGTGTTTGGAAGTTTCTAGGATGTGTGAGAGGCACATAGTGGTGGAACTGTCTATCCATGTTTTGTTTAATTTCCTCAGTGAAAAAAAATTGTATTATTTCATTGTAAAGTCACTTGTTTAGTGATATAGTCATTTGTACAATCACCTCAAAGACTTATGTATTATGAACCCCCCACATCCCCCCCCCCGTCAAGTGGAAAGTGTATGAGAGGAGTGTATGAAGGAGTGAATGGTACATTGTATGATAGTTATAAACAATAGTACACTTGTGTACAAGGAGGAAAAACTTCATAGAAGTTACATGAGACCATGTACACAAATGGATTATTTCAATGTAACGTCACTGATTAAGTGATACACTCCTTCAAACACTTCCATCATACACTTCGATCATATACTTTAACCCTTTGGACCCCCCGGCCCCCCCTCCATCAAGTGCAAAGTGTATGAGGGGATTGTTGGAGGGGGTGAAAAAAAATTGGTATGACAGTGACTTGCAAAAGTACACTTGTGTGCAAGTGCTAGAAACTTCAAGTGATAGGTTATCATGTACACAAATGTATCAACATAACGTAACGTCACTTGTTAAGTGAAACACTCTGTCATACACTTGTCTTACATACTGTTGTTGTTTGGACCACTCTCCTTCGACTTCCCTCCTCCCTCCTCTCCCCGGTCAAGTGGAAAGTGTATGAGGGGAGTGTATGAGGGGGTGATCAAAAGATTATATGACGGTAACATACAAACCCACACTTGTGTATAAGGAGGAGAAGCTTCACAGAAGCGGTAGGTAATCATGTACACAAATGAATTATTTCAATGTATCGTCACTTGTTTGGTGATACACTCCTTCATACACTTACCTCATATACTATTGTCTTTCGGATCTCTCCCTGCCTTCCTCCCCCGTCAAGTGGAAAGTGTATGAGGGGAGTGTATGAGGGAGTGAACAGATTTTTGTATGATAGCAACACACAGAAGTACACTTATGTACAGGGAGGAGAGACATCATAAAGGTCATATAAGATCATGTCACTTGTTCAGTGATACACTCCTTCTTACACTTGCATCATACACTTTTACCATTTGGACCCCTCTTTGACTCCCCCCCCCCCCGCCAAGTGGAAAGTGCATGAGGGGATTGTATGAGAGAGTGAACAAAATTTGGCATGACAGTGACATACAAAAATACACTTGTGTACAAGGAGGAGAACTTTCATGGAGGTTATACGGGATCATGTACACAAATGGATTCTCTCAACGTAACGTCACTCATTTATACAATTACATCATGCTGCCCTTTGGATCCCCCCACCCCTCCCCCTCCCCCGTCAAGTGCAAAGTGTATGGGGGGATTGTATGAGGAGGTGAACAGATTTTTGTATGATAGCGCCATACAAAAGTACACTTGTCAACAAGGAGGAGAAACTTCATAGACGTGATAGATTATCGTGTACACAAGTGTATTGTTACAGCGTAACAACACTTGTTAAGTGATACACTCCTTCATACACCTGTCTCATACACTTATGTCATTTGGACCCCCCTCCTCCGACTCCACCCTCTCCCCCTCCCCCCCCCCTCCCAAGTGGCAAGTGTATGAGGGGATTGTATGAGGGAGTGAACAAAATTTTGTATGATGGTGCCATACAAAAGTACACTTGTGAACAAGGAGGAGAAAATTTATAGACGTAATAGATTGTCGTGTACACATATGTATAATTACAGCGTAATGACACTTGTTAAGTGATACACTGCTTCATACACTTGTCTCATACACTTATGTCATTTGGACCCCCCTCCTCCGACTCCACCTTCCCCCTCTCCCCCTCCCACCCCCTCCCAAGTGGCAAGTGTATGAGGGGATTGTATGAGGAAGTGAACAGAATTTTGTATGATTGCGCCATACAAAAGTACACTTGTGTACGAGGAGAAACTTCATAGAAGTGATAGATTATTGTGTACACAAATGTATTCTTAGAGCGTAACGACACTTGTTAAGTGATACACTCCTTCGTACACTTGTCTCATACACTT
>SZWC01001220.1:161537-183864 GCA_023375785.1 Penium margaritaceum | reverse complement strand
AAGTGTATGAGGGGATTGTATGAGGGAGTGAACAGAATTTTGTATGATGGCGCCATACAAAAATACACTTGTGAACAAGGAGGAGAAACTTCATAGAAGTGATAGATTATTGTGTACACAAATGTATCATTACAGCGTAACGACACTTGTTAAGTGATACACTCCTTCATACACTTTTCTCATACACTTATGTCATTTGGACCCCCCTCCTCCGACTCCACCCTCTCCCCCTCCCCCCCCTCCCAAGTGGCAAGTGTATGAGGAGATTGTATGAGGAAATGAACAGAATTTTGTATGATGGCGCCATACAAAAATGCACTTGTGAACAAGGAGGAGAAACTTCATAGAAGTGATAGATTATTGTGTACACAAATGTATTATTACAGCGTAACGACACTTGTTAAGTGATACACTCCTTCATGCACTTGTCTCATACACTTCTATCATTTGGACCCCCCTCCTCCGACTCCACCCTCTCCCCCTCCCCTCCCCTCCCAAGTGGCAAGTGTATGAGGGGATTGTATGAGGGAGTGAACAGAATTTTGTGTGATGGCACCATAGAAAAGTACACTTGTGAACAAGGAGGAGAAACTTCATAGAAGTGATAGATTATCGTGTACACAAATGTATTGTTACAACGTAACGACACTTGAGGGGAGTGTATAGAGGGAGTGTATAGAAGTTAATATGACAATGAAATGCAAACGTAAACTTGTGTACGAGGAGGAGAAACTTCATAGAAGTAACACAAAATCATGTACACAACCAGAATTCTTTGAAAAGGTCTTTACGTGTAAGTTCATGTAGAAGTTACAAGGAATATTCTTCATTATGTGAGTTTGTCCTCCAGTCCGACTAGGAACATTCTATGAAAGTTTCCCTAATGTATGGGTGAGTACAAGGAAGGTACTTGGAATCTACGTGTACAGAAAAAGGTATGGTGTACACAGATATAGTAGTGCATGAATTTGGGGTGATTGGGACTAAATGAGAGTGGGAGTACAAAAGGGCAAGTTCCTTCTACTAAAGCCTTTGCCGAGCGCATCGACTCCTTGTTACAGGAGGCAAAGAGTCACCTTCAAGCAGCTCGCCAGCGACAAAAGGCATATGCCGACAAAGGTGGCCGGGAGGTCTCGTTTGACATCGGTGACAAAGTGTTGCTTAGCACTAAAAACCTTCGGCCGAAGACGCCAAGGGCAAGAAAACTTCTACGGAAGTGGATTGGGCCGTTGTCCATTGTGGCACGCATCGGGCCAGTGGCATACAGATTGCTTCTTCCGTCGAGTATGAAGATACATGACGTGTTTCATGTGGGCCTGCTAGCTCCATACATGGCATACGGAACCATTCAGCCATCGCCAGTAGTCCTTGCTGCCGACGGCCAATACGAGGTCCTTTGCTTACTTCAACATCGAGAGCGTACTCTTCGGTCGTGCGTTGTTAGGGAGTACCTTGTTCATTGGGCCGGTTGTGGACGTGAACAAAATTCATAGGAGCCCGAATCTTAGTTGTCCACAGGGGTGGTCAACAAGTACTGCAGCAAGCTTGCAGCTCGCACGGATTGACGTGTTGTGGGAGGTACCACCTGAACGCAAAAACAGTGAACAACATTCCCACGGGGCAGCATTCATGGACAGCAACCATAGGAGGTTGGGGACGCCCAACATGGTTGTCGCGCAGACGCTCCAGCCTGAAGGGGGGAGGCCGCTAGCCATGCTGCCCTACAAGCTGCAACTTAGGTCCAAGTACCATGTACGTGTTCATGTTTAGCTGGTGATTGATATGATTAACTTTCTTTCACAATGTTGATGACTCACTAACTGACAATCGTGCTTGTTGTTCATGAACCGAGGCAGTTCATAATAAGTGGGGAGGAATGTAGCGGGAGGGCTGGTTCGGCCCACCCTCCTCGCTGAAACGAGGGATGGTTGCGCACCACCCCTCACGTCAGCGAGGACTGGCCGGCGGCCAGCATTTCGTTGGCCGTCGGCAAGCTCGTTGCTGGCCGGCTCGACGGCCGGCGGCCGGCCAAGGGACCGCCAAGCCACCGACCGGCCAGCCGCCAGCCGTCAATCGTGGCCTCAGCCCGATCGGCGGCTGAGGGCCCACGAGGGCCTCGAGGGCGAGGCCTCGTGGCCTCGTGCCCTCGCCCCCACTCGCCCCCCTCGCAAGCAAACAAATGAGGACAAGGGAGGGGAACGAGGGACAAGAGGTAAGAGAAGTGGCTCAAAATCGCCAGCGTGCCTCGCACACGACGATTTTGCTCCAGGACGTCAAAACGTAAATCGAAGTTCGTTTTCGACGAATTTCGACATAAAAATAATGAAATCACTCGTGCGAATACACGAGTTCCAGGTAAGAACCCCCGGTTTGGGTCCCAAAACTAGGGGTAAAGTTAAAAACGGAAATGGGCCTCCTGAGACTCGAAACATTCGAGTCTCCCTCCTCTTGGTCACTGATGAGGATTGCCCCTCAGTTCTGCGAAGAGGGTAAGCCCTTGACGCGGAGTGAGAACGCCATTCTGCGAACTCCGACAACGACTTCTGAGCAAGAGCTGGAGACTCGACCCGTTACATGTACAGTTTACTATGACCAATTGGCCGTGTCCATACTTGTACACATCCCTGATGCGGATCCTAGTGGTACCGGTGCGTCATCGGGTGGCGGTCTACCAGCTTGGAGCTGAAGGAAGACCGTTCTAGAGCTCTGGACGCTACCCAGGACCTCCTGCAATTTTTTTTGCAGCATGTAGGGGTTTATCGGTGGACTGGTCGTGGGCCCGATTTGCATGTTTTTGCATTGTCTGTCCACCGTTTGATGCCGGATGCATCCATGTGACCAGTTGTAGCATCCCACTTTGATCTTGCACCTCTAGGTTCAAACGATGTAGCGTTCTGACATGTCTGCGCATAGTTACGGCCAAAACAGTGGTTTTTGGGCTGGTCTAAGTACAGATCTTGCACTACCGCGTGCGACACCCGCCGTGCACCGCAACAGATACTTATGTCATGGACTTGTCATTTGTAATTTCCCTCTATAGATGCTATTGAAGCATTTTGACACTTTACCCTGTGTCTCCTAGCCAGACCCTTGCCGTTGTGTGCGCGACTTGTGACTGTCGTCACCGTCTGACGAGGCACTGACGCCTAGTCGGCATCTGTTTCACTAGGAAGCTTCCACACATCTTCTCATGGTATCAGAGCAGTGAGACAGTTCTCACCGAGCTGCGTAGTAGAGACGCAGCAGAGGAGCAGCAGTGAGAGTCACCAGTGCAGCAGATTCACAAGGAACTATCGACGAGGACAACCAATCACCGTCAACGTCGTTTACCATCACCATGTGAGACTGCATCAGCAGCTGCTTCTAGCGGCAGCAAGTGAGAGTTGTAGTAGACAACATTCGCTTGCAGCTGCCGACATTGGCACATGTAGCAAGAACAACATTGAGCAGCAGCAGCAGCATGGTGGCAACAACGGCGACAGTAGCGCGTGACTGCAGCAGCATAGCAACAGCACACGATGGCAGCAGCACAATAGCAGCACAGCAGCAAAAGTAGTTGCAATGGCTGCAGCAGCATAGTAGCAGTACAAGAGTAGTGGTAGCAACAAGGGCGGTAGTAGCAGTGTAGGAGCAGCATCAGCAACAGTAGCAGTAGCAGTAGCAGCGCGCGACGGTGGCAACGTGTAGCAGTCGTAGTGCGCAGTAGCAGCGCGTAGCTACTACCATGACCGTGTACGCAGCCGCCAAGTGGCCACTCCGCATGCGCCCACGTGGCTGTTGTTGTAGGTGATGCCGCTGCAGCAGCAGCAACTGAGTGGAAGCTGATGCGCAACTTCCATGTAGCTTCTGCGTGGCTACTACGGAGCGATCGCCTGCAAAGGTTGACAAAAAAAGGAGGAAAGGGGAGCTCACGTAAGCATGTGCCCTTGCTGACGTCATCAAGTCAAGTTGACGTCAGCAACTCCTTGCTAACGTGAGCACTTGCCTCATTGAAATTTTTAATCGAAGGGTCAAAATTTTCCAGCGTTTCAACTCCTCGAGAAACACTCACACTTTTGCAGTTCGACGATGTTGACGTCTCGGCCAATAATGAGCGGCAACATGGCTACATCCGGTGATAAGGGATAAAGGGTACTAGATCCTTCTTCTTCCTCCTCATGGGTCATGAGCCCACGTTTGCAGGCTATTAAGGACCTGTGGAACCAGCAGGACGAGGTGCGTTGCTTGTAGCGGGAGCAGACTGACGCCATCCGCACACTCACTGAGCTTTTTCGAGGTCATTCCATGACTCCACAACAGACCTCCGAGGGAGTGGCCGGGGTCGCACCCTCTACATAGTTGTTAGCTCCAACACCAGAGACAAGAGCTAGAGATGACCCACCACCTCTTGATCCTTGGGACGAGGATCAGGACATGTTAGGCATGGGGAGTGACTCCCCCCAGCGCGAGATTCATCTGCTTCAGGAGCATCTCGGCCAGCTTCAGACGAACTCTTGGCCCTCACACACCTCGCTTTCTTGAGTTTCGATCGTCGCCTGACCTCCACCCAAGTGACTTCCCTCTTCCTGGCGTCTTCCCATCTCTTGTCCTTCCCAACCTGTGGTTGCCCTCCCTACGGAGCGGCAACCCAAGGACTTCGAGACACCACCCCCATGGTATGTCAGCAAGGACGGCTTTGACTGCTAGGAGATCCTCTTCAAGGTTTGGGCCACTTCAGGGGGCGTGTGGATTTACTACCACAGTTTGTATCAGACTACGGAACGAGCACAGGTGCTGACAGCGGCTAGGTCAATCCGCGGACTTCACTACGCCATGCCACGCAAGACCGTCTTTGACTTCCACTTGTTCCTTGGCGAGGGAGGCACAGGTACTGGCGCTGATCCACGCAGGGAGCTGGGACCTCGAATTATCCCTGGTTGCTGCAGAGACGCACACCATCCGTGCCACGCACATCCGTGTCCTTCACTTCCTTTTCCAGGGGTGTGCCGAGCCTGCACCCGACTACTGGCGACACGCCATGCGCATTTACACACGCCTTGGGACCTCAAGAGGTACACAGCTGTGGGCGCTTCGCATGATCATGCTCGGAATCTGCCTTAAGCACACAAACATCTTCACAAGGTACAGCGACGCCGTGCTCGAGCATTTTTTGGCCTCAGTGCAAAACATCTTCTTCCCAAGTCTTCTTCCCTAGACGCACCAGCTCTTAATCCAAGTGACTTCTGCCCGTGAGGCAGCCGTGGCTCATCAGGAGACCTCCATTACTGCAGCAGTCAAAGCATCACCACCGATGCCCCTCCTACAGACTCCTCCATCCTTTATCACGTCCTCCTCCTCCCCTTCCACCTCGATTACACTGACTCAAACACAGGGTGTCACGAAAACATCACATAGGAAGAAGGGACGACGGAGGCGCGGCTGGGGCCAGCAGTAGTCGCAATAGCAACCGTCATCGGGCAGTAGCAATGGACGCTCCGTTCAAAGCTACAACTGTGGAGGCGACCATCACTACAACGAGTTCCAGCAGCCGCGCGACTGGGCGCAGATAACTCGCATGCTCTAGGGTGCGCGTGCACTATGGTATACGTAGAGTAGCACATCCTCCGGGTGTGCCGCGACCACTACCACAGCAATTCCCGCTACACTACTGACGACCTGCGGCGACCCAGACCCACGTGACCGCACCATCGCCAAGCTCCGACACCTTTGAGCGCTTTGCTTTTAAGGAGGTTTGAGTGTGTTGTCACAGCCGGGTGGTTCACAAACTATCTGTTCATCTGTTCTAGTGGCTAGGGATGACTTGTGTGGGGGGGCACTGCCGGCATGTGATGACGATGGGCCAGACTGTACGGATTGGATTCATGAGTCTCAACTTTGTTCCTTTCGTCGTTCCTCACCACTTGTTGCCCAGCATCCGTCTAAGGCCAAGTGTTCCATTGCCCGTTGTACAATGACGTCCTCTAGTCGTGATTCCGGTGGCAGTTGGATCATCGGTGGCGGTGCCACTCATAACATAACCTGTCGTCGGAGTGATTTAATCATTCTCGGCCCTGTCGCGTCTATTCATTTTGTCTTCACAGGCTCTCGTCAGTCCTTGCCACTCCAGGGTATTGTGGTCGTATGTTTCGATGGTTTGTCTGGCCCCCTGTATCTTTCTGAGGTGCTCTTTGTGCCTGACCTTGAGATCAGTTTGCTTTCTGTACGTGCCTGCACACTGATGGGACTCATTGTGGAGCAAATTGTAGAGTCCACAATTGTGACTGCTATTGACACTCGTAGCGTTGTTCTTCGTGCCTCTGTTGTGGATGACTTGTATAGTGTCTCTCAGACTTATGCTCCTTGATCCCCTCCCCTTCCGCTTGTGTTTTTGTCACTGGTGTTCTGTCTCCTGAGCATGAGCGATTGCTTCATCGCTGCCTATGTCATATAGGCTCTGACACTGTGTCGAAGCTCTTTCACACACATCCTGCCCTCGTTCTTGACGTGGCTTCTTTCGAGAAGCCGCCCATGACCGACAGTCTCTTTTACGCTCAGGGTAAGGTGCATCGTTGGAGCTACCCTGACTCCTGTTCACAGGCACTTTGCCCTCTCGAGTTCGTCCATTTGGATCTTCTTGGTCCCCTTCCTGTCGAGTCTTTGTCTGATCGGGGTCGATACATCCTGACCCTGACTATTGACTTCACCCGGATGCGCTGGGTCTACAGCTTGCGCTAGAAGAGTGACGCCGCTCTCGTGGCTTACCTCTGGCTAGTAATGTCTGAGCGTCTATCCCGCCACACGCTGCACACCTTCCGCTCGGATCGCGGCGGCAAGTTTCTTGGTGAGATGGACAGCTTCTTCGTTGAGCACTGGATTTTTCACCAGGTCTCCGCTCCTGGTACTCCTCAGCAGAATAGTGCTTCACAGTGCTGGAACCGCACCATGGAGAATGCGGTTCGCGCTATGCGGTCTGAGTGCAGTCTTTCAGAGTCCTTTGCTTTTGAAGGGTTTGCCTACATGACTTGGGTCTGGAACCACCTCCTGCACGGTCCTCTTCCGGACCACGTCACACTGTATGAGCTCTCATTTGGCCACCGTGCTGACCTGCGCCTCGCCCGCATTTGGGGATCCTTGGCTTTGTGTGGTACACGGAGGACCAGTTGGGGTCCAAGGTCTCACCGCGGGGCCGCTTGTGTGCCTTTGTCGGCATCTCTACGTGGTCAAAGGCATGGCATTTTTGGAACCCTGCTTGTCGTCGCATTGTTTAGTCACGTGACGCGCTCTTCTTTGAGTCCCTCACCTACCATTATCTGACTTTGATCAAATCGTTGTCCGTCACACAAGTTCCTACGTGTGAGGTTTCTCGACGGATGTAGGAGTCTGCACTTGCGAGCACAACTCGCCAGGCAGATATGTCCGTTTGAGCTCCCTCCACTTCTCTGGCTCTTGATGACCTAGCGATCATTGGTGTTGGTCCAGAGTTCACTGCGGAACCGCCGGCTTCTACACCTGTCCCTTCTTACCCCACAAGTGCCCATGATCCTGTACTTGTGCGTTCTCTTGTGACTATACCTGTGTCCGCAGGCACTCCTGCCTCTGTGCGTGGACCTGCCTCACCTGCTCCTATAGTCACACCGTGCCCCGTGTCTCACACACCCACATCTCCTTGCACGATATCACCAGGTCCCTTGCCGAAGCCCTCTCCAACTACGATTGTGCCCGTTCCTGGGCCTGAGGTGCGCCCCTGAATTTCGGGTAACTCCTGTGAGCCTGGAGGTCGTCTTCGACTATTGGACTCCGAAGGTGAGCGAGTGTTTAATTCCGCACCCAGGCACTCCGCTCGCAGCATCGCGAGTGGTGATCCCGGCACAAAGGCCCTAGGCCTGAGTGTCAGCACTGAGCACATAGAGGTACATCCAGCATGTTCCTAAGGGCATGACCTCATCACTCGCGAGTTTCATATCACTTGTGATGCAGCGGCCGATCTTGTGGTCGTGAGACCTAGCACTTAGGCGTGTGCTCTCACCACGTAGAGCTCTCCCTCTATGGCGCCTGACCCGGGTACACTGACGGAAGCTCTCTTGTCATAGGATGTGATGCTTGGCGTGCTGCCTGCGAGGATGAGCTTTGTGCCATACGAGAGTACAGAGTTTAGGAGCTAGTTGACCTTCCATTGGGGAGGAAGGCTATTCAGGTCAAGTGGGTCTTTCGCAAAAACGTGAAGCCGGATGGCTCACTAGAACGCCACAAGGGTTGCTTGGCTGTGAAGGGGTACTCTCAGATTGAGGGCATCGATTACACTGACACCTTTGCACCTGTCCGCTGCATGACCGCAGCTCAAGCTTTGTTTGGTGTAGTGGCTCAACATGACTGGGAACTGCACCAGATGGATGTGATCAATGCGTTTCTCCATGGTTCTCTGGATGAGGAGATTGACGTGGCTCAGCCACACGGCTTTGAGGATGGTGACAAGGTCTGGCGCTTGCACAAGTCCTTGTACAGCCTCAAGCAGTCTCCTCGCTATTGGAACCAGGAGATCAGTGGCACCCTGACTTGTGTTGGATATGTATAGAGCGAGGCAGATCCCTCTCTCTTTATCCCACGGACGCCTGTGGGATTCACCGCCATCCTGGTCTATGTCGACCACCTTCTGATCGCGTCTCCTTCATTGGAGGCCGTGAAGGAAGCCAAGGCTGTGTTGTAGACTGCCTACAGGATGAAGGACCTTTGTCCTCTAGCGGTGTTTCTTGGCATGGAGATCGTGCGAGACCGCAGACGTTGCACTCTACTCACGTACCAGGTCCAATACGCATGCATTGTGGGGGAGCGCTTGAGCGACCTCCCCGGCGTAGTACCCACGGCTTCCACACCTCTCACGCCTGATGGGCAGGATGCCCTAAAGGTGGACAATCCCACACAGCTGGAGGAGACAATGGATGTGACCCTGTACCTCCGTCTCATCGGATCTCTGATGTACCTAGCCACTACCACACGTCCTGACATCGCATTTACAGTCAACCTCCTTGTCCAGTTTTTGCAGGCTCCATGCGCTAGAGCCCTCACGCGGTTGTGCAAGTGGTGCGGTACGTGGTCTCCACGTCGTACCTCAGACTCTGCTTTCGTCGGCAGTGTTTGGTGGTCCTTGACGGCTACACCGATAGCGACTGGGCCTGGAGCCCAGATGGACGCAGTCACACCGGTTATGCGATCCTACTTGGTGGAACAACTGTGTCCAGGTGCAGCGGGAAGCAGGGCTGCATTGGACGTAGCTCATCGGAGGCAGAGTGCGTTGCTCTGGGTGCAGGGGCTACTGAGGCGGTATGGTTGCAGCACCTGTTCCTTGAGCTTGGCCAGTCAGTACCCGCCATTGTGCTTCGTTGTGAAAACTAGAGTGCTCTTGCCATTGCAGAGAGCCCTGGTGTCTTTCATGCTTGCACAAAGGAAGTTGTGGTTGAGCATCACTTTGTGCGTGATATGGTGGAGCGACACATAACCTCCGTCATTTGCGTTGACACTGACATGTAGCGTGCTGACTTCTTGACGAAGGCACTGTCACGCGGAAAGTTCCAGGTGGCCATTCGTTTTGTTGGAATTTGCCCCTTGCCTGAGAGTGGTTGAGTGTGGAGTGTGTCTGTGTCCATGTCACATTTGTCGTTGCACTTGTTGTTGTACTCGTCTCTGTGTTGCACGTGTATGGACATGAAAACCATCGGGTTATGGGGGAGTGTTTTGATTTGTGATGTTCTTGGTGACATGTACAATTTACTGGGACCTCTCGGTTGTGTCCATACTCGTGCGGATCCCTAATGCGGACCCTGGTGGTACCGGTGCGTGGTGTGGTGGCGGACTACCAGTTTTTAGTTTTTAACGACGACCATTTCAGAGCTTTGGACGCTACCCAGTGTTGTGATTTATGACGTTCTTGTACAATCTATGTAGCCACCAAGCCGTGTCCATACTTGTGCAGATCCCTTAGGCGGGCCCTGGTGACACCGGTGCGACGACTGGCGGCGGACTACCAGCTTGGAGCTGGCCGACTACCGTTCCAGAGCCCCGAACACTGCCGGGACTCCTTGATGTTTTTCTACAGCTTGTAGGAGCGGCAGACTGGCCATGAGCCCGATTTGCATGCCTTTTCATTGTGTGCCCACCGGCTGATGATGGATGCATGCATGTGGCCAGTCGTAGCATCCGCCTTGTGATCCTACACATCTAGGTTTAGACGGCGTAGCATTTTAACATGTGTGCGCAGAATTATGGCCAAAATAGTGGTTTTGGGCCGGTTTTAGGACAGCTCTTGGACCGCTGCGTGTGACACCGGCTGTGCGCCGCGGCAGGTATTTATGCCATGGACCTGTCATTTGTCATCTCTCTCTGCAAATGCTACTGAAGCATTCAGACACTTTGCCTTGTGTCTCCTTGCCAAACTCTTGCCATTGCGTGCACGACTTGTGACTGTTGTCACTGTCTGACCAGGCACTGACGCCTGGTCAACGGGAGTGTGGCTAGGAAGCTTCCTTACATCTTCTCTTGGTATGAGAGCAATGAGACAGTTCTCACTGAGTTGTGCAGCAGAGATGCAGTAGAGCTGTAGTAGTGAGAGTCACCGCTGCAACAGATCCACTTGGGCCTGTCGAAGACAGTTGGTCGCCGTCGACGCAACCCACACCCACCACGTGAGACCGTAGCAGCGGCGTTGCCACCAGGCTAGCACTAGCATAGCAGTAGAGCAGCAGCAACAGCAGCGGCAGTAGCGGTGTCGTAGTAGCAGTTACAGCAGCGCGTGGCGGCTGTAGCGAGTGCAGTCGCCGTCCGTAGTCATAGCGGCAGCCGCGGCAACAGCAGCACAGCGGTAGTAGCGGTGGCAGCAACAGAGCAGCAGTAGCAGCGGCGGCAACAGAAACACAGCAGCGGCAGTCGCGGCAGTAGCAGCAGAGCAGCAGCAGTTCTAGCGACAGCAGCGCAAGAGCGGCACCAGCAATTGCGCACAGCAACGGTAGCAAGCAGCATCCACAACGCGCAGAAGTAGGAGCGGCATTGCGGAGTTGCTGCTACCACTGTTACACACGGCGCCATACAGCTGCTGCCGATGACAGCACAGCAGCAGCAGCAGCTGAGAGGAAGTTACTACGCAGTTTCTGCGTAGCTTCCGCGCAGCCGCCGTGGAGCGGCTACACGCTTGCGTAGAACTGCGAGAGCAAAAAAAAGGAGGGGGGCGAGCTGTCGTATGCATTTTTTCTTTCTAACGTTATCAGGTCGTGCTGACATCAGCAACCACCTGCTGACGTCGGTACCATACATAGCCAAATTTTTGGCCGGACAATAAAAAATTGCCAGCTTCTAAACTCCTCAAGAAACGCTGACGCTTTTGCAATCCGACAAACCTGACCTGTCGACCCATACTGAGAGGCGACATGAACTCGTCTGACAACAAGGGGAAGGTGACAGGTGATCCCTCCTCCTCTTCTTCTAGGGTCCTAAGCCTACGCTCGCAGGCCATTGAGGACTTGCGGAGCTAGCAGGATGAGATGCGTCACCTACAACGGGAGCAGACTGATGCCATCCGCACACTGACTGAGCTTCTACATGCCCAGTCTATGATCCCACGGCAGGTTTCTAATGGAGCTGCCAGCGTCACGGTCTCTATAGAGCAGTTGGCTCAGGCACCCGTGACAAGAGCTAGACCTGACCCACCACCTCTTGACCTACTGGATGATGATCCATTCATGCCAGGCATGACAGGCGACTCCCTGGATCATGAGATTCGAGTTCTTCAAGAGCGCCTCCGTCAGCTGCAGACGGGCACCAGATCTCCTCGGTTACCTCCGATACGATCGTCACCCGACTATCCCGGTGACTATCCCCTTCCAGGAGTCTTCCCCGTCCCTCGTCCTCCTCGGCCAACGGTTGCTCTCCCCACGGAGCGACAACCCAAGGACTTTGAGACACCACGTCCACGGTACATCAGCAAGGATGGCTTTGATTCCTGGGAGATCCTCTTTGAGGTTTGGGCTCCTTCAGAGGGAGTGTGGCCCTACTACCACAGCCCATTTTAGCCTAGAGACCGAGCACAGGTGCTGACAGCAGCCAGGGCGATGCGCGGACTGCTCTATGCCATGCCACATGAGACCGTCGTCGATTTCCGCCCCTTCCTTGGCGAGGTCGGCACAAGCAACGACGCCCATCCACGCGGAGGTTGGGATCTGGCCTTTTCCCCGCTGGCCGCAGAGACGCACACCACTCGTGCAGCACACATTTGTACCTTCCACTCTCTCCATCAGGGGCCTGCAGAGCCTACAGCCAATTACTGGCGACGCGCCATGCGCATCTACACGCGCCTTGGGACCTCAAGAGGAACACAGCTGTGGACGCTTAGTACGATGATACTTGGAGTTTGCCTTGAGTACACTCACATCTTCACACGGTATAGCGACGCTGTCCTTGAGCCCTTTTCAGCCACTTTGCAGCTTCTCCCCTGGGTGCATCAGCTCTTGCTCCAGGTGACTTCAACCCACGAGGTAGCCGTGGCCCATTAGGAGACTTCTCTTGCTGTAGCAGTCGTCGCATCACCACCATCTTCCCTCCTGTAGTCTCCTTCATCCTCCATCAGGTCTTCATCTTCCTCCTCCTCTTCGACTTTGCCACCCACTCAGAAACAGGGTGTTGCAGCAGCAGCTTAGGGGAAGAAGAAAAAGGGGAAGCGTGGATCATGTCAGTAACAGTCACAACAACAATTGTCATCCTGTAGTAGCAGTGGACATTCTGTGTAATTCTACAATTATGGAGGCGCCCATCCCTACACTAAGTGCCAGCACCCGCTCGATTAGGTACGGATTACTCGTGGGCTCGAGGCTACACACGCCCTCCGTTCAATGTCCAGCACGTCATCCTTGCCATCCTCCGGACGTGTGGCGGCCACGACTACAACTGTTTCCGCTCCCTCATCGACGAGTAGCAGTGATCCGGACCCACGCGACCGCACCATCGCTGAGCTCCGACACCTTCTGGCGCTCTATTTTCAGGGAGGTACGAGTGTGTTGTCATCGTTGGGTGGTCCACCGACTATCTGTCCGTCCGTTCCTGTGGGTCGTGACGACGCGTGTGGGGGAGCACAGTCAGCATGTGATGATGATGGGCCTGACTGTACCGATTGGGTTCATGAGTCTCATCTTTGTGCCCTGCGTCGTTCCTCCCCACTGACGGCTCAGCGTCCCTCTGATGCCGAGTGTTCCATTGCCCGTTGTACAGTGACGTCCACTAGTCGTGACTCCGGTGGCACTTGGATCATTGATTCTGGTGCCACTCATCACATGACATGCCATCGTAGTGATTTTGTTGTTCTCGGTCCCGTCACGTCTCTCCGTTCCGTCCGTACAGGATCTGGACAGTCCTTGCCTGTCCATGGTGTTGGAGTTGTACGTTTCGACAGTCTGTCTGGCCCCTTGAACCTTTCCAACGTGTTGTTTGTGCCTGATCTTGAGCTCAGCCTGCTTTCTGTGCATGCCTGCACAGTGATGGATCTCTCTGTGGAGCATACCGCAGACTCAACGACTGTGACTACTACTGACACTCGCAGCGTTTTCCTTCGTGCCTCAGTCGTAGATGATCTATATCGCGTCTCTCGTACCTCCTCCCCTTCCTCTCCTTCCTCCTCCGGTCGGGTCTTTGTCACTGGTGTTCTGTCTCCGAAACACCAGCGGTTGCTTCATCGCCGTTTGTGTCATGTGGGCTCCGATACTGTGTCGAAGCTCATTCAGACACTGCCAGCTCTCCGTCTTGACGTGGCTTCTTTCGAGAAGCCACCTAAGACTGACTGTCTCTTTTGCGCTGAGGGGAAGATGCACTGATGCACCTTCCCTGACTCTCGTTCCTGAGCGCTTTGGCCTCTCGAGCTAGTTCACTCAGACCTTCTCGGTCCTCTTCCGGTCGAGTCCCTATCTGATCGGGGCCGGTATGTTCTGACTCTGACTGATGACTTTACTCGGATGCGGTGGATCTACAGCCTGCGGCAGAAGAGCAACGCCGCCTTTGCGGTTTGACTCTAGCTAGTGATGGCTGAGCGTCAGTCACGTCACACGCTACATACTTTCCACTCGGATCGCGACGATGAGTTTCTTGGCGAGATGGACGGATTCTTTGCTGAGCACGGTATTTTTCACCAAGTCTCCCCTCCTGCTACCCCTCAGGAGAACGGTGTTTCCGAGCGCTGGAACTGCACCATGGAGGATGCGGTTCGTGCTATGTGGTCTGAGTGTGGTCTCCCTGTGTCTTTTGTCTTTGAGGGTTTTGCCTAGATGACTTGGGTCTGGAACGGCCTCCCGCACGGTCTGCTTCCAGGCCATGTTACACCGTATGAGCTCTGGTTTGGACACCGTGCTGACCTTCGTCTCGCTCGCGTCTGGGGATCCCTGGCCTCCGTGTGGTACACCGAGGACTAGCAGGGGTCCAAGGTCTCNGCTATGTGGTCTGAGTGTGGTCTCCCTGTGTCTTTTGTCTTTGAGGGTTTTGCCTAGATGACTTGGGTCTGGAACGGCCTCCCGCACGGTCTGCTTCCAGGCCATGTTACACCGTATGAGCTCTGGTTTGGACACCGTGCTGACCTTCGTCTCGCTCGCGTCTGGGGATCCCTGGCCTCCGTGTGGTACACCGAGGACTAGCAGTGGTCCAAGGTCTCACCTTGGGGCCGCTTATGTGTCTTCGTAGGCATTTTCCCGCGGTCGAAGGCGTGGCGCTTCTGGCACCCTACTCGTCGTCGAGTCATTGAGTCACGCGATGCGCTCTTTTTTGAGTCTCACACCTACCGTGATCTGACTTCGATCACGGCACTCTCCGCCACACATGTTCCTACCTGTGAGGGCTCGGCGGATGGGGGAGACTTCTACGCCAGCGAGCACCTCTCGCCAGGTTGATGTGTCCATTCGAGCCTCCTTCACCTCTTCGTCTCCGGCCCTTGATGACCCGGCGATCATCGCCGTCGGTCCAGAGACCTCGCTCGTACAGCTTGTTTCACGCCCCATAGGTGCCCCTACTTCTGTTCCTGCGCCTACTTCTGCGCCTGTACCTGCGTCTGTTGGCATTCCTGTTTCTGTGTCTGGTCCAGTCTTGCCTACTCCCGTACCTGCGTTTGCTGGAACTCCTGCCTCTGTGTCAGGTCCAGTCTTGCCTGCTCTTGCTGTCACACCCAGTCCCGTGTCCCCCAAACACGCATCTCCTTACACGGCATCGCCAGTTGCCTTGCCTCATCCCCCACTAGCTGTGGCCGTGATTGTCTGTGAGCGTGAGGTGCGCCCCTCGAGCTCAGGTTACTCCCGTGAGCCTGGTGGCCGTCTTTGACCACCGGATTCCGGAGCTCAGCGAGCGACGGGCCCCGCACCTAGGCGCCCCTCTCACAGCATCACGAGTGGTGACTCTAGCACAAAGGCCCTGGGCCTGAGTGTCCACACTGAGCTCATAGAGGTACATCCAGCATGCACCGTAGGGCATGATCCTGTCACTCGCGAGTTCCATATCGCTTGTGATACAGCAGCTGATCTTGTGGTCGTCAGGCCTAGCACCGAGGCATGTGCCCTTACCACACAGAACTCTCCCTCTATGCCGCCCGACCCGCGCACCCTGAGGGAAGCTCTCTCATCACAAGATGCTAACGCTTGGCGCTCTACCCGCAAGGATGAGCTTCGCGCTATCCGAGAGCATAGAGTATACGAGCTTGTCGACCTTCCGCCTGGGAGGAACGCTATTCAGGTCAAGTGGGTCTTTCGCAAGAAAGTGAAGTCGGATGGCTCACTGGAACGCTACAAAGCCCGCTTGGTCGTCAAGGGGTACTCTCAGATTGAGGGTGTCGATTACACTGACACTTTTGCCCCTGTCAGCCGCATGACCTCAGCCGAGCTTTATTTGGTGTAGTGGCTCAGCATGACTGGGAACTTTACCAGTTGGACGTGAACAATGCGTTCCTCCATGGCTCTCTGGATGAGGAGATTTACGTGGCTCAATCACCAGGCTTTGAGGACGGTGACAAGGTCTGGTGCTTACGCAAGTCCTTGTATGGCCTCAAGCACTCTCCGCGGTGTTGGAACCGGGAGATCACCGGCACTTTGACTCGTGCGGGATATGTACACAGCGAGGAAGATCCCTCTTTCTTCATCCTACCGACGCCCAAGCGGTTCACGGCCACCCTGGTCTCTGTCAATGAACTTCTTATCGCGTCTCCGTCTCTGGAGGCCATGAAGGAGGCCAAGGCTGTCCTTCAAACTTCATACAGGATGAAGGACCTTGGTCCTGCATCGGTGTTTCTTGGTATGGAGATCGTGGGAGATCGCAGGCGTCGGACACTGTTGCCGCATCAGGACCGATACGCACGAGTCGTGGAGGAGCGTTTCAGTAATCTCCTTGGTGCAGTGCCCACCGCTTCCACACCTCTTACACCCGATGGGCAGGATGCCTTGAAGGTGGACGATCCCACACAGCTGGGGGAGACTGTGGACGTGACCTTGTACCTCTGTCTCATCGGATCTCTTATGTACCTGGCCACTACCACACGTCCTGACATCGCTTTCGCTGTCAACCTCCTCGCTCACTTCTCCTAGGCTCCACATGCCAGAGCCCTTGACGCGAATGTGCGAGTGGTGCGGTACGTTGTCTCCACGCCGTACCTCGGACTCTGCTTTCGTCGGTAGTGTTCGATGGTTCTTCATGGCTACGCTGACAGCGACTGGGCCTGGTGCCCAGATGGACGGAGCCGTACTGGCTACGTCTTCCTGCTCGGTGGTACCGCTCTGTCTTGGCGTAGCGGGAAGCAGGGTTGCATTGCACGTAGCTCATCGAGATCGTTGCTTTGGGCGCAGGGGCTGCTGAGGCGGTATGGCTGCAGCGCCTATTTTTTAAGCTTCGTCAGTCAAGACCCGCCATTGTGCTTTGTTCCGACAACCAGAGTGCTCTCGCCATTGCGGAGAACTCCGGTGTCTTTCATGCTCGCACGAAGCACATTGCGGTTGAGCATCATTTTGTGCGTGATTTGGTGGAGCGACACGTGATCTCTGTCATATGGGTTGGCACTGACATGCAACGTGTTGGTTTCTTAACGAAGGCACTAGCTCACGGAAAATTCCTGGTGGCCATTCGTTCGGTTGGGCTTCGCCCCATGCCTGAGGGTGGTTGAGTGTGGGATGTGTGTCTGTATCCCATCTGTTTTACAGTCACTATGGACTTTGTCCCGGTGCAGCACGTGTATGGACATGCATACCATCGGGTCATGGGGGAGTGTTGTGATTTGTGACGTTCTTGTACAGTCTATTGTGACCACTCCGCCGTGTCCATACTCGTGCAGATTCGTGAGGCGGGCCCTGGTGACACCGCTGCGACGACTGGCGGCGGACTAACGGCTTAGAGCTGGCTGACTACCGCTCCAGAGCCTCGGACACTGCCGGGACTCCCTGATGATTTTTTGTAGCTTGCAGGAGTCTTTTCGGCGGACTGGCCATGAGCCCGCTTTGCATGTTTTTGCATTACGTGTCCACCGTCTGATGATGGATGCATGCATGTAACCAGTCGTAGCGTCCGTCTCATGATCTTGCACGTCTAAGTTTAGACGGCGTAGCATTCTGACATGTGTGCGCAGAGTTATGGCCAAAACAATGGTTTTGGGCTAGTTTTAGGACAGCTCTTGGACTGCCGCGTGCGACACCCGCAGTGCGCCGCCGCAGGTATTTATGCCATGGACCTGTCATTTGTCATCTCTCTTTGCAAATGCTACTGAAGCATTCACACACTTTGCCTTGTGTCCCCCAGCCAAACTCTTGCCGTTGCGTGCTCGACTTGTGACTGTCGTCACCATCTGACCAGGCATTGACGCCCGGTCAACGGGAGTGTTGCTAGGAAGCTTCCTTGCATCTTCTCACCCGGGGCCTCTTCAATTTTTCTGCAACATGCAAGAGTTTATGAGCAGATTGGTCGTGGGCCTGATATGCATGTTTTTGTATTGTGTGTCCAACGTTTGATGCCGGATGCATGCATGTGACCAGTCGTAGCGTCCGGTTTCTGATTCTACTCATGCAGATTCAGATGGCCTAGTGTTCTGACATGTCTGCGCAGAGTTATGGCCAAAAAATTGGTTTTTGGGCCGTGTTTAGGACAGATCTTGTTGTGCCGCATGCGACACCCGCTGTGCGCCGCGACATGTACTTATGCCGTGGACTTGTCATTTGTCATTTGTCTTTGTAAATGCTATTGAAGCATATCGACAGTTTCCCTTGTGTCTTCTAGCCAGACCCTTGCCTTTGTGTGCACGACTTGTGACTGTTGTCACTGTCCGATCAGGCACTGACGCCTCGTCAGCGGTTGTGTCGGTAGGAAGCTTTCATGCACCTTCTCAGGGCCAACCGACACCTCTCTTCGTAGGCTAAGAGTATATTGTTTTTTGAAAAAACACTCCTCAAACATGTGTGGATAAGTTGAGCCTATTTTTTTGACAAGAACTGGAAGGTTGCATGCAAAAATTGAAGCTCGTTGAAGAATTCTTTGCGAATGTAGGAACAATGAAATATTTAGCTTTAATTTTTTTAATTCTAATTTAAAATACATTTTAAACTTTTTTCCAGAATAATGCATCCAAAGATCCGCCAGAGGAACATAGTTTCTTTTTGAGTCGGGTGAAATCTTCAGGATGCCTTGGTGTTGAGGTAGCCCACCCGAGAAAGTCAGTTGAAACTGGTTGCCTTGAAAAATGGACTTGATGTGATACAGGAACCAGAGTTCTGGTCAACAGTAGCATAATACGTTGCCGTTGTAAAACGTCCGCCGGAAGTTGAAAGCTGACGCAATGGTGAGTCAAGGGGCACTCGCTGCTTGGTCGACTAGCATGTGTCACCGCATTCTTATTGGGCTGAAACTCGTCTTGACCTAGTTTCGACGTGGCACGTTCGCAAAATGCTTTGCATATCTCTTATCGCATGATTCCCGGTAAAGATCGGTTGCTTCAGGTGCTTTCTACCACCCTCGCCGGAAAATATCCGTTTGTGGAAAGAATATGACCACCTTCCAATGGCTAAGTTCTCGACCCTCAGAGACCAGGCCGGCCTGCCGCGCAGCATTCATGCTGCAGCTTTCGGCGATGTTTATGGGATTCAACCGTTCGCTAAACTCTGGGAAAAGTTTGTTTTCATTATGCTCGTAAGGATATTGAGGACCTATTCGGTAGAGTATCGTTTTCGCTCTTCGGGCCAGTAGGTCATACCTCGGACCTATTTGTTTTCCGTATTGTTGTTGGTCGGCAAATTGCCTGTATTCTGACTTCAGGTTCCTGCTGTAACTCGATAAAAAGTATCACTCATCTCGCAAATGTCACCCCATTATGACTGCTTTTGGGAAAGCGACAGAACAGCAAAACAATGGTTTCGTATGACATGGCATCAAAGAAAAGGGATCTTGCACTCCGGCAAGGACAACGCTATCCAGAGTTTCCTGCATGGACGAGTTGCCGTCCAACTCAGCGAGGCCGGCGGCAATTCAAAAAAGCAATATTTCAAGAGATACTCGTCTTGCTCGCTCATTGGAAGAACCGCGACTCGCTTCTCGTGGCTGGTCGTGTTGAGCTCGAAGGGGAAACCGCCATGTGCGCTGACTGCCCATAGCCTTTCCTTGTCCATTAATCGTCTTCGTGCCGGATGTTATGTTCATGCCATGCACAAGGGACGAGGCTTACCAAACATCAACCACACCTGCATTTCCCCCTCCCCCTTCCCCCCCACCCCACTAGACGCCACTATGCCGTACCATCCGCAGTCCGCCTTCGTTCTGAAATCGTGGGAGATTTCTACCGCAGGAAAACTGACTGGGAAGTGACCCCTTGCAGAAGCCATGCAAACCATAGCGCGTGGTTTGCCGCACACGCAATATCGCCGAGACTAGGCTGACGTGATCAATTTGGCGTACAATTCGTATTGCCGTAGATAGATGTTTCCGGCGGCGACCTGTGACAGCAGATGTCCGATTAGACATGACATCGATGAAAAAATTACAGTGATCCTTGCCGATGGATCGCGCCATATATGACGTCTCGCGAGTTCGCACGCATTAGAAATCCAGATTTTCTTTTATTTTCTATGGTCTGCGGCCTCCGTGTTTCTGATGCAGAAGGGTTTGGCTTCTGCTGTGGCATGCCTCAGAAATCTGCTCAAATTGAACCTCCAATGGCAAAATTACCCGTCATCGGCACCGCAGACCAAGCTGGCAAGTCCGGGGTACCAGCGCGCGAAAATAGTGAGCTTGCAAATTTTTCATGAATGTCCTCCAAAAGATCCTTCTTCCCTTCGTGCCCTCTCTACCGCAGAACTCTCGGGAAATGTTGGACCGAGGCGTCATCGTGCGTTGATGTGGGAAGTGCAGTTGCTCTCACGATCTGAAACCGCTATTAAGGATGAACCATCGATGGAGCGTGCAGTGCGGATGTGTTCCCCCATGCGCTTCCTCCACCGCGTGGGTGATCTGGTGGGCGAGGAACACGGGGAAGTACTTGCCATGAAGCTTCCCCGATGAAGGGGTCCTTGCAAAGACGTCACAGCTGTCACGTGCATCCTTAGCGTCACCCCCCGCGAATGGCGCTGCCTGGAGGCGGTTTCGACGGTCCAAACGCTTTGTTCCAGTGATTTCAGGCTTCACTGCGATTCTGTTCCGAATAAAACATCACTCATTTTATGTCGCCATTATCACGCTTAAGACAAGAGTCGCTCGTATGAGTCAGCTATGTTGCAATAGCTCGCGCCATTATCAACTCCGTCAGTTCTGGAAAATCTGGACTGTTCGGCTTTCTTACTGCATCCCTTCGAAAAGTATGGCTCGGTATAGAGACCCATGTAGATAAACATCGACTCGGAGCAGTTGACCAGTCCGCCGCCATCAATTCGCATCTGGCCAAAAAGTCTCTACCACTCCCCCGGTGGTAGAGTCTAGCCATTTCGCAACCCAAAGCGCGAAGTTCTTTCGCTCCATCGTGTCTGCGCGCCATTCAGGACTAACGGCCTCAATAGCTGAGCCGCCCAAAGGCGGCTCGGCCATTAAGGCCTCCCTTTCCGACCCCTTATGAATGTAGACAAGTATTCTCCATTGCCTTCGATTTCGTCGAGCTGGAGCAAATCGGATGTCCCCGATGTTGTTCTCGCTAGTGGATTGGCGGACGTCCAGCCAACCAGGCGAAAACCGAATGTTCGCCTTCGAATCGCCGGGTCGGCCTCGATCTCACCCGTCTCAAGATGGCCGGGGAGGTGCTGCCGTCAAGTTCGGTGCAAGGTCCATTTCCGGTGTGCCTCCGTTGTCTTCCCCTCAGACTACCTGGACAACACGAGTTCGGCGCCAGCCGCGTCGTGCATGTGAGTCATCGCGGTTGAGCTGCCCATTGGCGAGCAAGAGATATCTTGCTTTCGTACCGATCCGCGGCGGCAAAGTCTTTACTTTGGACGTTATCACGGCCCGACTCTAGTAGGGAGTCTCGGGCTAACCTGTTCCGGAAGAGGAGTGGAAGAACACGGGACCCCATGCCCACCCTCCATTCCATCGCGTCATTGCATCACAAGCGGACAGTGGAGAGTGAAGCAATGACAAACTCGGCGGCGCGGCCGGAGCCGTCGCCGCGCAAAGTCAGTGCTCATCAGGTCTCGCGTCCTCTTAGGCGACTCTCTTCGCCCCTCCGCGAGCCTCGGGTGGTGGATGAGGCTGCCGATACGCGTCGTGAACGGCAGCATGAACGCCGTCACCAGCATCCGTGTTCTCGTCCTGCTGGGGTTCGAGTTCCCTTCCAATCTCCTCCCGGGCAAGAGTTACTGGGGCAGCCCGCCACCTGTGGCAGCGTCGCGGAGAGGCTGCCTCGTCGCGCCTCGGCGGAGCAAGGGGGGAGCGGCGGGGTATGCCGCGACGCGGCATCTTCGGGCTGCGTCTCTTCTGGGTTTCCCGCTGACGAATGGCCGGTGCTGCACTCTCCCGCTGACGCAGATGTCATCGGCATCGGGCGCTTCGCCACCGTCACGCGCGTCGTCGACCTACGCACTGGCGAGCTGCTGGCGTGCAAGCACGTTCCCGCGTCCCAGCTCGCGGCGCGCGAGGGCCGAGAGATGTTGTCGCGCGAGGTTGGAGCGATGCTGCGGCTGAGCGACGCGGGCGGGCACCCTCATGTCGTGGGGCTCAGAGGGGTGATTGTCCAAAGGGAGGAGTCTCGAAAGGAGCGACAGGAAGATAGAGGTAACGGCGGACAGGGGGGAGCAAGTGCAGAGGGTTCAACTGGTTCTGCTGTCGCCGCTGCCGGCAGCTTGAAGGCTGTTGCTTCTACCGCAGCTGCCGGTGCTGCAGCCGCCGACGCTAC
>SZWC01001220.1:108834-146007 GCA_023375785.1 Penium margaritaceum | reverse complement strand
TTCTCTTTCTTGCATGATGTTTGACACGTGTGTGTGATTGCCTTTGTGCATGGTCGTGACCCGGGCACTTGGTGGGATGCACCATTGTCACGAGGAGACCCTGTGCTGTGGCATGCTTGATCGGTGCTTGTCATGATTGGTTTCCCGAACCATCCTGTCCTGTCTTTGCTCAGCCATTGTGGCCTTGACGGATGTGTCAGCCAGGGGGAGTGTTGGTATGTGTGGCTTCCACCCGTCACGAGCCACAGCCGTGGCAGCTACGGGTGTACCCGGAGCTGATGGTGAGCGGTGGCGGCATTGGAGATCGTGACGACCCGACAGGACTCCGGATCGTCCAGGGACTTACCCAGGAGCTACGACATGACAGATCCCTGATGCGGGCCCAGCTGGCGCCGGAGCACTGACGGTTGGTGGATCCAGCCACCAGCAGCTGCCAGACGATTGCCACGACGTCCCGGGTGCTTGCTGGGGTGCTCTGCAGTTTTTCTGCAGGTGCTAGAGTTTTCTCGGTGGACTTGCTCTCGAGCCCGATTTGCATGTT
This sequence comes from Penium margaritaceum, assembly GCA_023375785.1. NCBI lineage: Eukaryota > Viridiplantae > Streptophyta > Zygnematophyceae > Desmidiales > Peniaceae > Penium > Penium margaritaceum. Next base: position 145,466 of record SZWC01001220.1, on the reverse strand, counting down.
TTGCATTGTTCGTCCACCGATCGATGCCGGACTTGTGCGTGTGACCAGTCGTAGCGTCCGGCTTGAGATTCTACATCTCTAGGTTCAGACGGTGTTGCGTTTGGATGCCTGTGCGCAGAGTTGCGGCCAAAACAGTGGTTTTGAGCCGGTTTTCGGACAAACTGACACTGCCGCGTGCGTCACCCGCCGTGTGCCGCGGCAGGTATTTATGCTGTGTGCTTGTCAGTTGTCATCTCTCTCGGCAATTATATTCAGTTTGAGTTTCCTGACACTCTGTTCGTGTCCCAACCCAGACCCTTGCAGTTTTTGTCTCTAACTTGTGACTGTTGTCACACGGTGACCTGGCGCTGACGCCTAGTGTCGCGGCAAGTGGTTAGGAAGGTTCTAGGAAACTTCTCTCGGCAAGTGGTTAGGAAGGTTCTCGGATGTGAATCGTCCCTGTCTGTTTCCACACCTGACTGTGAGCACGTGCCTGTCTCCATGCTCATGCAAATCCCTCTTGCGGACCCCGTGTTGGTGTGGGTGTCATTGACACATGTCGACCTTAGGGCATGCTTCACACAAATCACTCTCGCAGGTGACTATTTGAGAAAGTGCGTAGAAGCTTCCTAGCAACACAACCGCTGACCGGGCGTCACTGCCTGGTCAGACTGTGACGACAGTCACAGTTGGTACACACAACGGCAAGGGTTTGACTAGGAGACACAAGACCGGGTGTCGCACGCGGCAGTCCAAGCCGCTGTCCTAAAACCGGCCCAAAACCACTGTTTTGGCCGTAACTCTGCGCACACATATCAGAATCCCACACCGTCTGAACCTAGACGTGCAGAATCAAAAGACAGATACTACGAGTGGTCACATGCATGCATCCATCGACTGACAGTGAGCATACAATGCAAAAACATGCAAATAGGCCTCATGGCCAGTCCGTCGAAAGACGCCTGCAAGACGTAGAAGACACAGCAAAGAGTCCCGGTGGCATCTGGGGCTCTGGAACAGTGGTCGGTCAGCTCCAAGCGAGTAGTCCGCCGCCTGTCGTCGCGCCGGTGTCACCAGGGCCGCTTGCCTCAGGGATCTGCACGAGTATGGACACGGCCGAGTGGTCATAGTAAACTGTACAGGAACGGCACAAAGCACAAGACTCCCCCATGACCCGATGGTACGCATGTCCATACGCGTGCAGCACTGGTACAACCACATAGTGGGTGACACAGACAGATGAGACGGAAACGTACATGTCACACTCAACCACTGTCACGCACGGGGCGAAGCCCAACAGAACGAATGGCCACCAGGAACTTTCCGCGGGCAAGTGCTTTCGTCAAGAATCAGCACGCTGCAAGTCGGTGCCAACCCACATGATGGAGATCACGCGTCGCTCCATCAGATCTCGAACGAAGTGATGCTCAACCGCAATGTGCTTTGTGCGAGCATGAAAAACACCAGAGTTCTCCGCAATGGCGAGAGCACTCTGGTTGTCGCAACGCAGCACAATGGCGGGTACTGACTGCCCAAGCTCAAGAAACAAGCGCTGCAGCCAAACTGCCTCAGCAGCCCCTGTCCCCAAAGCCACATACTCTGCCTCCGACGAGCTACGTGTGATGCAGCCCTGCTTCGCGCTTCGCCAGGACAGAGCGGTACCACCGAGCAAAAACATGTAGCCGGTGCGACTGCGCCCGTCAGGGCTCCAAGCCTAGTCGCTATCAGTATAGCCGTCAAGGACCACCGAACACTGCCGACGAAAGCAGAGTCCGAGATACGGCGTGGAGACCACGTACCGTACCACTCGCACAGCCGCGTGAAGAGCTCTCGCACGTGGAGCCTGCGAGAACTGAGCGAGGAGGTTGACGGCAAACGCGATGTGAGGACGCGTGGTAGTGGCCAGGCACATCAGAGATCCGATAAGACGGAGGTACAAGGTCACGTCCACTGTCTCCCCCAGCTGTGTAGGGTCATCCACGCTCATGGCATCCTGCCCATCAGGTGTGAGGGGTGTGGAAGCAGTGGGCACTGCACCAAGGAGATCGCTAAAGCGCTCCCCCACGACTCGTGCGTATCGGGCCTGATGCAGCAATAGTGTTTGATGTCTGCGATCTCGCACGATCTCCATACCGAGAAACACCGATGCAGGACCAAGGTCCTTCATCTTGTAGGCGGTCTGCAGGACAGCCTTGGCCTCCTTCACGGCCTCTAGGGACGGAGACGCAATCAAAAGGTCATCAACATAGACCAGGATGGCGGTGAACCGCTCGGGTGTCGGTAGGATGAAGAGCGAGGGATCTGCCTCGCTCTATACGTATCCTGCGCGAGTCAAGGTGCCAGTGATCTCCCGGTTCCAACACCGTTGAGACTTCTTGAGGCCGTACAAGGACTTGCGCAAGCGCCAGACCTTAGCACCATCCTGAAAGCCTGGTGGCTGAGCCACGTAGATCTCCTCATCCAGAGAGCCATGGAGGAACGCGTTGTTCACATCCATCTGGTGTAGTTCCCAGTCATGCTGAGCCACTACACCGAACAGAGCTCGAGCAGAGGTCATGCGGCCGACAGGGGCAAAGGTGTCAGTGTAATCAACTCCCTCAATCTGAGAGAACCCCTTGACGACCAAGCGGGCCTTGTAGCGTTCCAATGAGCCATCCGGCTTCACTTTCTTGTGAAAGACCCACTTGACCTAAATCGCCTTCCTCCTAGGGGGAAGATCGACAAGCTCGTAGACTCTGTGCTCTTGGATAGCGCGAAGCTCATCCTCACAAGCAGCTCGCCAGGCATCAGCATCCTGCGATGAGAAAGCCTCCCTCAATGTGCCCGGGTTCGGCGCCATAGAGGGGGAACTCTGCGTGGCAAGTGCACACGCCTCAGTGTCAAACCTGACGGCCACGAGATCAGATGCTGTGTCACAGGCGATATGGAACTTGCGAGTGACCAGGTCGTGCCCTATGGGGCACGCTGGGTGTACCTCTGAAAGCTCAGTGCGGACACTCAGGCCTAAGGCCTTTGTGCCCGGATCACCGCTCGCGATGCTGTGAGAGGAATACCTGGGTCCGGGACCCGACGCTCGCTGAGCTCCGGAATCCAGTGGTTGCAGGCGACCACCGGGCTCACGGGAGTAACCGGAGGTCGAGGGGCGCACCTCGGGCTCAGGAGCAGGTACGACCACAGGGATAGGTACGACCACAGCTGGTGAGGACTGAGACGAGGCAGCCGGAGATGCCGTGCGAGGAGATGCGTGTGTGGGGGAAACAGAGCTGGGGGTGACAGCGGGCAAGGCTGGCCCGGACACTGAGACAGGAGTGTCACCCGACGTAGGGACAGGAGTGGGCTGGGCTGGGTCAGACGCCGGAGCAGGTGTGCCAGTAGATACAGGTGGTGATGCAGGAGGAGGCGTGAGAGCAGTGGTACCTGTGGGGTGTGACATAGGCTGAACAGGCGGGATCTCTGGACCAACGGCAATGATAGCCGGATCATCAAGTGCTGGAGACCGAGAGGGGACTCGAGTAGACACATCAGCCTGACGAGGAATGGTCGCTGGCGGAGAAGTCCCCCCCATCCGCCGAGGACCCTCACAGGAAGGGACATGAGCTGCAGAGAGGGCTGTGATCAAAGTCAGATCACGGTATGTGAGTGACTCAAAAAACAGCGCGTCACGGGACTCAATGACACGACGGCGAGTGGGGTCCCAAAAGCTCTAGGCCTTCGACCGTGGGGAGATGCCGATGAAGGCACACAAGCGACCCCGAGGGGAGACCTTGGACCCCTGCTGGTCCTCGGTGTACCACACGGAGGCCAGGGAACCCCAGACGCGAGTGAGACGAAGATCAGGACGGTGGCCAAACCAGAGCTCGTACGGTGTAACATGATCCGGAAGCGGACTATGCGGGAGGCGGTTCCAGATCCAATCATGTAGGCAAAGCCCTTGAAGGCGAAGGACTCCGGGAGACTGCACTCAGACCGCATGGCGCAAATCGCATCCTCCATGGTGCGTTCCAACGCTCAGATACACCGTTCTGCTGTGGGGTAGCAGGAGCGGAGACCTGGTGAAAAATGCCGTGCTCAGCAAAGAAGGAGTCCATCTCACCGAGGAACTCGCCGCCGCGATCCGAGCAAAAAGTATGGAGCGTGTGGTGAGACTGACGCTCGGCCATCACGAGCCAGAGCGGAACTGCAAGGGCGGCGTCGCTCTTCTGACGCAGATTGTAGACCCACCGCATCCGGGTGAAGTCATCAGTCAGCGTCTGAACATACCGTCCCCTCTCGGACAGGGACTCGACGGGGAGAGGACCAAGCAGGTCCGAGTGGACCAACTCGAGTGGCCTCAGCGCTCGGGAACGCGAATCAGGATAAGTGCACCGGTGGATCTTTCCCTGAGCGCAAAAAAGGCAGTCGGTCTTGGGTGGCTTCTCGAAAGAAGCCATGTCAAGGCCAAGAGTAGGCTGTGTCCGTATGAGCTTCGACAAAGTGTCAGAGCCCACATGACACAGACGACGGTGAAGCAACCTCTGGTGTTCTGGGGATAGAACACTAGTGACAAAAACACGACCAGAGGAAGGGGAAGAGCAAGGGGAGGATGGCCGAGCAATGGGGTACAAATCATCTATGACTGAAGTACGCATGACAATGCTACGGGTATCAAGAGCAGTCACTATCGCTGAATCAACGGTATGCTCAATGGAGAGACCCATCAGAGTGCAGGCACGCACAGACACCAGACTGAGCTCAAGATCAGGCACAAACAGCACGTCAGAGAGATACAGGGGGCCAGAAGGACCATCAAAGCATACAACCCCAACACCGTGGACCGGTAAGGACTGACAAGAGCCTGTACGAACAGAGCGGATTGTCGTGACAGGACCAAGTACCACAAAGTCACTACGACGACACGTTATGTGGTGGGTGGCACCGGAATCGATGATCCAAGTGCCACCGGAGTCACGACTGGTGGACGTCACTGTACAACGAGCAATGGAACACTCGGCATCAGAGGGACGCTGAGCCGTCAGTGGGAAGGAACGACGTACATTACAAAGGTGAGACTCATGAATCCAGTNAAGGACTGACCAGAGCCTGTACGAACAGAACGGACAGTCGTGACAGGACCAAGTACCACAAAGTCACTACGACGACACGTTATGTGGTGGGTGGCACCGGAATCGATGATCCAAGTGCCACCGGAGTCACGACTGGTGGACGTCACTGTACAACGAGCAATGGAACACTCGGCATCAGAGGGACGCTGAGCCGTCAGTGGGAAGGAACGACGTACATTACAAAGGTGAGACTCATGAATCCAGTCAGTGCAGTCAGGCCCAACATCATCACATGCGGACTGTGCTCCCCCACACGTGTCATCACGAGTCACGAGGATGGATGTCTGTGACCCACTCGACGATGAAAACACACTCGCACCTCCCTGAAAGCGAAGCACCAGAAGATGACGAAGCTCGGCGATGGTGCGGTCACGTGGGTCGAGATCACTGCTGCTTGCTGGTGAGGACGCAGGATCAGCTGCAGTCATGGTTGTCGCGCGTCCAGAGGAGTGTGCGGGCGACGTGCCGGACGCGGTGCGAGTAGCATGGGCAGCCTGAAGTCCACGAGTGATGCGCTCCTAGTCAAGCGGCTGCTGGCACTCGGTGCAGCGATGGGCACCTCCACAGTTGTAGCAGTGTACGGAACGGCCACTGCTACCACTAGATGACGGCTGCTGCTGACCCGATCTGCACTTCCTATTCTTCTTCTTCCCTTGGGTAGCTGTTGCAACGCCCTGCGTCTATGTGGGTGTAGACGGGGTCCAAGAGGATGAGGAAGATGAGGTCGTGATGGAGGTGGATGAGGGTGACTGCTGGAGGGAAGATGGTGGTGAGGCGAGGACTGCTGCAGTGAGGGAAGTTTCCTAATGTGCTATTGCTGCCTTGCGGGCCGACGTCACCTGGAGGAAAAGCTGATGCACCCAAGGGATCAGCTGCAGGATGGCTGTGAAAGGCTCGAGAGCAGCGTCGCTGTACCGTGTGAAGATTTCGGTATACTCCAGGCAAACTCCGAGCATGATCGTCCAAAGTGCCCACAGCTGTGTGCCCCCTGAGGTCCTAGACGAGTGTAAATACGCATGGCGCGTCGCCAGTTATCCGCCGCAGGCTCCGCTGGTCCCTGACGGAGCAAGTGGAAAGCACAAATGTGTGACGCACGTGTGGCGTGCGTCTCTGTGGCCAGTAGGGACAACACCAGATCCCAGCCTCCACGAGGATCAGCTCCGGTGCCTGTGCCAGCCTCGCCGAGGAAGGGGCGGAAGTCGACGACAGTCTCGCGTGGCATGGCATAGAGAAGTCCTCGCATGGCCCGGGCTGCTGTCAGCACCTGTGCTGGAGCTGTAGACTGGTATGGGCTNCTGGTCCCTGACGGAGCAAGTGGAAAGCACAAATGTGTGACGCACGTGTGGCGTGCGTCTCTGTGGCCAGTAGGGACAACACCAGATCCCAGCCTCCACGAGGATCAGCTCCGGTGCCTGTGCCAGCCTCGCCGAGGAAGGGGCGGAAGTCGACGACAGTCTCGCGTGGCATGGCATAGAGAAGTCCTCGCATGGCCCGGGCTGCTGTCAGCACCTGTGCTGGAGCTGTAGACTGGTATGGGCTGTGGTAATAAGGCCACACTCCCTCGGAAGTGGCCCACACCTGAAACAGGATCTCCCAGCAGTCAAATCCATCCTCACTGATGTACCGTGGAGGTGGTGCCTCAAAGTCCTTTGGCTGCCGCTCTGTGGGGAGAGTAACCGCAGGCTAAGGCGAGCGAGAGACGGGGAAAACTCGTGGAAGGGGGTGATCACCGGGGAAGTCAGGTGACGATTGTATCGGGGACACGGGTGGAGGTCGGATACCCGTCTGTAAGTGATGGAGGTGCTCCTGTAGAAGACGAATCTCCCGCTCCTGGGTGTCATCCTCGAAGCCTGGCATGAATGGCTCGTCATCAAGGAGGTCCGCAGGTGGTGGAGAAACCACACAAGGAGGTGAAGGAAGCGGAGCACCTGTCACGGGTACTTGGGCTGGGTGGAGGCCGCAACGCTGGCAGCTCCCTCAGAAATCCGCAAAGGAGCCGTGGACTGAGCACGCAGGAGCTCAGACAACGTGCGGATCGCATCAGTCTGCTCTCGCTGCAGACGACACATCTCCTCCTGCTGGCTGCGCAGATCCGCAATGGCCTGCGAGCGAGGGCTCAATACCCATGAAGAAGAGGAGGAGGGATCACCTGGTCCCTTGTCCTTGTCGTCGGGTGAACTCATGTCGCCGCTCACTATGGGACGACAGGTCAAGTTTGTTGGATTTCAAAACCGTCTCTGTTTCTCGAAGAGTTGAAACGCTGGCAACTTTTGACTTTCCGGATGAAAATTTGGCTAAGTGTAATGCTGACATCAGCAAGTGGTTGCTGACGTCAGCATGACCTGATGACATCAGCAATCAACAATGCTGACGTCAGCTCGTCCCCTCCTATTTTTTTTCTTGTCACGGTTCTGCGCGCGTGTGGAGCCGCTTCGCGGTGTCGCGCGGTAGCTCCGCAGAAGCTGCGCGGCAGCTTCCGCCCAGCTGTTGCTGCAGCTGTGCTGTAAGCTGTAACAGCAGCTGCGTAGTTGCGTGTGCAGCGATGGCAATAGTGGCTGTGCAAATGCTGCTGCTGCTACGCGCTGCGGCTGCTGCTGCACGCTGCAGCTGCTGCTGGCTGCCGCCGCCGCGCGCTGTTGCTGTTGCCACTGTTGCGCTGCTGCTGCCACTGCGACTGCCGCTGCTGTTGTTGTGCCGTTGTCGCCACTGCCGTTGCTGTGCTGCTACTGCCGACGCTGCTGCTACGCTGCTACTGCCGCCGTTGCTTCCACGCTGCTGCTGCGCTGCTGTTACCGCTGCCTCTGCTGTTGCTGCTCTGCTGCTGCAGTTGTTGGAGGGCGGCTGCACGCACCACAGCCGCCACACACCTCTACGTGGCGGTATACGCCGCTGTTGCTGCCTCTACAGCCGCGATCTCACGTGGTGGGTGGAGTACGTTGACGACGACCGGCCGTCTCCAACAGATACCAGAAACTCTGTTGCAGCGGTGACTCTCACTGCTACTGCTCTGCTGCGTCTCTGCTACGCAGCTCAGTTAGAACTGTCTCACTGCTCTGATACCATGAGAAAGTGCGTAGAAGCTTCCTAGCAACACAACCGCTGACCGGGCGTCAGTGCCTAGTCAGACTGTGACGACAGTCACAGTTCGTACACACAACGGCAAGTGTTTGACTAGGAGACACAAGACACAGTGTCAAAATGCTTCAATATAGCATATGCAGAGAGGAATGACAAATGACAGGTCCAAGGCATAAGTACCTGCCGCGGCGCACGGCGGGTGTCGCACGCGGCAGTCCAGGTCGCTGTCCTAAAACCGGCCCAAAACCACTATTTTGGTCGTAACTCTGCACACACATGTCAGAATCCTACACCGTCTGAACCTAGACGTGCAGAATCAAAACACGGACGCTACGATTGGTCACATGCATGCATCCATCGACTGACAGTGAACATACAATGCAAAAACATGCAAATAGGCCTCATGGCCAGTCCGCCGAAAGACGCCTGCAAGACGTAGGAAGCATAGCAAAGAGTCTCGGTGGCATTTGGGGCTCTAGAACAGTGGTCGGTCAGCTCCAAGCGGGTAGTCCGCCGCCTGTCGTCGCGCCGGTGTCACTAGGGCCGCCTGCCTCAGGGATCTGCACGAGTATGGACACGGCCGAGTGGTTACAGTAAACTGTACAGGAACGGCACAAAGCACAACACTATTGGTTCGTGAACCTCAGACACGTCGTGACCTTTGGCCTTGCTGCACACTCACCTCACAGTTGCAGGTGACTGGTGCTGGAGTGACGCTTGCGCCGGCACCATTGCGTTTCTCATGGTGACACGTGCACAAGAAGTGGAGCCATGGCAATTCTCGTTGTGGCTCATAACGGAAATACTCCATAGACACATGTTTGGCGTTGCATGAACACTAGGCTTCCTATTGTCACTGTTTTGGGGGGGTTGAGCACCCCCCCCAGAATCCTGTGGCACTTAGGTTGTCTCGGTAGAATCCTGTCTCTGTACAGGCTTGCAGGATGATCTGGCCGGCAGGCTCGAGTTCAAGGCTTTGCTTTTCCCCATAGGGCGAGCGTGGAGGAGCTCGCCACTCCCCGCTCGTCACGTTCTCCCTCGCCCGCTAGCAGTCCTGCTTCTTGTTACTCGGTAGTTGCAACTCTCACTTGCGTTTGAAACACTGTGCATGGTGCTAAACCTTTCTTGGTTCCTGGCCCCACATCGTTCCTTTCCCTCGTCACACCAAGTCTCACCATCCGCTGGTATCAAAGCAGTGTGAGGAGGGAACACATTGAGCGTGACATTGCGCGTGCGATCCTGTTGGCGTGTGACATCTCGCCGTCGCCGCAGCAGCTTCCGCCACCTCTGAAGCTCTCTAGCAGTCGCAGAGGTCCTTAGGGAGGAGGATCTCACTCCCACTAGCCTCCGGCCTCCTGTCTTGGTGGCCGATTGCAGCAACTCATGGGACAAACATGGGTTAGGGCGTTCTTCCCTCACCCACGGACATCTCCTCCCGCACTCCTCTTGCACCTCTCAACAACTGCAATCTTCATAGCCGGTCCTCCCACCACACTCCCGTGCTTGCGTCACAGGGATTGTCAGGCTGCATCATCAGCATGATTGCACCAACGGCAGTCGCACAGCGGCAGCCGCGGCCCTCACAACTGCAGCCGCTTGTGCGTCTGGCCACCAGCAGCAGCTGCGTTAGTTGCAGCTGTCGTGACTGCAGCCTCTTTCAACAGCCGCACCTTCAGTTGCGCCAGTCTCAACAGCATTGCTGCCCGACTCTGCCATCAGCTCCAACCATTGCGGCAGTCGCCTCTTATGCAAATGCCGCCTCTCCATCCTTGAAGCAGCAAGAGCTACAGTGACAAGTAAACCCGCAGTAGTACACGCAGCAGCATCAGCATCGTCTGCAGCAGTAGCAACAGCATCCAGAGAAGCATCTACAGCAGTTTTAGTAGTAGAAACGGTGGCAACCACTGCCACAAGTAAAAGGAAGCGCTAGGCAGCAGGTTGGGGCAGCAGCGTTGTTGATGCAGCGTGCGGGCTTCCACGCTCATTGCTTAAGTCTGCTGCCCCCTCCGTCTGCTGCTCTAGAGTCTAAGTCTTGAAGCTCTAGGTTTGTTACTCAGAAACACGCGCGCCAGTGTTAGCGCCACAAAGCAGCTGAAAACTGAAAGTGACTGATTAGGAATGAAGAATGAGCAACAATGGGAGACCCCTCCAAGTTCTAGCTCCCTAGCTTTGTAGAGTTTGTTTCTCAGCTAACGAGCCAATCAGAAAATAGACCTAGACCTATTTTCTGGCAGGCAGGGTTTTATCGGTGAGCCCTGCTAGACGGCCAACAACCCAAAACCCGGGCGTCGTCCATTTTCCTGAAAACTGGACCACACCATAATACCGACGTTGCGAACACAGTCGTGAGGTAAAAAAATCTAGAAAAACAACAGCAAAGAGTTTTGGTCGCCTGAACCGAGGCAGTACCGACGATGGTCCATGATGCCAAACAGTGCCACGCGACATGAGACATGGACCCTAGGCAGAGCATGATGCTGCAGATGCAACGGTACAGTCAGATCCAGTGCCTGACACATGCAGACAGTACTTGCGGTGGTAGTGACCGCCGGTGGCCCGACCGCCGAGGTGGCCTGCTGATGGAGCTGAGCACGTCGCTGGAGAGAGGAGGCTCCAGCGAGCTGCAAGTAGGCCTCAGCGTGCGTCGGATCCACCGGACGACACTCAAACAGCGTCAAGTCTCGCCGTCAGTCATTTGCACGCCGATGTACACAAGCTGTGAGGACACAACAGAGCACAATGAGGATGTGCAAAAAACAACACTCCCCCATGACTCACAGGCGTAGTGCACATAGATGGGTAGAGACACAGTTAACTGTCAGAATCCCCCAGGGCATGCAGAGAGACAGGCAGGAACAAAGATGGCAACTCACGGATGCACACCGACTGAATTCACAGCCTTCTTGAATGAGTCGCGCTTCAGTGCCTTGGTCAAGAAGTCAACCGGCAGTCGTGCTGTCTCAACCCACACAATGCTGATGCTGCCGTCATGTATCAACGAACACACGTAGTGATACTCAACATTGATGTAGTTTGTGCGTGTGTGATACACATCGTCATTGTCGGCGATGGCCATGGGACTCTCATTGTCACAGTGCAACGTGATGGATGCAACGGACTGACGCAACTCGGACAAGAGACACAACCACACACTCACACGCACCTGAGCCAAGGGCCACGTACTCAGCCTCAACAGTGTTGCGTGTAATGCACCCCTGCTTGCCACTATGCTAGGACATAGCCGTTCCACCGATCAGAAACATCCAGCCTGTGTGACTCCTACCGTCCAGACTGCCGGTCCAGTCACTATCAGTGTAGCCCGCCGCGACGACAGATGCTTGGCGGCAGAACATGAGACCTCATCGAGGAGTCGAGACGATATAGCGCAATACTCAGACCGCGGCCTCAAAGTGGAGGTGACGCGGCTCCTGAGAAAATTGAGCCGAGAGGTTGACGGGGAACGCGATGTGTGGGCGCGTCGTCGTCGCCAGGAACATCAACTGGCTCCCCCACAACAACTGGGTTGGGACTCTTCAGCTTCACCTGACCATCAGGTGACATGGGTGAAGATGCGCTCAGCAGAAGGGGCAGATCCTTGGCGAAACGAGTGGAAAGGGTTTGCACATAGGCAGCTTTGTGGACGTGTAGGATGCATTGGGAGCGATCATGCCCGAGCTCCATGCCCAAGAAGACTCGTGCAGACCCGAGATCCTTCATTTGGTAGGTGGTGTGTAGCGGGTCCTTGACACGCTGCATGGCAGCCATGTCTGGCGACACGATGAGGAGATCGTCGACGAAGACCAGGACAGTGGCGAAGGTCTGGCCTCGCGGACTGAAGAACAGTGCAGGGTCAGCAATGCTGCGCTGGAGGCCACCGCGGAAGAGCGTACTGCTAATCTCCTCGTTCCAGCACCAAGGCGACTGCTTCAGGCCATAGAGGGCCTTTCGCAGCCGCGAGACTCTCTCAGTGCCGTCATCAAAGCCTGGGAGCTGCACCATGTAGAGCTCCTTTCCCTCTAGCAAGCGGTGGAGGAAAGCGTTGCTCACATCCATCTGATGCAGCTCCCACTCATGCCGGGCAACCAAGCTGAAGAAAGCTCGGCTAGTGGAGAACCCGCCGACTGGGGCAAAGATCTGGTCATAATCAACCTCAAGATCCTGAGCAAACCCCTTCGTTGTGAGGCGGGCCTTGTACTAATCCAAGGACCCGTCCGGCTTCCATGCGTGCCAGAAGACACACTTGGCACCGATGGCCTTCCGACCAGGAGGGAGGTCGACAAGGTCATACACCTGGTGCTGCCGGATAGCATCGAGCTTGTCGGTGGAGGCAATGTCCTAGTGTGTGGCCTCAGGAGATGCTCAAGCCTCACGAAGGGTGGCTGGGTCCTCTGGGCATGCTATGGAGCGGACAGAGAGAGCGTGTGCATCTTGAGCTCCAGGTGGGATGCGCGTGATTGCGACCATGACGGCATTTCGATGCTCGTGATGAAACATGACGTAGCCAAGTGCAGAGCCCGGATGAAGGTCTACAATAATGGCCGAAGTGGTCAGGCCAAAAGCCTTAGTGCCAGAGTCCCCACTCACGACCGTAGGAGTGGAAGAGATACGTGGAGGGAAGGGAGGCCGAGACGCCACAGGGCGTGGTGCTGCGGTCTGCGCACTCACCAAAAGCCTGGGTCGGAGGTTGTCGCCTGGGCCACGAGTGTAGCGCGGTACGGCAGGAGATTGCACCGAGTCCGACGGGCCGATGGAGGCAGACGGGGCTGCTGGCCCAGAGGGACCAGCAGACACAACTGGGGCTGTCGGCCTGGAGGGGGCAGCAGGCGCAACTAGGGCCGTCAGCCCGGAGGGGCCAACGGGCACGATTGGGGCTGCCGGCCTAGAGGGACTAGCGGACGCGATTGGTGCCACCGGCCCGGAGGGGTCGGTGGGTACGACTGGGGCTCCCGGCCCAGAGGGACCAGCGGACGCGACTGGGACCACCGGTTCAGAGGGGTCGGTGCGTGCGACTAGGGCTAGCGGCCTAGAGGGACTAGCGGGCGCGAGTGGGACTGCCGCCCCGGAGAGGCCAGCGGGCGCGATGGGCCCTGTTGGCTCGGAGGACCAAGTGATGTGCCACCCTGCAACGGCAGGATAGAGGACGGACTCACCACTCCCCCTCGCGACGGGAGGGATACCTACGAGGTGGACCAAACAAGATTGCGAGGAAATAGCTACTCAAAGAAGTGGGCATCGCGGGACTCGACGATGTAGTGTCGGGAGGGATCCCAGAAGCGCCATGCCTTGGACTGACGAGAGACACCAAGAAAAGTGCAAGGACGACCGCGGGGGGCGAGCTTGCCGCCATGCTGTGGGGCGGGCAGCCACACAATGGCCACGCAGTCCTAGACCAGAGCCGGGCGGAGGTCAGCTCGCTGACCGCACCAGTGCGGGTACAGGGTGGACTGGCGGGGAAGGGGTCTGTGGGGAATCCGGTTCCAGACCCACGTCATCTAGGTCATGGCTCCAAAATAAAAGCCATCAGAGAGGCCAGACTCAACTCGCATGGTGTGGACGGCGTCAGCCATGGTACGGTTTGACCGTTCAGAGACGCCGTTCTGGGCAGGCGTGTAGGGCGCGGACATCTCATGGTGAATACCACGGGAGACGAGAAAAGTTGTAGAATCGTCCATGTACTCACCACCATGATCGAAACAAAAGCGGCAAAGAGATCGACCAAACTCACGCTCTGCAAGGACAAGCCAGTCCTGAATAGCATGGCTGACATCGCTCTTCTGTCGAAGGCAGACAATCCAACGGTAACAAGAGTAGTCGTCCGTGAGGGTGAGGACATAGGGGCCACGCTATCCGACATACTCGGTAGGGAGAGGACCCATGACAACGGAATGGACCAGGTCTAGAGGGGCGGATGCACGGGAGGAGGACAGAGGATATGTAGACCGGTGCATCTTACCCGGAGCGTAATCAATGCACTCTGTGGGGCACGGGAGAGGAAAAGTCTCCAGGTCAAGGCCCTTGGCCGGCTGGGTGCGGAGCATGCTATCTACGGCATCAGAGTGGACGTGGCAAAGGTGGCAGTGTAAGAGGCGGGTGTGCTGTGGAAAGAGCGTGTCGGTGACGAACACATGGCCTGTGGCGGTCGACAGAGAGGGGACGGAAGGAGATGAGGACAGACGAGGTATGTGCCACAGGTTGCCACGGGCAGTGGCGTGAAGAATGACAAGACCAGACGGACGTAACGACATAGTGCCAACACCCACGAGTGCACAACGTCCATGCTCATGCGCTCAAGGGTAGTGACGGACAGAAGGCTAAGCTCAAGATGTGGGACGAAGAGGACATTAGTGAAGAAGATATCATCGGTAGGACCACGGAAACGAACAACGCCGACACCGCGGGCGCTAAGCAGCATGTTGGGGCAGCATCGTTGCTGATGCATCGTGCGGGCTTCCACGCTCGGTGCACAAGTCTGCTGCCCCCTCAGTCCGCTGCTCTAGAGTCTAAGTCTGGAAGCTTTGGGTTTGTTACTCAGAAACGCGTGCGCTAGTGTTAGCACCAAAAAGCAGATGAAAACTGAAAGTCACTGATTAGGAACGAAGAATGAGCAACAATGGGAGACTCCTCCAAGTTCTAGCTCCCTCCGAACTCTGTAGAGTTTGTCACTCAGCTAACCAGCCAATCAAAAAATGGACCTAGACCTATTTTCCGGCAGGCAGGGTTTTCTCGGTGAGCCCTGCCAGGCGGCCGACAGCCCAAAACCCGGGTGTCATCCGTTTTGCTTGAAAACTGGACCATACCATAGCACCGACGTTGCAAACACAGTCATCCGGTCAGAATACATAGAAAAACAACAGGAAAAAGCTATGGTTGCCTGAACCCAGGCAGTGCCTACGATGGTCCATGATGCCAAACAGTGGCACGCGACATGAGACATGGACCCTAGGCAAAGCATGACGTTGCAGACGCCATAGTACAGTCAGATCGAGCGCCTGATGCATGTAGACACATCTGCGGTGGCAGTGACCGCCGGCGGCCCGACCGCTGAGGAGGCCTGCTGATGGAGCTAAGCACGTCGCCGAAAAGAGGAGGCTCCAGCGAGCTGCAAGTAGGCCTTAGCGTGCGTCGACTCCACCTGACGACACTCTAGCAGCGTTGAGTCTTGGCGTCAGTCATGTGCACGCCGATGTACACAAGTCGGAAGGACACAATAGAGCACAATGAGGATGCTTAAAAAACAACACTACAGTGACAAGTAAATCCATAGCTCTACATTTAGCAGCAGCAGCATCTTCTGTAGCAGCAGCAACATCGAGAGCAGCAGCTATAGCAATTTTAGCAGCAACAGTGGCACCCGCTTTAGCCGTAGCAGCAGCAGTATTGGCAGTAGCAGCAGCAACAAAACACTCAACAGCAGTAGCATCGTCTGTAGCAGTAGCATCATCTGGAGCGGTAGTGGCAACAATTTTAGCAGCAACGTTGGTAGCCACATCAGCCACAGCAGCAGCAGCAACATCGGCAACTGTAGCAGCAGTACGGGCAGCAGCAGTAGAACTGTTAGCAACAACA
The DNA here is from genome assembly GCA_023375785.1 of Penium margaritaceum. Lineage (NCBI taxonomy): Eukaryota > Viridiplantae > Streptophyta > Zygnematophyceae > Desmidiales > Peniaceae > Penium > Penium margaritaceum. Next base: position 129,741 of record SZWC01001220.1, on the reverse strand, counting down.
TGGCAGCCGCTTTAGCCATAGCAGCAACATTAGCAACAACACCAGGAGCAGCACGCGCAGTCGTAGCAACATTGTCCGCAAGAGTGCTGGCAACTGTACTTGTCGCAACATCACCAGCATCGGCAGTAGTAGTAGCAGTTTCAAGAGCAGTACGAGTGCGGTGACAATGATGCTCTACTGAATGCCCCACTTCGGTGGTGGTACACCCAGCACACTGGCTCTTCGTGACGCGTCCTACGCACTTCCCCCTCATGCTTTCTACAAGGGAAGGGCCGCCACATCATCATGCGAGACGTGGTAGAGGCATGAGCAGCGACCAAGCATCAGCGTCCAATAGCAACGTCATCCACGTGGATTGCTCACCACTGACCGCATTTAGCTCCTCTGCCTAAGGCACCTCCATTTTTCCCACGCCCACTAGGGCTGGGGAAACTCTGTCCAAATTTGCCGGGCAGAGCTCTTTCGTCGTCACCATGCGTGGTGACGACAAGTCAGTCATTGCTGTCCTTCAACGTCAGGTGAATCTTGCCCGTGAGGCTCAACAGAAGGCTGAAGACCGCCTTAAGTTGGCAGAGGACAATCGTGCAGCCTTTGTTGATGAAGTCTCCGCTATTGTCTTGCGTCACCTCCCTGCCATGTGTGCTATCCCACCTGCTGGCGTCAGTGCCAATCCTGCTACTGGCACACCCTCTGCCTCAAGCACTTCTGCCACTACTCAGACGGGTTGTACCACTGCAGCTGCCCCCCCTCCTGCGTCATGCTAGCATGACTTCTTCTTGTAGCCGCCTCCCCTCTCCTCTTGGCTTCACCTCATGGGAAGTGCGCTTTAGCGCCTGGGCTCCAAGGGAGCAGTTGTGGGAATGCTACTCTCCAGCTGTTGCTTCCTTCGCTCCCCTTGCTACTAAGTCTGCCCGTGCTGTGGGCGTCCTCATCGCTGCCACTCCGAAGTCGCTGATTGATGATGTCGGCACGTTCAATGCTGATCCTGCTCTCCAGGGCCTGGCGGACCCTGTCGACGCATATGCCATGCTGTGTTGTTGCACCACTGTCACTGGCCAAGCCATCCGAAGCGCCCTTATGGTCCAATTGACCATACTTCTCATGCGTGGTGACACGACTACTGATGCATATTGGGCTCGCGGTCTCAAGATCCACGGCAAGCTTGGCAAAGCATTGCCTGGCCAGCTCTCTGTCGTCCTCACAATGGTCAACGGCCTCATACCGGAACTGTCCGACCTACTTTGCGACGTCAAAGCTGACGAGCTACAAGATCTTGCCTCACAGGCAGTTCCTCCGGAGTTGCCGCCTAGGGTAGGGGCTCTCTGGGATTTCACCTCCGAGCGTCTTGCTGCCTGGTGGACTAACCTTCAAAACAAGCGCCTCCAGCGCTCCACCGTCACAGGTGTTGCTGTACTCACCACCACCACCACACCCATTTCTTCCTCTGCTCCTTCCTCCTTTTCCTCATCTGCCTCATCCTCTACTACCTCCGCCCTTGCCTTCCAGGGCCGTGGGAAGGGCAAGGGTAAGGGCAAAGGCAAGGGGAAGGACAAGGGGAGTACTCCTTCCTCCCGAAATCCCGGTGCCATCATGTGCTAGAATTGTAGCTCCCCCAAGCATTCTACCCGTTCCTATCCCGCCCCTCCAGACGATCTTCATCTAGCTCGGGCCATGCGTGCTCGCTGGGCTCGTACATCTGGTTCTTCCTCGGCGCCGTCGCCCTCCATCTCTACAGCCTCTTTGCGTCCGCCAACAACCACCTCTACTCGCGCACACTACCATTGGCGTGCCATTCTTTTCGCCTCCTGGCCCCTATCCCTGGGGCTGGCCTCCTCCATCTGGAGCATCGAGTTATGCAGTTCCTCCCTCCTCTGCCTATACCGCGCCGTCGTGGTTCCCTTCTTCTTTGGGCGCGTCTACACCGGCCCCGCCGGCATCGGTGGAGGGTGACCGCGATGATTGCCAGCTAGAGAAGTCCCTTCTTCAGCTTCTGAGCCTTCGCGATCAGGGAGTTGAGAGTGTTGTATCACCGGCCAGAGGTCTTGTGTGTCACAAGGATAGTGTCCTTCGTGGGGACCTCCTCGGTCATGTTCTGGGCCCGTTGAGTGTATACGTCCCATGGATTGAACACTGGGAGTCTGTCTTCCTTCCTTGTTGTCTCTCCCTCTGTGAGCCCCTTGTCCCCCCTCTTTCCTCCATTGGCACTGTCGCCACCTCTGATGTTCTCCCCTTTGCCCGTGTCTCGAATGGTTTTTGGGTCCTCAATTCCCGGGCCACCCACCACATGACATCTGTTCACTCCTTGTTCATCTTGTTGGGTCCTGGCGGGTCTTTCCGGTTAGTCCGTACAGGGTCGGGTTTGTTTCTTACCGTTTAGGGCATTGGCGTTGTCCGTTTCATCAGTCCCAGTGGTACCCTGTACTTGTGTGATGTCCTGTACGTGCCTTCACTCAAGCTTAGCTTGCTCTCTGTGTCGTCCCTTGACAACCAAGGCATGGATTTCATTGCCAGTCATGGTATTGGCACCGTGTGTCTGCATCCCTCTGGCCGTCCTGCCTTACGTGGCATGCACTGTGGCAAGCTTTACCGTGTTCCCTTGCATGCCTCCTCCTCTTCCTCCATGCCGGAATCTGCGCTCGCTCATTTTGCTCTGTCCCTCTCTCCTGACCTTGTCGCTGTCTTAGTCATGTTCATCCTGATGCCGTTCACAGTATGCTTTGCCTTCAGCCTGCTATTGGACCATCTCCGCCTGATTCCCCTACACTTTGCCCTGCTGACCATGCGCAAGGCAAAATGCATCACTCCCTTTTCTCCCCGTCTAACTCGTAGTCCTCCCACCCGCTCAATCGTGTCCATGCGGATGCCATGGGCCCCTTCCCCCATGACCTTCTAGGCTATGTTGGTCTTTATGTCTTATGCCTTACCGATGATTATTCTTATTTGAACTGGGTGTTTGCCCTTCATTAGAAGAGCGACGTTTGCTCCGTCATCGAGTGCTGGCTTGTTCAGGCTGAACGCGCCTGTAAGCGGTCGTTGCGCGTCTCTTGCAACGACCGTGGTGGTGAGTTCCTTGGTCCGACCGCCCGCCTCCTTGAATCCCGTGGGGTGTGTCTGGAGACCTCTGCTCCATACACATCCCAGCAAAACGACATCTCCGAGTGGTGGAATTCGACATTGGCTGTCAGCGTCCGTACCTTCTTGTCCGAGTCCGGTCTGCCCCCGCTCTTTGCCTTTGAGGCGATGAGCTACATGACATGATTCTGGAACCGCGTCCCCCACAGTCCTTTGTCCCGCACGGTCACACCTTTTGAGCGCTAGTATGGCACTCACACTGACCTGTGCCTCGCTCAGGTCTCGGGCAGTATTGCTTCCGTCAGGCTCCCCAAGGATTTGCATGATGGCAAACTGTCTCCTCGTGGCTGCCTGTGCCCCTTCCTGGGCGTATCTACCCAGTCTAAAGCCAAGCATTTCTGGGATCCCGTCCGTCAGCGTGTCATCGAATCCCGCGATGCCTTGTTCTTTGAGCCTGTCTTCCTTTGTGACCTGAGTTGCTTGCCCTCTGCCTCCTCTCTCTTGCCTCTTTCTCGGCTAGGGAGGGTAGTCGATCCTCCCACCCCTGCAGTCCCTGCTTTTGCACCGCAACTCTCACCCTTGTTGCAGTCCTTGTCGTCCGGTCGGCCACCCAGTTTGCCGTCCTCGTCGTCCGATCATGCACCCAGTTTTTCCCCGTCCTCCAGCAGCTTCTCCGCTGCCCCGTCTTCTTGTGTCACAGACTCTGTCCAGTCAGCTACGATTCCCTCACTTGTCTCTCTATCCAGTCCGGTCAGGCCTCTAGTGGCCACCTCACTTGTCTCTTCCCTTCCTCATGTGGCCACTCCATCTCCGCCACTAACCACCACTAGCCCTGCTCCGGTCTCCCCTTTCATCCAAGGAGAGCGCCTTCGTGTGCAATCTCAACGTTCTGGCACTACGGTTCCAGCACGTCCCCCGTAGTCTTAGACTGTGCAGCCTCCTGTCCTCCCGCCTAGCATGTATGCCCTGGGATTTGCTACAGGGGTTGTCCACCCCAGCTCTGTCCTTGGCTATGCGCTCCTTGCCTTAGAGCATGCACACGCATTGGAGGTGGCTATTCCTAGCAGCATTAAAGAGTGTCACACTGCGTCAAGCACCACAGCTCTACCACCTGAGCCAACCACGATGTGTCAAGCACGTGCTTCTATTGACGCCCAACAGTGGGAGACTGCCATGCGTGATGAACAAAATGCTTTGAATGACCATGCGGTCTAGGAGCTAGTTGACTTGCCACCTGGTGGCAAGGCCATTGACGCTCGTTGGGTCTTCCGACGGAAGTACAAACCCAATGGGGCTTTGGACAAGTACAAGGCAAGGCTTACGGCGAAGGGGTTCTCCCAGGTTACAGGCATCGACTTTGATGAAACCCTTGCACCGGTCGGACGGTACACCACAGCCAGAGCGCTGGTGAGTCTTGTGGCTCACCAAGACTGGGAGCTTAAACTTATGGACGTGAACAATGTGTTCCTACATGGACACATGGACGAGGAGATCTACATGGTTCAACCTCCAAGCTTCTCCAATGGCACTAACAGAGTCTGGCGGTTGCGGAAGGCCCTCTATGGCCTGAAGTTGTCACTTCGGTGCTGGAACCAGGAGATCACGTTCACCCTCGAGAAAGGAGGGCACCAACGCAGTACGGTGGATCCTTCACTCTTTGTGACTCCACCCTCCATGCCGTTTGTGGCTATCCTAGTCTATGTGGACGACTTGCTGATAGCATCACCTGCCAGGATGTTGTCAGGTCAGTAGAAGATCTACTGTAGTCCACGTACAAGATGAAAGATCTTGTGCCTGCTCGTGTCTTTCTGGGAATGGAGCTTGAGCGTGACCGGTTGGGTCACACCCTCCATGTGCACCAGGCTGCGTATGTTTGCAGTCTGGGGGAGCTTTGCCTCTGTACTTGAGTCCACCCCCACAGCGTTGATGCCTATGACCCCAGCTGGCCAGAGATTGCTAAAGGCATTGGACGTGTCTAAGCTGGGGGAGGCAGTCGACGTGACGGACTATCTCCGCCTCATTGGGTCGCTCATGTACCTGGGGACAACAACCAGACCGTATGTCGCATTCTCTGTGAACTTCCTGAACTAGTTCTCTCAGTGCCCTAGAGCACGACACCTAGAGGTTGCACTGAGTGTTGTCAAGTACACCCTCTCCACCGCCCAGACTGGTCTGTGCTATTGGGCACAACCGTCAGTTGTAGTCGATGGCTTCACAGACAGTGATTGGGCCAATGACACAGATGCTCGCAGCTGTACATGCAACATCTTCCTGGTTGGAGGGACCGCTGTGTCATGGAAAACTGGCAAACAAGGTTGTGTGGCACGCAGTTTTAGTGAGGCTGAGTATGTTGCTCATGGCACTGGCACGTGTGAGAGTGTTTGGCTGTGTCCCTTGTTTCAGAAACTGTGCGTTCCTATCTGTTGCATCACGTTGCGCTCTGACAACCAAAGCACCAAATAAATCACCAAACATGATGGCATGCATCACACACGCACAAAGCACATCAATGTTGAGCATTAATTTTTCCGTGAGTGCGTTGTTGCAGATGATGTCCGGATTGTTTGGGTCAACACACGACAATAGAGAGCTGACTTCTTGACGAAGGCACTCAGCAACTATATCTTCAAGGCAGCCGTGCATGTAGTGGGACTGTTGTGTCTTCATGGTGACCCTGGATGAGTGGTTGTTTTGTGCATGTGTACAGTCCTTAGTCACATCGTGTGACACATGTAGGGCCCATGAACTTGTGCTTGTGTGTGCCGGCTGTGGGTCATGGGAGAGTGTTGGTTTGTGAACCTCAGACACGTCGTGACCTTTGGCCTCGTTGTCACTCACCTCACTTATGCAGGTGACTGATGCTAGAGTGACGTTGGCGCCGGCACCACATCGTCCCTCATGGTGACACGTGCACAAGAAGTGGAGCCATGGCAATTCTCCTTGTGGTTGATGACAGAAATACTTCATAGACACATGTTTGTCGTTGCATGAACACTAGGCTTCCTATTGTCAATGTTTGGGGGAGGGGGGAGCACACGGGTTTGTGACACTTAGGTTGACTCGGCAGAATCCTGTCTCTCTGTAGGCTTGCAGGATAATTTGGCCGGCAGGCTTGAGTTTGAGGCTTTGCTTTGCCTTGTAGTGCAAGCGAGGAGGAGCTCGCCGCTCCCCGCTCGTCACGTTCCCCCTCACCCGCTGGCAGTCTTGCTTCTTGTTACTCGGTACTTACAACTTTCACTTGCGTTTGAAACACTGTGCATGGTGATAAACCTTTCGTGGTTTGTGGCCCCACATTGTTCCTTTCCCTCGTCACACCAAGTCTCACCATCCACACAGACGAGCTGCTCAACACATGGTGGCATACCTGCATGGTGATGGTCATGGTGATGGTGATGGTGCTCCTTTGATCAGAGAGACACAAAGGCAGTGTGATGGCACGGTTGTCGCCAGGTTGGGCCTATGCCTCTAGAAAACAACAAGATATGAGTACGTGCATCAGACATGGATGCACCTGACTATGCCTCTGAATGATAACTTTGTTCTGATGTGAGCCGTCCCCATCTGTTTGCACAACTAACTGTGACCACTTGGCCGTGTCCATTCTCGTGCAGATCCTTGATGCAGACGCAACTGGCGCCGGAGTAACAACGAGTGGTGGCTCCACCAACTAGCAGTTGCCAGACAGCTGCCACTACGCTAGATTTTTCTTGGTGGACTGGCTCTTGAGCCTGATTTGCATGTTTTGCATTTTCTGTCCACCGATCGATGCCAAGCTAATGCATGTGACCAGTTGGCCGGCTTGAGATTTTGCTTCTCTAGGTGCAGACGGTGTTGCGTTTGGATACCTGTGCGTAGAATTATGGCCAAAACAATGGTTTTGGGTCAGTTTAAGGACAAAGTGACACTGTCGCGTACGTGACCCGCCGTGCGCCGCGGCAACTATTCATGACGTGTGCTTGTCAATTGTCATTTCTCTCTGCGTTACTAAGCTATTGGAGCTAATGAAACTTTGCGCATATCTATCGCTTCACCCTTATTGTTTCTTGCATCTGCTTGCTCGCCAGTGCGCTAGCAGACTGGACAGTGTTGCCACATAAGCAGCAGCAAGGTTCCTAGCAGTTTCTCATGGTATCAGAGCAGTGAGATCTCTCTCGCTAAGCTGCACCACAGAGACGTAGCACCGGCAGCAGCACGGAGAGTCACCGCTGCCGCTGTATCCTGGGACTTGATGCAGCCGTTTGGAGCAGCGACATCACCACAAAATTCCCACCACTACACCAGGTGAGCTGCGGCGGTTTCCAGCTCCAGCAGCCACGTCGAGCAGCAGTAGTAGCACCTGGTGGCAGTAGCAGCCGTCTGTATGCCCGTCTCTAAAAAAAAGAGGGAGAAATCAGCTTACAATAGCTTGCATAGCGGTTGCGAGCAGTGGCATCACAGTGGCAACAACTTGCAACAGTCGTGGCGTGAGCAGCCGCGAGCAGCAACAGCATTGCAGTAGCGGCGACAGAAGAAGCATTGGCAGCGTAGCAACAATGGCAAAGGCCACAATAGCGGCAGCAAGAAATACTGTTGCGCATCACTAATACACAACACTGTTGTGCAGTTGTGCAAAAGCTGCGCAGCACTGCGCAGACCTGTGCAGGGCTGTGCAGGGCAGGGGTGATGCGGTCACCCCCACCGAGGAGTCTGTATGACTTCCCAAAAACAAAAAAAATACCGCTGGTGTAAAATACGCCGTGTAAAAACCACTAGCATTGTTTTGCTTGCGTAAAAAACGCTCACGTCACTATTGGTTTTGGTGATGTCAGCAATTTCAGGGTCAAAACGTCCTTTTCTCTTGTTGTTTCAAATCCTTGAGAAATGCCGTTGGTTTCTCGTTCGAAGCATCTTTGACGTTCGGCCCCATATTGAGCACTTTGATGGCACTAGTGTGTGACAAAGGTAAAGGCCTTAGAGATCCCTCTCCTTCCTCCTCCTTGGGCATCATGATCTCACGGTTGTAGTCACTCGCGATTGATGAGTTTTGTTGGACGCAGGATGAGATATTCTGGCAGAAGCTTTGGCAGAGCGACGCTTTGCAGGAGATTATTGAGCTACTATGGGGTTGGGAGCCTCACAACAGCCACCTGGAGGATCTACTAAAGCTGCATCATCTGTTCACCAATCTACATTGTACACAGCGCCGCCACCTCACCACCCCTCATCACAGATTGACGCCTGTGATGAGGAGGAGATGGAGGATGACACTCACGAGGACGAGATTCGTGTCCTTGAGGAGCGTATTCGTGAGCTATGTCTGGGATCAGAACCTCTCACCCCACCACCTTCTCACCGTCAGGATCAGGCATGACGTTCAGCGGCGTTCATCTTTGGTGGCGTTTCTCTCACTTGTAGCCTCCCTATACCCCGTCTACCATCTCTCGAGCCTGAGGTCACCCTCCCCACGGAGTGGCAACCGAAGGACTTTGAGACACCTCCACCCCGATACGATATTGGCAAGGGATTTGATTGCTAGGAGATGTTGTTTCAGATGTGGGCCGATTGTGAGGGTGTCTGGCCTTCCTAACACAATCAGTTTTAGACTGTTGACGCTCACCAGGTCTAGGCAGCAGCGAGAGCAATCCACGGTCTACTGTACGTCATGCCATGAGAGACTGTGGCCGACTTTTGCCCCTTTCTGGGTGAGACCGGGACCTTGACTGGAGCAGATTCGCATCAGGGCTGGGAGCTGGCCGTGACTCTTCTCACAGCAGAGACCCATGCTACGAGGGTCGCTCGACTACGTGAGTTTCACTTGCTCAATATGGGTCCCACGGAGCTTGCAGCCCACTACTGGAGGCGCGCGATGGGCCTTCACACGCGCCTTAGGACCGGTGGCGGGACGCAGTTGTGGGCACTCGACACCATCATGATGGAGGCGCACTTGGACCACGAGAAGCTCTTTATGGGCTTCGACCGTGTGGCTCTCTCTGAGTTGTCGGAGTCACTCGAGCTGCTACCATGGGCCCATCTCTACTTCCTCTCAGCCAAATCGGCTCATGAGGCTGCTATCACCCATCACGCCATACGAGTTGTGGTTCGGCCATCGTGCTGATCTCCGTCTTGCCCACGTTTTGATGTCCCTCGCACGGGTCTGGTGCACCAAGGACCAGCAGGGGTCCAAGGTCTCACCTCGCAGATGCATGTGTACCTTCCTCGGCATCTCGCCACGGTCAAAGGCCTTTGGCTTTTGAGACTTTGCTCGCCATCGCATTGTTGAGTCTCAAGATGCTTTCTTCTTTGAGGCTCTCACCTATGGCAACTTGTCCGGCATTGTGTAGGTGGCCGCCGACCACATCCCTACCTGTGTGGCTTCCCGGGGGATGGGGGAGACTAGTCCTGCGGATGGGTCCGTCTGGGCCCCCTCACCTGCGGTCTTGTCTCTGGTTGCTGACGATCTTGCCATTGTGGCTGTGGGTCCAATAGCCTCATGAGTCCCCTTTGGCACACCTGATCACGTGCCAGTGTCGATCCCCTCTGGCACACCTGATCACATGCCCGTGTTGATCCCCTCTGGCACACCTGATCACGTGCCGGTGTCAGACCCTTCAAGCACACCTGATCCCGTGCCGGTGACGGTCCCCTTTGACAGACCTAGTCCCGTGCCAGTGTCAGATCCTTCTCGCACACCTGATCCCATGCCAGTGTCGGTCCCCTTTGACACACTGGTCCCGTGCTGGTGTCAGACCCTTCTGACACACCTGATCCCGTGCCAATGTTTTTCCCCTCTGACAAACCTGATCCCATGCGGGTGTCAGACCCCTTGGGCACATCTAATCCCGTACGCGTATCAGTCCCCTCAGGCGCACACGATCCCGAGCCAGTGTTAGTCTCCCCTGTCACACCCTCTCTCGTGCATGCATGTGTTTCACCTGTGGCTATGGCGCAACCGCCTTCTCCGGAGCATGAGGTGAGCACCTCTGCATCGGACTACTCCCACGACCCTGGCGGTCGTCTCTGACCACTGGCCTCTAAGGCTCAGCGGACTGCTGACTCGGCATCTAGACGCCCGACTCTTACTGTTCAAAGTGGCGAACCTGGCACAAAGGCTGAGGTGCATTCGGCATATCCTGTCGGCCACCAGTTGGTCTCGCGAGAGTTCTCGGTCGCGTGTGATGCTACAACCGACCTTGTCGTGGTCAGATCGAGTCCAAAGGCATGTGTGTTAGCCAACCGGAGCTCTCCCTTGACGACACGTGATCGAGGCATGTTGAAGGAAACACTCTCAGCTCAGGATGCAGATTTGTGGTGTGCAGCTTGTGAGGATGAGCTGAGAGCCACCCGTGAGCACGCGGTCTACGAGCTTGTCAACCTTGCGCCTGGGCAGAAGGCTTTACAGGCCAAGTGGGTCTTTCGCAAGAAGGTGAAGCCTGGTGGCACACTGGATCACTAAAAGGCTTGTTTGACGGCCAAGGGGTTCTTGCAGGTTGAGGGTGTAGATTTCACTAATACCTTCACACCCGTTGGCCACATGACCACCGCTTGCGCTCTGTTTGGGGTAGTTTCTCACCATGACTGGGAGTTGCACCAGATGGATGTGGACAACGCGTTCCTCCACGACACCTTATGGGAGGAGATCTACATGGTTCAGCCACTTAGATTTGAGGTCGGTGACAAGGTCTGGCATTTGCACAAGGCCTTGTAAAGCCTAAAATAGTCACCTAGGTACTAGAGCTTGGAGATCACTAGCACACGGACACGTGTTGGTTACGTGCCGAGTGATGCTGGCCCGTCCCTCTTTCTCAAACGGAAAATTGAGAGCTTCACTGCCATCGTGTTCTACGTGGATTTCCTCTTGACTGCATCTCCTTCAATGGAGGCCGTGAAGGAGGCCAAGGTGGTCTTTCCTGCTACCTACAGGATGAAGGACCTTGGTCCTGCACCTGAATTCATTGGGATGGAGATTGTGCGTAATCGTCAGCAACAGACACTCTTATTACATGAGGCATGTTACGCCTGCGTTGTGGGAGAGCGGTTTTTTGACCTCCTTGGTGTAATATCCACAGCCTCCACCCCCATTACACCTGACGGGCAGGATGATTTGAAGGTGGATGATCCAGCAGAGCTGGGGGAGACAGTGGATGTGACCTTGTACTTGCGCCTGATTGGCTCTTTGATGTACCTGGCCACCACCACACGACCCGGCATTGCCTTCGCCGTCAACATCCTTGTTTTCATAGTGTCATTGGGTGAGACCCCTTCATGCTGCAGTGCGAGTGGTATGGTACGTGATGTCCACACCGTACCTCGGACTATGCTTTCGACGGTAGTGTTCGGTGGTAGTGGATGGCTACACAGACACTGACTGGTCGTAGAGTCCTTATGGGCGCAGTCGCATAGGCTACGTGTTCTTGCTTGGTGGTACCGCTATTTTGTGGCGTAGCGGCAAGCAAGGTTGTATTGCACATAGCTCATCAGAGGCTGAGTATTTTGTGCTTGGGATTAGGGCTGCTGAGGTGGTGTGGTTGTAGCGTCTGTTTCGTGAGTTGCGTCAGGCGGTGCCTTGCGTCGTTCTCGGCTGTGACAACCAGAGTGCTCTTGCCATTGCAGAGATATCTGGTGTGTTTCATGCACGCACGAATCACATTGGAGTTGAGCATCACTTTGTGTGTGATCTTGTGGAACGACAGGTGATCTTCGTCATCTGGGTCGGCATGGACGTGCAGCGGCCTGACTTCTTGACGAAGGTGTTTGCGCGCGGAAAGTTCATGGTGGCCATTTGTTCTGTCGGGCTTCACCCCTTGCCTGAGAGTGGCTGAGAGTGGGATGTGTGAGCATGGACTGTTGAGCATCTTGTTGTGCACCTGTGTAAGTTTTGCACATGTATGGACATGCGTACCATCATGTCATGGGGGAGTGTTGTGATGTGAGCCATCCCCGTCTGTTTGTACAGCTTACTGTGACCACTTGGCCGTGTCCATGCTCATGCAGATCCTTGATGCAAACGCAGCTGGTGCTGGAGCACCAATGAGTGGTGGATCCACCCACCAAAAGCTGCAAGATAGATGCTACGACGTCCTGGGTGCTTGCCGGGGTGCTTTGCGGTTTTTCTGCAGACGCAAGAGTTTTCTCGCTCGACTGGCTCTTGAGCCCAATTTGCATGTTTTGAATTTTCTGCCCACCGGTAGATGCCGGACTTATGCGTGTGACTAATTGTAGCAACCGGCTTGAGATTTTGCATCTCCAGGTTCAGACGGTGTTGCGTTTGGATACTTGTGCGCAGAGTTACGGTCAAAGCAGTGACTTTTGGCCGGTCTTAGGACAAACTAACACTGTCGCGTGCATGACCCGCTGTGCGCTGCGGCAACTATTCATGCTGTGTACTTGTCTGTTGTCATTTATCTCTACGTTCCTAAGCCATTGGAGCTTATGAGACTTTGCGCGTCTCCCTAGCCTAACCCTTGCTGCTTCTTGCACCTGCTTTCTTGCTAATCTGCCAACTGACTGGACAGTGCCGCCATGTCAGCAGCAGCAAGGTTAGGAAGCTTCCTAACAGCTTTACGATTTTGAGCTTTTGGAGGGGGGAGGAGGGGGGGTTGATTTGTGAACCACAGACATGTTGTGACCTCTGACCTCACTGCACACTCACCAAACTGATGCAGGTGATTGATGTTGGACGGACCCGATGCTGGTGTCCTGGCAAATGTGGTCATGGCGCATGGATGTGCACAAAAAGGAGGCACCTACAAGATCATGTGGCAAGGAGGGCTCACAGGATCATGGCCCCCGCTTGGCTGATTATTGACACTAGGGTTCATTGTGATGCATTTGTTTGTTTGTGTGGCTTCCAACCGTCACGAGCGATGAACGTGGTGATAATCCGTGTACCCCGTTCTAGTGGTATGGAGAAGTTGTACTAGAGAGCACGACGACATGATCCTTGATGTGGACCAAGCTGGCGCCGGAGCACCAACGGGTGGTGGCTCCACCCACCATAAGCTGCCAGACAGCTGCCACTACGTCCTGGGTGCTTGCTTGGATGCTCTGTAGATTAGTTTACAGTCCCTAGAGTCTTCCCGGTGGACTACTTCTGAGCCCAATTTGCACATTTTACATCGTCTGTCCAGTGATCGATGCCATACCTGTGCGTTTGACCAGTCGTAGCGTCTAGGTCAAGATTTTGAATCTCTAAGTTCAAACGGTGTTGCATTTGGATACCTGTGCGTAGAGCTACGGCCAAAGCAGTGGTTTTGGGCTGATTTTAGGACAAACTCACCCTGTACGTGCATGAATTGCCGTGTGCCGCGGTAGGTATTTATGCTCTGTTCTTGTCACTTGTCATCTATCTCTGCAAATGTATTCAATTTGAGCTTTCCAACACTCTGTATGTATCCCTACTCAGACCCTTGTAGTTTTGCGCATGACTTGTGATTGTCATTGCACACTGACTCAACACTGACGCCTAGTTAAGTGGCAAGAGATTAGGTAGGTTCCAAGAAGTTTCTCATGGAATTAGAGCAAATGAACCACAACTTGTTGGGCTGTGCAGGAGAGACGTAGCATTAGCAGCAATGAGTGGCAGTAGCGGCAGCCAGCCATTGCAGCAATAGTAGATTTTGGAAGGACCCACCATGACTACGTTGCAACAGAGTGGTGGAAGCAGAGGAGAGAGCGGCGGCAGCTGCAAGCAACAATAGCCATAGTAGGAGCAACAGTTGGAAGCTCCTATAGTGTGAGCGACTACGAGAAGCAGCCAACGCAATAGTAGTAGAAGCAGAAGCAGGTGCTACAGCGGCTGCGGTGATCAGGCGTAGTAGCAGCAGCAGAGGTGAGTAGCTATTGCAGTAGCAGCAGAGGGAACAAGCCGCAGTAGCAGCCGCAATAAAAGTGGCAGTAGTGAATAGCTACAGCAGCAGTAGTGGTGGGCAACAGCTGCATCAGCATCACAAGCAACAATAGTAGAAGCCATAGAAAAAAGCTGCAACAGTAGCGGCGAAGGGTAGTAGCCTTAGTAGCAGTAGCTACAACAGCACCGGTGGCAGCTTGCAGCTATACGAGCAGTGGTGGAGGGCAGTAGCCACAGCAGCAGCCAGAGCAGCAACGACTGTCATAAGCAGTTGGAGCAGTAGTGGCAGCAGACAGATGGCATAGCAGTAGTAGAAGTAGTAGTAGTGGAAAGTGGTTGCCGAAGCAATACCAGCGGGTTGCAGCCAGGGTAGCACGTAGTCGAAGCGTGCAACAGTAGTGCTCAGCACCGCCTTGCAGCAGCCGCAATAGCACCGGATGGCAGCAACAACAGCAGCGGTGGCGACAGCGAATAGCTGCATTGCGCGGTCGTAACTGCTCATGCTCGCAGTGGCAACAACATTAGTGTGCGTAATAGCGGGACCCGTAGTGGTAGCAGCCACTGCTGCCGCTTGCTAGATGCACAAAGCTGCCTTGCAACTTCGGGTTGCAAGCGGGACCCACCATCGGGCGAGCTCGCCGTGGGAGCTTGTTGTTGGCCGCTGATCGGCGAGCGCGCTGATCAACAAGCTTGTCCGATCGACGAGCTCGCCGCGAGGGTTGAGCCAGCCAACAAAGAAATGAACTAGGAAGAGGACAGGGGGAGGTCCTGGAGTGGGACACTCGTGAAAGACCCCAAGAAGAGGCACCCCACTGGCATCGAGCATTCGGTGAACCAAAAGAAAAGCTAGGGGATGTCGATCGCAGAAGCAACAAGAATCATGTGAGATTCAATGTTATCAGCATCACCAAAGAGGTGGCTGAGGGTCACAAGTGTTAGTTGGTGACGGCGAACGTTGTAGTAGGAGTAGTCGCAGTCACAACAATACCACTAGCAGCGTTACTTGCCATTGGAAGTGTGGCGTGGAGCACCACCGTCGGCATTGGCAACGGTTGTATGCAACAGCAACAACAATAGCAGTATCGAAGGTGACTTGTGGTTGCATGTTACGTTAGCCGCATGATAGCAGTATAGCAATTGCATTGCGGTTGCATAGAAGTCCACCACCAAGGTGGTGGTGGCCATCCTTGTGACAACGTCGTAGCACATCTAAGAGACTGTGCTTTGATCACCAATCTTCTCCTATGGCCTTGTGCCAGCGTGAGCAAGTGCCCTATGCACCCACCCAAGCCAAGCTCCCATGAGCACACTGACATGGCATGGAGCGCAATCGATGCCGTGGTTGGCGCCGGCAGTGCGTGCGTGGCAAGCGCCACGTCCACAGTGGCAGCTACAGCCGTGGCACACGCCTTAGGCATTTAATGGCTTTGCCTACCACTATAGTGGCGATTGGAACCATGGCTGGCGCCAGCGTTTCTAGGGCCATGCCAGGTGGCTACTGCCCTAGATACGGTCCCGCCCTTCTTCTTCACCATTCGCCCCATAGACGTTGCCAATCAAAGTTATGACACCCCTCAGTGGAGCTATGGCGGTGTTGTACACCAAGCTCCAAGGTCTAAAGCGTATGATGCGATAGCTCACAGACCATGTGGTCTCTGAGCGGGCCGTTACTACCATGCCACCGCAGACAACCCCATCTTCATCCTCGCCATTGTCACCTTACATAGTGTCTTCACCTGACGGTGCCATGCCTCCCAGCATCAGCTCCACATCCGACACCCTCCACTTTGTCCTAGAGTTTGTTGGATTCATCCCGATCTCTGACCCCTCCAATTCTATGGTTGTCCCTTCAGCTCACGCACATCGCGCTTGTAGTTAGCACTCCCAGCAGTGGATGACACATTTGGCTAGACTTGCACAGGAGGCAGCGGCAGCAACAACAGTGGCAGACATTACCATGGAGCTGACTCTCTCATCCCCGGTTGTAGGGCTGGTGCGGCACCCCTTCATAGCTTCTTCCCGTTTGTTGATCAGAGGGGGGATGGAGTGTTCGCCGACGACCACCTGAGAGTGCAGGAAGGATGCGATGGACGTCCCAGCTGTGTTAAAGGACTATTCAACCGAGGAGGAGTGGCCCGATACTGAGTGAGCAACATAGATCGATTTGGAGATTGCACTAGATGTGGTAGAGGGATTCGGAGAGGTAGGAGAGGCCATTTGTGACCTGGCGACGGTCGGGGCGATCGTAGCAGCTATGGAGGTGGCAGGGGCTACAATAGAGGAATTCCCTTTGTCCCCGGTCGTGGGGTGGGTGTGCCACACCCTTCTAGTTCTTCCACGTTGTCATTCGGTGTGGGGGATGGAGCACCTGTCAACGTCCAGAAGACACCATAGAATGAATGTGAGGGATAGTGCTGTACACAAGGAGCATGTGGCCCAAGACTAGGAGGAAGCAGACATCCTCTATGAGGACGAGTCATCCAATGTGGAGTGGTCAGACACAAAGTCTGAGGAAGACGTGGAGGCCCAGTGCCCTATTATGTTTGTAGTCGCCACAGCACAAGCGCGGGATGGTCCTTGGATGACGGCAGACGCCCGTATGTGTGACATGTCAACAGTGGCACATGAGCTTGCAGTAGTCTCATCTGTAGGTGTGGCTGTCGTAGAGAGCGCATGACGAGGTGCGGACCCCTGGCTCATGGTTGCCTTGACCACCACAGCGATTTCAGCCAAAAACATTATTACATACATTCAAGCTAGAGATCCCATGCATGAGCACTTGCACAGTGCACTGGATGCATAGGAGGCACTCCTCACCATGGCAGGAGTGACTCAAAAAAGGAACACCAAAAAGACAAGCCAAGGTGGTTTAGTGGTTAATGGTGTCCACCTCTAGAGGCAGGGGCCCGGGTTCAAGTCCCACAAGATCAATCCTGCCCTGCCGCAAGGGAGGTGGAAAAAAGATGCCAGGAAGCTAGCTCAATCTCCAGAATTCCTCCTTAAGGTTTCAAAAAGCCATGTGAGGGTCCAGGAAAGTGGCACACCTTCTAGAAGGGGTGACTTGTCCTATAAGGCATCTAGAGGTGTCTTGGCCTTCTGGTTACCTTCGCTCCTCCTAGAAGCAAGCTGAGGAATCTAGGAAGGGGCAGAAGCTTCTAGAGGAAGGAAGGGATGCATTCCTAGGTGGGAAAAAGGACAGCCTACCCAGGGCCACTCTAGAGGTCATAGAACCTGCTAGGAAGCTTCAAATCTGGCATGCTTTGGTGTTTTGGAAAGCTTAGATTAGCGGCTATAAAATTCCACTTCTTGTGAGCCTTGTCAAAGTGTTCATTCCCAGTCAATTGAGGCCAAAACTATTGCCTCACTCTCTGACCAGTTTTCTTCCATCCTTGGAACAAGTTGCCTCCACAGTTTCAGTCTCTCCAAAAACAGTTGGTGGTATGAACCAGCCACTGCTAGAGACCTTCCACGGTGCACACTCACCTTCAGGCCAACAAGTGGCTCACACCGACGTACACGTAGTGGAGGTCTACCTTTAGGTCTGTGTTGCGACGGATGGCTAGCATGCCATAGATGAAACGGGCCGGTTGGCTGCTGCGTCAGAGCTCGCCGAGCTGTGCAGGCGCCTCGACGATGCGAAGGCCGCGAGAGTTGGAGGCTTTCCAAGGTTTTTTTTTAGTGGGGGCCCTTATCGTAGCACTAGTAACAGAAATAGATGGCGACATCAGTGACCACGACGACGAGAGCGATGACGATGACTGGGACAGTGGCGCTATGGGGTGAGGCTATGTGGGAGCACGTCCCACCATCATTTTCATCACCCTTGCTATTGCTGTCCAGGGGTATGTGGCCCTGGGGGAGCCGTCCTTAGGGATTGTGTTGGACACAACCATCAACTTTGCTCGTGCTATCAACCTCTGCAGCAAAGGGGGAGTGTTGGTGTGTGGGCTTTGACCTGCCATCCTTATGAGGTCAGCGTAGTTAGTTTTGGTCTGGCATGATGCACTGGTCAAGACCTGCGCACGTGGTGAGTTGTACCGGTTTGACGTGGAGACCCTTTGCCTCCATGTGTTATGTATGCTCTATTCATGCGAACAAGTGTGGTCGAGACCCAAACCCCGGAGACATGTTCCAGGGTCATGAGGGGACTTTGTTGCTTTGTACCTCTTGCATGATGTTTGGCACATGGGTGTGTGATTTATTTCTTGCATGGTTGAGAACCGGGCACTTGGTGAGTACACTACTATCACAAGGAGACCTTGTATTGTGCTTGATGATTACGACAGACAGTGAGTGTAGCCCCTCTGTGAGTAGGGGGCACCTTCGAAAGCATGCTTGATTGGTTCTCGCAATTGTTGGTTTTTGCGAGTAATTCTTCCCTACCTTCACTCACTCGTCATTGTGATGATGGCTGTGTTAGCCAGGGGGAGTGTTGGTTTGTGTGGCTTCCACCTGTCACGAATGAAGACCGTGGTGATCATCCATGTACTCTGTACTGGTGGTATGGAGAAGTCGTACTGGAGAGCACAACAACATGATCCCTAATGCGGAACCAACTAGTGCTGGAGCATCGACGAGTGGTGGCTCTACCCACCAGTAGCTGCTCGAAAACGACCACGACGTCTTGGGTGCTTGCTTGGAGTCTCTACAGTTTTCCTATCAATGCTGGATTTTTCTCGGTGGTATGCTTTTGAGCCTGATTTGCATGTTTTGCATCGTCTTTCCACTGATCGATGCCACAACTGTACATGTGACCAGCCGCAGCGTCTGGTTTAAGATTATGCATTTCTAGGTTTAGATGGTGTTGTGTTTGGATACCTGTGCACGGAGTTACGGCCAAAATGGAACTGCGTGTGCGTTACTTGCTGTGTGCCACGCTAGTTATCATGTTGTGTTCGTGTCAGCTGTCATCTCTCTCTGTAACTATGTTTAACTTGAGCTTACCGACACTCTGTAATTTTCCCTACCCAGACCCTTGCAGTTTCGTGCATGACTCATGACTGTCATCACACACTGACTCAACGCTGATTCCTAATTAGGTGGCAAGCGGTTAGGTAGGTCCCAGGATGTTTCTCAACATTTGTGGGGGTGTAGCCGGGTTTCCATTTGTAGGTTATAAACTGGTGTGTGCAGGTTGATTTATTTGTGTGCCATGAGATGCCGGTACGTGTCTTAGTGAGCGTGAGGTACGCGCGGGAGCGCGCTCACTGCTTCCTCGCTCGCACCCTAGCGCACGCGTCACCTAACACCTCGTAGCATGCTTACACGTTCAATTACTCGTTTCTTTGTGTAACCCATCACGCTTGCATGTCCATGGCTACTGTGTGTCCATTCTAATGCACAATCTGTTCTCCCCCTCACTCATTCACACCAGGCTTGCACCTCCTATTGGTATCAGAGCACCTGAGGGAGAGAGAGAGCCACCTATCAATAGTGCTCACAATCCTTGATGCCCAGCGGCATCTCTTTGCCGTCGTCCCTACTTCCTCTGTCGCCGTCCTTGCACGCCATTGGCCATCCCATAGCTGTTTCTCTTGCCGCAAGACTAGATACCGCCCAGTACACTTGCTTAGCCATCTTGGCTTTGCATTGTGTCACGAGAACCTTGTAGAAAGCATCTTATGGGCGGGCACTCTCTTCAATCCTGCTGGTCGCCACCGGTTTGAGCTACCCTCCTTGGCGACAGTGGCTACTCTCGCCGCTCACAAATTCACCTCTGCACCAGCTCCCTCATCGACCGGATGCGTAGCCACAACCGCAGCCAAAAATTGCAACAACAGCCACAATCACAGTCGCTACAGCCACATCAGCAGCGACAGGTGTAGCTGCACTCGTTACAGTAGAGCTAGCAGACGTGCCGTATGCATGAGCGGAAGTAGCAACATATTGGCTGTAGCCATGCGCAGAAACGCCACAACAACTGCTCCAATTGCGGTAGCAAAAGCTAGGCTCACAGTCGTTATGTCTACATTGCGACTACATCCACACAGCTGCTGCTGCCACTACCGCAACTGCCGTAGCAACCGCCGCAACTTCTGCCGCAGTTGCAGCCGAGCCGAGCGTGTAACCTCGCGATCTGCATCCGCTTCAGCCGTAGCCACGTCCGTCGCCTGCACCTGCTTGCAAGTTACGGCAGTCGTCATTCCGCTATGCTGCTGATGCCCGACCACTCCAGATTCACCATTCCACTGCTGCGGTTGTGCGGCAGCTGCCACACTGGCAAATCGTGATACTCCAGATGTATTCCCGTCTAGTGCGTACTACAGAGGGGGGGCGCTGTCTCGTTGCGAACGTCGTCACAGAGGCATGAGCAGCAACCAGAAGTCCGAGTCTGCCTTAGCACCGGGCTTCACGTCGCCGTCGGGTAAGTGTCCCCCCAACCCGTTCATCCGGGGGGGATTACCTGCCACACGACAACCCAGAAGTCACTGCTTCTCACGTGTGCACAGCGCTGACACATGATGTCGTTAGTCTTGTGGGTGCTCTCACGCGTACAACTTTGGCTATCATAGATGCAATTACAGTGGTCGTAGCTATATGAGCCGCAACCGCTAGAGCTTTGCGCGCTCCTGCCATAACTTCCGCCGGGCGTCCAATCGAGGTGTACACAAAGGCTGCAGCCGTTGCTGGTCCCATTGTTGCAACCGCCGCTGATATAGGCACTCAAATCTCCACAACAGCCTCTGCTATTGCATCGGTGACAGCCTCAGCTACATCTGTTACAACAACCGCCGCTAATATAGGCACTCAATTCTACGTCAGCCACCGTCGCATTAGCAACCTCTGCCCCATATGTTGCCTCCAGCTTCGTCACTGTGACAGTTTTCGCTGCGGCTGTCTTCACCACTTTCGGTGCCACCTTCACCGCTGGGGCTCTCTCTCTCTCTCTCTCTCTCTCTCTCTCTCTTTCTCTCTCTCTCTCTCTCTCTCTCTCTCTCCCTCTCTCTCTCTCTGTCTCTCTCTGTCTCTCTCTGTCTCTGTCTCTCTCTCTCTCTCTCTCTCTCTCTCTC
>SZWC01001220.1:92871-101017 GCA_023375785.1 Penium margaritaceum | reverse complement strand
TACACGTGGACAACATGAGCACCATCTCGATGGCTGAAGATGAGATCATCTCCCGGCGAACGAAGCACATCGACATACGTTACCACTACTCACGTGACCTGGTCATGAAGAACGTGGTGGACTTACAGCACTGCGAAACAAAGAGTATGCTTGCTGACTGCATGACCAAGCCGCTGGACAGTGACTTGCATTATGCAGGCATTTGTGGATTCGGCATGAGGAGTGCGGCAGAGGAAGGGTGAGCTCCAAGGCATTGATGGAGCCGAGCAAGGGACAGATGGACAGAGGTGCAAGGGAGAGATTTGTTGAAACAGTATGCACCTTGTCCACTGCCTAGCTGGCTAGCTACACATACAGAAAAGGCATGCACTGCTGTATGGAGTATGTCCCCTTTGTCTGTTCTAAGATGGGCCAGGAATGCACTGCCCATAATGGGTATGTCCCCTGTGCCTCATCATAGGAACCATACCTTTTTGGCTTGGTTGATTAGGCACCGGAGTCTCAAACCAGAGGTTGCGGGTTCAAACCTCGCGACGGTCGCAATTTTCTTTGTGGCCAAAACTGGGACAGGAAGCTTCTAGGAAGCTTACTAGAGCCTGCCTTGAGGATGACACTTGGCGGTCTAAGGACGCGCCAAGTAGGAATGTAGGTTGAGGTTGGCTCCAGTGGAGCCACTACAAGCAGAAGCTTTAGCAAAGCTTTGCAAGTATAAAAGCCTGTACCTTGCATGCATCCATTTACAGTTCTTACCTTTGAGACTCCTCACAGAGTGTCCAACCAAAGGTAGACACTAAAGACCAACATGCGGACTTTGTGAGGTTGCAAACCAAACAAACCTAAAGTGTGGATCCCTCGTTCGAGGGTGATATGTTATCTTGGTTGCAATACCAAGAGCGGTTGGCGGCCTCCCATGTCGGGACCCGTTTTCTAGACCGTTGCTATCCGGCGCATTGACAAGAAAGACCAATGGTAGGTTAGTATGAAGCATGCGATGAATGTCGTCAGTGTGAACATGGCTAAGGCAATGATGCAAGAGAATGACAAGGTCAGGGGAGAGGGAAGAGCGGTGCCAGTGGTAGAAGTATTGGAGACATATAAGGGAACACGGTAGATTTTTCCACATTTCATGCCATGAACAACAGCAAGACCAGATGGACAAAGACAAACCGTACTGACACCATAACGCAGTGAAGTCCATACCTTAGTCGTCCAGAGACGGCACGGACAGAAGGCTGACCTCCAGCAAAGACACGTACATTACATAGGACAAGTACAGGAAACCACTCGGAACGACAAAACGTGCGACACCTATGCCCTGAACAGGTAGGACCTGGCCAATATGGAGGCCATGAGCTACATGAATTGGGTCTGGAACTGTGTTCCGCACGGTCCCTTTTCTGCACTCTCACGCCATTCAAGCGCTGACATTGCTATTGCGCCGACCTCCATCTTGCTCGGGTCTGGGGCAGTATTGCCTCTGTCTGGCTCCCCGAGGATCTTCGTGACAGGAAGCTCTCTCCTCGCGGTCGCCTGTGCCCCTTTCTTGGTGCGTCAGCACAGTCCAAAGGCTGGTGCTTCTGGGATCCTGTTTGTCAGCGTGTTATTGAATCTCGAGATGCTCTCTTCTTTGAGTTCATCTTTCTTCGTGACCTTGCCCGTCTGTCCCCGGCCTCCTCCCTTCTGCCTCACTCACGGCTGGGGGGGAATGTTGGTCCTATTGTTCCTATTGTTGAGCCGCAGCTCTCACCATCGGGGCAACCCTCGTCGTCCGGACACACTCCCAGTTTTCTTGTCTCTTCCAGCTCCTCTGACAGCCCGTTCTCTCCTGTCACAGACTCTCACCAGTCTGCGTCACCGCCCTCACCTCTTGCTCTGTCCAGTCCGGTCACACCCCCGATGACCTCTTCCCTAGAAACTTCCTCCGGTCCTGTCACACCGCCGGTTTCTTCCTCACCTGTCACTTCTCCCGTCCATGTGGCTGGCCCACCGCATCCATTCATCTCGGGTTTTGTCCCGGTCTGCCCTTTTGGCTGGGGTGGGCACCTCCATGCACTCCCTACGCGCTCTAGTGCCTCTACAACCTCTGCCCGCCATCCTCGTCTCCGACAACGTGCTCTCCTGCTCTTCCTACGAGCATGTACGCACTAGGCTTGGCCATTGGGGTCGTCCACCCCAGTTCCGCCCTTGGTCATGCGCTTCTTGCCTTAGAGCATGCGCAGGCCTTGGCAGCTGCTATCTTGAGTAGCGTGGCAGAGTGTCACACCACGTCAGCCACCACGGTCTTTCTGCTTGAACTGAGTACAATCAATCAAGCATGTACAGCCTCCGACTCTCAGGAGTGGGAGGCAGCTATGCGTGCTTAGTTGAACGCTCTTGAATAGCATGCGGTGTACGAGCTGTTCAACTTGCCGCCTGGACGCAAGGCCATCGATGCTCGTTGGGTGTTTCGATGAAAGTAAAAAATCAACGGATCACTCAACATGTACAAGGCCAGACTCACGGCAAAGGAATTCTCACAGGTCCCCGGAGTGGACTTTGAGGAAACATTTGCACCGGTCAGATGTTACACCACAGCCAGGGCATTGTTAAGTCTTGTTGCCCATCAAAACTGGGAGCTCGAACAGATGGAAGTCAACAACGCGTTCCTCCATTGTGGATGAGGAAATCTACATGGTCCAGCCTCTGGGCATCTTTGATGGCGTTGATTGAGTGTGGCGGCTACAAAAGGTTCTCTACAGCTTGAAGCAGTTGCCTTGGTGCTGGAACCAAGGGATCACCGCCACCCTCGAGAAAGGGGGGTATCAAAGCAGCGCGGTGGATACGTCACTTTTTTTCACCCCACCGTCCGTCCCTTTTGCGGCTGTCCTCATCTATGTGGATGACCGACTGATCACCTCGCCCAGCCAGGATGCTGTCAGGATGGTGAAACCGCACTTGCAATCCACATACAAAATAAAAGATCTAAGGCCCACTCGCGTCTTCTTGGGCATGGAACTTGAGCGTGACCATGCTCTTCGCACTCTCCACGTCCACCCAGAAGTATTTTTCCGCAGCTTGGGGGAGCATTTTGCCTCCTTGCTTGAGTCCAAACCCACAGCGTCGACATCCATGACCCCAGCTGGGCAGCGGTTACTGAAGACATTGGATGTGTCTAAGCTAGGGGAGACAGTCGATGTGACTGACTACCTCCGAGTCATTGGGTCACTCATGTACCTTGCGATGACGACTAGGGTGGATGTCGCGTTCTCGGTGAACTTCCTGGCCAAGTTCTCCTAGTGCCGTAGAGCATGGCACATGGAGGTAGCATTGTGCGTTGCCAGATATACCCTCTCCACAGCTCGGATTGGTCTATGCTACAGAGCTCAGCTGTTAGTTGTCATTGATGGCTACACGGAAAGTGACTTGGCTCATGACACAGACACTTGTAGTTGCGCAAGCTATATCTTCCTTGTTGGCAGAGAAACTTTGTCATGGAAGAGTGGTAAACATGATTGTGTTACAAGCAGCTCTAGTGAGGCTGAGTACTTTGCTCTAGGTGCAGGTACCTGTGAAAGGTTGTGGCTCTGTCGCTTGCTCTAGCAGGTACATGTCCCCATCCGCTGCATCACGTTGCGTTGTGACAATGAAAGCAAGTTGATTGCTGAGCACAATGGCATGCATCATACACGCACAAAACACATCAATGTTGAGAATCATTTTGTGCATGAGCACATTGCTGCAAGTGATGTTCAGGTCATTTGGGTTGACACGCGTCAGTAGAGAGCTGACTTCCTCACAAAGGCACTTAACAGTAGCGTCTTCAAGGCAGCTGTGCATGCTGTTGGACTGTTGTGTCTGCGTGGTGAACCTAGATGAATGGCGGTTGTCTGTGTATGCACAATTCCTTGCCACGTCTCGTGACACTCGTGTGTGTTTGTGAACTCATGTTTGTGCGAGTCGGCTGTGGGTCATGGGGGAGTGTTGGTTTGTGAACCGTAGACATGTTGTGACCTCTGGCCTTGCTGCACACTCACCACACTGATGCATGTGATTGATATTGGAGGGACACCGGTGCTGGCGTTCCAGGAGATGTGGTGATGGCGCATGGATGTGCACAAAGAGGAGGCTCCTACAAGAACCTGTGGCAAGGAGGGCTCACAGGCTCATGGTCCCTACTTGGTTGATTATTGACATTAGGGTTCCTACTGATACATTTGTGGGGGTGTAGCCGGGTTGCCATTTGTAGGTTGCAAACTGGTACGTGCAGGTTGATTCATTTCAGTGCCATGAGGTGCCGGTACGTGTCTTGGTGAGCGTGAGGTGCGAGCGGGAGCAAGCTGGCTGGTTGCTTGCTCGCATCCTAGCGCACGCATCACCTAACACCTCGTAGGCTTTGGGCCGGAGTCTCACTCCATCAGTGATGGCCTCGAATACTAGACATCAAAATTCCGATGATGGGCAGCAGTTGTGGCGCGACTGGTCGCGTAGCTTTGCGAGACCTTTTTTGGCGATTTTTGTTTTTCAAAACGGCACCAGCGCCAAGTCCCCATCGCACGTTTCCAACAACCGCCACAGCCGAGACGCGAGATCGGATCGGCTGATGACATGAGACCGTGCGCCATGATGGTGGGTCGCGACCACCAAACCCTAGCAGTGCGCTTAACCGGTAAATGGCATGCACCAACCTGGAGCGACGCCCATTACCTCCACTACACCAATTACCGTCTGTTGTGCCGCAGCCTCACCTAGAGAAGCCAAACTATAGAGCATGGAATCCTTCACGTGCCTAACCCTGGGGATCTGGTTCTTCCTGCATCACGCGTATCTTGTGCACAACACCTTCATCCTAATATTGTTGGCAGCCTTGCGCAGACGCCAATACCTTGCCAAAAATCAGAGGAGGCTCAGGTCCATTTGGACACAACCTAGAGACAAAAAGCGGATTCCAACATGGCTCACAACAAGGAAAGACACCGACTTGAAGAAAGTCGTGTGTGTGAGTCCGGCATTGTTTGATTTCATCCTAGAGGAGCTGCGACCACTCCTAGAGAGGCGGGATACCACCTTCCGTTGTGCCATCATCATGGAGGCCCTCTTGGTGATTGCCTTGACACGCCTCGCAACCGGGTTGTCTTTCAATGGCATTGCAAACAACTTCGAGGTTGGCAAGACTACGGTTGTGAACATATGCCACGAATTATTCCTCTCCTTCCGTCACATTTTCAAGAATTTCTACATCAAATGGCTGATCTATGACCGTGTGCAGCAGCAAGAGCGTGAGTTCCATGCCATGCGTGGAGTCGAGGGATGTGTTGGTGCTGTCGATGGGAGTTACATCCCAATCGGTGGTCCATCAGACCACAAGGAGTCGTACTACTGTTGCAAGGGCTTCTACGCCATGCTCTTACAAGCCGTGTGTGATGCACGTTGCATCATTTGGGACTACCATGTTGGATGGGCTGGATCAATGCATGACTGGCGTCTCTCCACGAAGAAGAATCTCTACCAATGCATCTTGAAAGGGGCCTTCTTCGGCTTTAAGCTTGTGGGTGATGCAGCCTACCCATGTCGTCTTTACATGCTTCCACCATACAAGTTTGGAGGCTCCGACCTACAGCCCTTGCAAACACACTTCAACAACAAGCAGAGTGGCACCCGAATGGTTATCAAGCGCACATTCGGCATGTTAAAGTGCCGATGGCGTATTTTGCTCACGCGAATGGAGCAAGAGCTACGAAATGTACCAGTTTTTGTGACGCATGCATCATCTCACACAATATGTGCGAGATTCATGGTGATCACTTTGACATGCGGTGGTACCAAGAAGCACGTCGATGCACACTCTCTATCATACCCCACACTCCTGCTGAGGCTACAGTAGTTGCTTCCACGTTGCAGGACCTTGCGCCGGTTGGTGGTGAGTCTAGACGTGGAGGCGCTACATGGGGGGGTGGCGGAGCCATTGTGGAGGGTCCTGCTAAACAGTACGGGCAGGCTGTCAGAGAGAGGGACAAGTTAGCCCAACGTATGTGGAGAGCTCACCTTTAACGTCAAGGTGGTCTTTGGGACACAACGTCAAACTATGATGTTAGGCTCTAATGTATGAGGTTTCTATGCTCAACTCTGCTTCACTGTGAAACCATGGATGGGTTATGCACACCTCACCACTTCAACCTTTCTTTGATCACACAACCCATAGCTACAACTTCTAATTTCCATATGATGTGTGTGTACAATACGGTCACAACTGCTTGTCCATGCAAGCACAATAGAAACCTTTCAAATTGCCGTAACTCACCTTTCACCAAGTTCAGTACAACAAATTCGAATCACTTCATGGCATTGTGCAAGGGTAGGATGTGGACTGCACGCAATTCACAAGGATAAGCACTATACTACTCACAAATGACACACATCACGCAATGCAATGTCCTTGATCCGAATACAAGGATCAACGTAGTCCAACCATGTTGAACACATGCCAATTCACTTTGACAAAAACAGAGCACACTAAAAATCAGCATCTAGCTTCTCTTCACTCAGCATGTTAATTCCTAATTCAACCTCCACCTCCTCTGCCTCCGCCTCAATGTCCCCCTCTATCTCCTCTGCCTCTTTCTCTACATCATCATGAGTCGGCGCGTAGTCCTCACCTTGCACTTCCCACGTTTGCCCCATGCCCTCATGCGATGTCCATGCACTGGCCCGCTTGAATCCAGTCAGACCGGTACCCATGACCATCCCCATGCCCTGGCCCGTGCCCATCCCCATGGCCTGGCCCGTGCCCATCCCCATGCCCTGGCTCATGCCCATCCCCATGCCCTGGCCCCTGCCCATGCCCATGGCGTGGCCCCTAGCCATGCCCATGCCCTCTGCCATGCCCATGCCCATGCCCATGCCGAGGCCCATCCCCATGCCCTGGCCCGTACCCAGCTCCATGACCAGGCCCGTGCCCATCCACATGCCCATGCCCATGCCCATGCTCATAGCCTGGCCCGTGCCCTTCCCCATGCCCATGCCCTGCTTCATGCCCTGGCCCGTGCCCAACCGCATGCCCTGGCCCGTGCCCTACTCCATGCCCTGGCCCGTGCCCATATCTATGCCGTGGCCCATGCCCATGTCCATGCCCTGGCCCGTGCCATTCCCCATGCCCTGGCCCATGCACTGCCCCATGCCCTGACCTGTGCCCATCCCCATGCCCTGGCCCGTGCCCAGCTCCATGACCAGGCCGTGCCCATCCCCACGCCCATGCCCATGCCCATGCTCATAGCCTGGCCCGTGCCCTTCCCCATGCCCATGCCCATGCCCTGCTTCATGCCCTGGCCCGTGCCCAACCGCATGCCCTGGCCCGTGCCCTACTCCATGCCCTGGCCCGTGCCCATATCTATGCCGTGGCCCATGCCCATGTCCATGCCCTGGCCCGTGCCATTCCCCATGCCCTGGCCTGTGCACTGCCCCATGCCCTGGCCCGTGCACTGCCCCATGCCCTGGCCCATACCATTCCCCATGCCCTGGCCCATGCACTGCCCCATGCCCTGACCTGTGCCCATCCCCATGCCCTGGCCCGTGCCCTTCCCCATACCCTGGCCCGTGCACTGCCCCATGCCCTGGTCCATACCCAGCCCCATGCCCTGGCCCGTGCCCTGATCCGTGCACATGCCCATGCCAGCAAACATGCTCGTCCCCATGCCCATGCCCGAGCCCATGCTCGTCCCCATGCCCATGCCTGTACCCATGCCTGAGGCCATGCCCGAGCCCATGCTCTTGCCCATGCTCGTCCCCGTGCCCATGCCCGAGCCCATGCTCGTCCCCATGCCCATGCCCGAGCCCATGCTCGTCCCCATGCCCATGCCTGTACCCATGCCTGAGGCCATGCCCGAGCCCATGCTCTTGCCCATGCTCGTCCCCGTGCCCATGCCTGAGCCCATGCCTGAGCCCGTGGCCATGCCCGAGCCCATGCCTCACCCCATGCTCTTCCCCGTGCCCATGACCATGCCCTGGCTCGTACCCATGTCCATGCCCATACCCATGCCCATGGCCATACCCTGTCTTGTGAGCAGCTGATACTGCATGTTCATTGCCAGCAAGTCCAGCACTCTGTTGCCCATGGTGTCAATCGACTGCTGCTGCGTCTAAGCGATGCGTACCAGCGCTTGCATCACTGGAT
>SZWC01001220.1:85371-87871 GCA_023375785.1 Penium margaritaceum | reverse complement strand
GGTGGCAGTTGCCACAGCGGAGGAGGCCTCTGCAGCCATGTCTGTAGCCTCCACCATTGCCTCTGCTGCATCAGACATCCGCATCTCTATGGCAGCAGCTGTTGCTATAGTGGCAGCAGAGCCGTTCCTCTCCAGCTCTTCCTTTGTCGTCCTTATCTCCACTACAGCAGTAGTATTGACCGTAAGCGCAACAACACTGTCACAGGGCTTTTGTCTTTTCTTCCATCTGATTGCCTCCTTCTATGTTGTTGTTAGTGATGCGGTTGCATCCGTTCCGCTGCTTTTTTCCGCCTCCCACCGACTTGCATAGTACATCAGGAACCTGCTGTCTTGCATTGTCTCTTCTTTGCTCTGCCTAGGATTTATCTTTTGGGTCAGGCTGTCATGCAACACAGGGAAGACCGTCCACATGCACCCCCTGACTTTCCCATGCCCTCTGGAGCGGGGGAAAATTTGCTGATTTTTTCCGAAGTGAGTGGTCCATTGCCATGTCTGGCGACGACAAGTCATTGATTGCTGAGGTGCACCGTGATATGCGTGTCGCTTGCGAGGCTCTGCGCCTAGCTGAGGAACACGTCTAGGCGCAAGCCAATGACTTTTCTTGCTGATGAAGTCACTGAGTTGGTCCTATAGAGCGCCCGTTGTAGCATTTACTACCTTTTCCTCCACTGCTTTGGACCCCCCTGCGTTCACCTCGTCTGGCTCCACTTCCTCTGTTGCAACCCTGCACATTGCACTTGCACCATGCCAGCACGACTTTTGTTCCCAGCCACCTGTGCTTACCCCTGGTGTTTTCTCCACATGGGTCGTGCGCTTTAGCGCCTGGGCCCAGGGTGAGAAACTCTGGGAGTATTACTTCCCCGCTGACCCTGCTGCCAACCCCCCCTTTGTGCTTCTACTCTTTGACTCCGCACGAGCCGTGTCCACCCTAATCACAGCTGCACCTGAACATTTCACTGTTGAAATCAGCAATTCCAACATCGATCCTGCAATGTACCCGCAGCCAACCCCGTCGGTGCACATGCAATCCTGCGTTGCCGCTCCACCATCATCGGTCAGGCCGTCCAAAGAACACTAAAAGTCCAATTCAACACCTTGTTGATACGTGCAGATCAGACTGCGGACATCTACCGGGCATCAACATCCTTTGTGAGCTTAGTGCCTGGTCAGCACTCAGCCATTCTCAAAATGGTGAACGGTTTAATTCCAGAGCTCTCTGACCTTCTCCAGGAGGCCAAGGCTGACAAGCTGGTGCGTCTGGCCACTCAGCCCGTTCCTCCCAAGTCCCCATCTGGGATCGGCGCTCTTTGAGAATTTGTTGCTGTGCACCTTGATGCTTGGTGGACCAGCCGGCAGAACAGACACCTGCACCACTCTGCTAATACCGGCATTGGTGCTATCACTACCTCTGCTCCTCCATCCTCCTCTGCCTCCTCGTCTTCCTCATCGGCTTTTAGTGCCCTAAAAAAGTTTGAATTTAAAACTTTACCTGTTGCACACTTAATGCGACAAGTCTGTTGGCGGGCTCAAGTTATCTAGGTGGCCTGTTGGAATTTGACGGAACTAGAGGAGTGGTATGCTAAATTAGAACATTGGTCTTGGTCATATACATCTTTTCAACAAAGGGCTTCTACAGATGAATGTCTGAGCATGTTTTCTGAACGGTCGAATGCCGTTGTAGGCACGGATGACGTCTAGCGTGTCGGATGGCATGTTTTTTTGGTAGGTGTTCGTTGGACCGCAATGCATGAATATGATTGGCACCGTTTGTCCATGTACTTCTTTGCACCTGACGTCTATGAGTCAGCGTCAGTCAGCCCACCCACAGAATTTTTGCCAAATCAGCAAGCATCTACACTGTACAATGTTTTCTTGTAAAGGTGCCGCTTGAGGAACAGACACACAAGCTTTTCAAGGCCCTTAGGCAGGGCCTACCTGTTGTGATTTGTGCCGTTCCTGTACAGTTTACTGTGACCACTCGGCCGTGTCCATACTCGTGCAGATCCCTGAGGCAGGCGGCCCTGGTGACACCGGCGTGACGACTGGCGGCGGACTACCCGTCTGGAGCTGACCGACCACTGTCCCAGAGCCCCAGATGTCACCGGGACTTCTTGTTGTGTCTTCTACGTCTTGCAGGCGCCTTTCGGCGGACTGGGCATGAGGCCCATTTGCATGTTTTTGCATTGTATACTCGCTCTCAGTCGATGGATGCATGCATGTGACCAGTCGTTGCGTGCGTCTTTTGATTCTGCACGTCTAGGTTCAGACGGCGTAGGATTCTGACATGTGTGCGCAGAGTTACGGCCAAAACAGTGGTTTTGGGCCGGTTTTAGGACAGCTCTTGGACTGCCGCGTGCGACACCCGCCGTGCGCCGCGGCAGGTATTTATGCCCTGGACCTGTCAGTTGTCATTTCTCTCTGCATATGCTATATTGAAGCATTCTGACACTTGGACTTGTGTCTCCTAGCCAAACCCTTGCCGTTGTGTGTACGACCTGTG
>SZWC01001220.1:68539-78715 GCA_023375785.1 Penium margaritaceum | reverse complement strand
GACCCTACACAGCTGGGGGAGACAGTGGACGTGACCTTGTACCTCCGTCTTATCGGATCTCTGATGTACCTGGCCACTACCACGCGTCCCGACATCGCGTTCGCCGTCAACCTCCTCGCTCAGTTCTCGCAGGCTCCACGTGCGAGAGCTCTTCACGCGGCTGTGCGAGTGGTACTGTACGTGGTCTCCACGCCGTACCTCGGACTCTGCTTTCGTCGGCAGTGTTCCGTGGTCCTTGACGGCTACACTGACAGCGACTGGGCTTGGAGCCCTGACGGGTGCAGTCGCACTGGTTACGTGTTTCTGCTCGGTGGTACCGCTTTGTCTTGGCGAAGCGGGAAGTAGGGCTGCATCGCACGTAGCTCATCGGAGGCAGAGTATGTGGCTTTGGGGGCAGGGGCTGCTGAGGCAGTTTGGCTGCAGCGCTTGTTTCTTGAGCTTGGGCAATCAGTACCCGCCATTGTGCTGCGTTGCGACAACCAGAGTGCTCTCGCCATTGCGGAGAACTCTGGTATTTTTCATGCTCGCACAAAGCACATTGCGGTTGAGCATCACTTCGTTCGGGATCTGGTGGAGCGACGNTTGCCCGCGGAAAGTTCCAGGTGGCCATTCGTTCTGTTGGGCTTTGCCCCTTGCGTGACAGTGGTTGAGTGTGGGATGCACGTTGCCATCTCATCTGTCTGTGTCACTCACTATGTGGTTGTACCAGTGCTGCACGTGTATGGACATGCGTACCATCGGGTCATGGGGGAGTGTTGTGATTTGTGCCGTTCCTGTACAGTTTACTATGACCACTCGGCCGTGTCCATACTCGTGCAGATCCCTGAGGCAGGCGGCCCTGGTGACACCGGCGTGACGACTGGCGGCGGACTACCCGTCTGGAGCTGACCAACCACTGTCCCAGAGCCCCAGATGTCACCGGGACTTCTCGCTGTGTCTTCTACGTCTTGCAGGCGCCTTTCGGCGGACTGGGCATGAGGCCCATTTGCATGTTTTTGCATTGTATACTCGCTGTCAGTCGATGGATACATGCATGTGACCAGTCGTTGCATGCGTCTTTTGATTCTGCACGTCTAGGTTCAGACGGCGTAGGATTCTGACATGTGTGCGCAGAGTTACGGCCAAAACAGTGGTTTTGGGCCGGTTTTAGGACAGCTCTTTGACTGCCGCGTGCGACACCCGCCGTGCGCCGCGGCAGGTATTTATGCCCTGGACCTGTCAGTTTTCATTTCTCTCTGCATATGCTATATTGAAGCATTCTGATACTTGGACTTGTGTCTCCTAGCCAAACCCTTGCCGTTGTGTGTACGACCTGTGCTTG
This sequence comes from Penium margaritaceum, assembly GCA_023375785.1. Lineage (NCBI taxonomy): Eukaryota > Viridiplantae > Streptophyta > Zygnematophyceae > Desmidiales > Peniaceae > Penium > Penium margaritaceum. The sequence goes on along the minus strand of SZWC01001220.1, from coordinate 77,394 downwards.
TCGTCACCGTCTGACTAGGCACTGATGCCCGGTCAGTGGCCGTGTTGCTAGGAAGCTTCTACGCACATTCTTACTACCTCCGCATTCCCCAATGTTGCATCATCTCATTGGGCGTCTACGCAAGGTCACTGTCTTGACCCTGGACGACACTGATGAGAAGAAGCAATCTCCAGAGGGATGATATATGTACCCTGAGATTTTGCCTGCACCGGCATCCATGTTTTCTATTCTTACAAACATCCATCTGGTAATCGTGAAGGCCGGGAAAAAACAAAGTATCAACGAGACTCCACGAATGACAGGGATGCCAGTCATTGCGTCTGGAACTTCAGTCCTGGTGCAGAACCCTCTCGCGTTTGCACGAACGAGGACACAGTTGCCGACACCGAGTCTGTCCCATTTCCCATGGTGCATCCCGTGCGTTGTCCTCCAACTGCTACTGAAAAGGGTAATGGCATGTCAACAACACCCAGAAGCCCACAGCTCTGACATCTTGTCGGGATTGGGCGCGTTCATCTTCACGGCTTGCTACCCTTGGGGTACAAACCACACCCATCGCCCAAATTTGGGTTCAAGAAAGCTAAAGACCAACCAGTGTGATCTGCACCGTCTGTCATCAACGTCTTCCATATCCAATGACGTCAGCGACAAAAACAGTAACACTAGCAGTAGCAGCAGCAGCAGCAATGATGGGCAGTTGTCTGATGATTAAATGGACAGTGAGTGCTTGTAGCTTTTGACCTTGCAAATGACGACTATGGGGTTGTCGACGAGTTGTAACAATGGCAAGCGTGGACAACTGTGACTGGTTTGGAAGTGGTTGCTTCCAAACCATATACAAGGCCTACAAGTCCCATGGTATTGAGTACGTGGCGGTCAAACATGTAAAGCTGATGTTCCGTACCCCTGATTGGTACTACGTTTTTGACACACTCGTTGCATCCACTGTTCACGGGTGGTTTGTCAATGGCTCCAAATTCCTCACCAGGAAGATTATAGCAGCAACATCTGCACCTGTCAATAATAAGAAATGCAAGAATGGATGCACAGGAAAACAGGCCTGGATGGCAGACATGCCTACAATCATGGCCAAGATCAAGAAGCGGCTCACAGAAGCACAAGCCTTTGGACACTTCTTTAATAGTAAACTCATGCGCAGGGAGATCTGCGGCATTGTCGCAATTCATGCACTAGAGGAGCTGGAGATCAAGGGCTGCGCGCATTCACAGCACATGGGTGCGGAAGTTTATCACGAAGAAGATTCAGTAAACCTGCCCATCTAGAACCACTAACTGCACAAAAATTCCCTACAGACGAGGAGAAGCAATTTCTAATAATGGGTCACTGTGCGGTGCGCATGATGACCCTCTATGGCATCACCCCATTCATGGTGCTAGCCGCTGATCAAACCGGCGTTCAGCTTATGCTTGCCGCCAGCCAACATTGTTGAAATCAAAGACAAAAAACAAGTCACAACTGTCATGAAGTCATCGATGAACAGAGGACTTCTTCTGATCCAGCTGATATTTGGAGGGAAGACTACTTTCTGTCTGCCACGTAGAGAAAAAGGCCATCTAAGTGGTCCATGCCAGCTGGGATCTCATTTACACGCAAAGCCACTGGGCGAACTGCGAAACCACAAAATTGTCTTGCTGTACTACCATCGGACCTCCACAGCCCTATGTGACCACGATGGAGCGGCATATGTCCTCCTGGTTCTTGACCTCTGGTATCCGTAGTGCAATTCTACATTTAAGGAGTGGCTGCAGACAAGTTTCACATACATCCACAACCTGTATAGCCCAGCAGTTTGTACACCAAAGGCTCAGCCGGTGGACGTAGGAACTATCCATCTGTTTAGAAATTATATAGATGAATGGAGTTTTCCCGTGGTGGAGTATAGAATGATTAGTTGAGGGAGGGAACATGAAATTTGGTATGCAGGTGTTGAAGGAAGTGGCATGAGGTTGGTTTTATGATGCTCAGGTGTACCTGTGTAAAGTTGAGCCCATGGTGAAAAATTCCTGGACGTACTCAAACTTCCCTTAGCTTTTTGAACCTGCTTTCCAGAGGAGAGCAGCTGGATGCCTGCTCTTCAATTCAGATGTACTAGAAGAAGATGACTATGTTGTGTGAGGTCCATTTAACAGCAATGTTCATTAGTCTATCATAACGTGTTCTCTCTCTCTCTCTCTCTCTCTCTCTCTCTCCCTCTCTCTCTCTCTGTCTCTCTCTGTCTCTCTCTGTCTCTGTCTCTCTCTCTCTCTCTCTCTCTCTCTCTCGNCCTTAGCTTTTTGAACCTGCTTTCCAGAGGAGAGCAGCTGGATGCCTGCTCTTCAATTCAGATGTACTAGAAGAAGATGACTATGTTGTGTGAGGTCCATTTAACAGCAATGTTCATTAGTCTATCATAACGTGTTCTCTCTCTCTCTCTCTCTCTCTCTCTCTCTCTCTCTCTCTCTCTCTCTCTCTCTCTCTCTCTCTCTCTCTCTCTCTCATGTTGTCAATGCATTCCATTCTTGTCTTTTTAGTCTGTTTTAGACAAAGGAAGACCATGCCTGGACTAACTCAAGGGACGTGTGCTGCTCGGAGTTGTGTGCAAAATCTGAGCTTCATCAAAATCAAAAGACACATGACAAGAAGCTTCCATGAAGCTTGAGAAAGCTGGAAAACAATGGCAATGAACCCAGGTCCATTTCGAATGAAAATGTACTGGTGGAACCTTGAACTTGAAAAAATCATCGTATGACTGTTTTGGTGGTACCTTTGAATTTAATGAAAGGTTACCTTTGATGAGATTCAATGAGGGAAATAAAACAACATCAATGTTAAAATTTCAACGGGTACAAACTGCTGTTGTACACACTACACATGGTTGTGGATGCGGCAGGGGCAAAAGTAAGAAAGGAAAGGACAGAAAGAAAGATGATGTCTCTCACGTGGCAATTGATCCCGTTGTCTACTTGAATTGTGGTCCAAGCAAGCACAACCTCCACAAGTGCTCTGGTCCTCCTGACGACGCATGCCGGTAGCCGCAGTATGTATCCACTGGGCCCGCGCTCCTGGTTCATCCTTGTCTGCCTCATCTTCCAGCTCGCGTCCCAGCCCCACATGCCCAATGGCAGATTCTCACTCCGCGATCGGGACCTCCCTTGCTACTCCATTCTCTTCTTCCTGGTATTGGCCACTGTTGTACAATGCACTGTCCTCCACTGGGCTCCCTCCCTCTGCTTGTACCCCACCGTCATGGTTCTTGTCTGCCCACATGACGATGTCACTATCGCATGCTCTCTTGGTCTCCTCCCTGCCGATCATGCCAGCGGCCTCTGAGGGCAAATGTCAGCTAGAGCAGTCTCTTGCTTACTTACTGTTTCTATGTGATCAGGGAGGTGAGCTCGTGATGACCCTGGATGATGTTGTTGGTACCTATCATCCTTTCTATGGATCTGTTCAGTTTAGTGTCAATGATATCCCTTGTTGTTTTTGTCCTGGTATTCCCCCTGTACGTGCGTTGCCTAGGGGAGTGATGGTGTGGGTTTCACCAATGATTGTTAAACTCTGGACTTGCTGTACATAGATCACCCTTGCAGGTAACTGACGAGTTTCTTGACACATGGCGGCGTACCACCTGCTGGTGATGGTTTGACTGTAAGGAGAGCACATAGGCAGTGTGATGGTAGGGCTCCCCACATTTTGGGCCAAAATTTCAATGGAGCAACACTAGTAGATTACATAGAATTGAATGATTCAGACTTGCATGCACCTGACTATGCTCTTTGGATGATGCTTTTACGGTTTTGTCCTTTTGGAAGGGGGGGTTTACTCCCAAAATGAGATAGCCCGGGTTTGACCTCCTATGCAGAATGCTGTCGGATTTTTGTAGGCATCATAATCACAAAAGTGGATCAAGTGGGAGTGATTCAAGCCACAGCATGGGAAAAATCCCATGATTGAAGGTTAGCTTGTGTCTTACCCAAATTTGGGAGATCTCTATCCACGCTCGTCGCTCACTCACCCTTTGAACTTCTTGTCACGTGTTTTACACCTAAGTGATGTACATCCATGACCTTCTCTTGTATCTCACACTGTATGTGTGTCTCGTACATCTTCTCTCTTCCCTTGCTTCCCTCGGCATAACCTACACCCAGTTGGCATTGGAGTGCCATTCCAAGAAGATACTAGGAAGCTCCCTAGTTATACTCTTGTTAACTATCTAGTTGGGCTCGGGAGATGCGCAGAGTCTCATAAACTTCAATAGTTTTAGCGTGTACAAGAGTACAAGATAGGTACGTGTTGTGGAGCGCGACAGATGGCGCACACGATAGTGCCTTTTTTGTCTCAATACCAGCTCATAACGGATGTATTTGCCATATCTTTGTGGACATGCATCCAAATACATAACCTTCTAAACATAAGGATGCAAAGTCTCAAGCCGGACGCAATGACTACATACATATGTGGATCTGGAAATGACCAATAGACATACAATGTAAAACATTGAAGTGGGATGCAAAATCCAGTCCACCGAGAAAACTATAGAGGCTAGAAAATAGGTATGGAAGGTCCCACCAAACAAATGAGACGTTATGGGAGCTATCAGACAGCTGCTTGTAAGTGGGCCACCATCCGACGGGACGTTGGTGCCAGCAGGGTCTGCATCAGGGATCTGCATGAGCATGGATACAACCGAGTGGTCATAGTAGGCTGCAAAAACAGATAGGAATGACTCACATCACAACACTCCCCCATGATTGGATGATATGCATGTCCATACATGTGTAGAATTGACACAGGTGCACAGTGAGATAATCAACATTCAACATGGATAGACCCCATTCCCAACCACCCTTAGACAAGGGACACAACCCGACAAAGCAAATGGACACCACGAACTTTCTGCACGCTAGTCCCTTGGTCAAGAAGTTAGCCCACTGCATGTTTGTGCCAATCCAAATGATGTAGATCACTTGTCTCTCCACCAAATCATTGACAAAGTGATGCTGCACCATGATGTGCATTGTGCGTGCTTGAAACTCACATGAGTTCTGTGCAAGAGCAATCTGGTTGTCTCAATGAAGAATGATGGCATACACAGATTGACGTAGCTCACGGAGCAAGTACAGCAGCCATACTACCTCGGCAACCCCAGTCTCAAGTGCAACCTACTCAACCTTTGATGAACTACGTACAATGTATTCCTACTGCCGATATGCTATGGCACAGTACTGCCACCTTGTAGGAACACGAACCCCATCAGAACTTTCCCATTAGGGCTCTACGCCTAGCCACTGTCTGTGTAGTCGTTGACCACCAAAGGACACAATCTAAAAAAGCAGAGCCCGAGATACGGTGTTAAAACCACGTACCATACTACTCGTACTATTGTGTGAAGGGATCATATCCGAGAACATCATGAGAACTATTCAAGGAGGTTGATGACGAAGGCGATGTTGCGTCGTGTGGTCGTGGCCAAGTACATCAGAGAGCCAATAATACACAAGTATAGGATCAGACCCACAGTCTCCTCCTACTGTGCTAGATCATCCACCTTCACGACAGACACCGTGCGTGTCATGTATGATGGGGGTGAAGGCTTTAGGAACTGTTCCAAGGGGGTTGGCAAACATTTCCCCCACAATATGAACATAACATGCTTAACGCAGCAGGAGCCTATGCCTTTAATGATCAGACACGATCTCCATTCCGATAAAAACTGCTGTAGGTTCAAGATCCTTGATCTTCTAGGCCTCCTTCACGGCCTCTATCAAAGGAGACGTAATCAAGAGGTTGTCCAAAGACTATGATGGCAGTGAAGCGCTCAGCTTATTTTCCAAGAAAGAGGGACGGAGAGGCATCACTCTATAGATGGTGAGTATGAGAATATGTTAGTGATCTCCTAGTTTCAGTACCGGGACGACTGCTTCAGGCTGTCCAAGGCCCTGCACAAGCATACAACCTTGTGATCGACCTTGAAGCCAGGTGACTGAGCCATATCAGTATCTCCTCTAGAGTGCCATGGAGAAACATGTCCTCAGGATCCATCTGGTACAGCTCCCAATCATGCTAAGGAACAACCCCAAGCAACATGCAAGCTATGGTCATACCACTGACGGGTGTGAAGGTATCGGTGAAAGCTGCACCCTCAACCTGTGATAACCCCTTATGCGATGTTCTGCATTTTTTTTTTGTTGGTATCGAGCGAAATAAAACCTGTTCCCTCTCGCCAAAAAAAGTTGTGGGAGCTCTCTTCGAAAAATGTATATATGCACGTCTAATCTGGGCAGCCATGGGAATGGAGGGCCATGACAACATGGGGAAAAATGCGTCAAGCCTGTAATCATTGCTGCACAAATCAACCTCACAACAGCCAGCCTTCAACAATCGTGGTTGTGTTTGGAGGTTCTGGGTGACAGCTGTTGAAAACAAGGAATGTGGAAGCTTGTATTGTACTCTTCCAAAGAGTGCAGTCTCGTCAATCGTAGCCATCGGAGTTCGTCAATTTTATAGAAATGGAAATTGAAGAGTTGATAAATGTATCGGTACAAAATCGGTTTTGCTACCAATCCTGACATTTTGTATCGGAAATCTGTCGTGGAGGTCCTTCGCTCCACAAAAAAATACAGCCAGAAAACACGCACGACACAGATGTAGCGTGTCGAGCCAAAAATGTGTCAGAATACTTCTGAAACAGACCTGCCACATAACTGGCAGTAGATACAAGATTCCAAAAAAAAAGGGTATCCGAACACCGCATCATTCATCAAGTGGGCCTTGTAGTGATTGAGTGTCCCATCAAGCTCCACCTTCTTACAAAGTACTTGGCCTATACAGCCTTTTTCCCAGACGAGAAGTCTACAAGCTCATGGATGTTATGCTCACTGATTGCTCCCAACTCATCCTCATAAGCAGCATGCCACAACTCTGCATCCTCAACTGAGAATTCCTCCTTCAATGCCTGGATTGAAAGCCTTCAGAAGAGAGCTCTGGGTGGCCAAGACGCAAGCCACTGGACTCGGTCTGACCATGACGAGATCAACTGTGACAATGTAGGAGACTGAGAGCTTATGGAAGACAAACTCATGGCCGAAAGGACACACTAGATGCTCCTTAGTGTAGCCTTCCTAGACCCTTGGGTGAAGGGCCTTTGTGCCAGGTTCGCCACTCTCAACACCATAAGTAGGGCATCAGGATGCCGGCTGTGCCCGGGTCAGTCGAGTCATCTGCTGAGCCCTGGAGGCCACTAGTTGAAGACGATCATTGGGCTCATGTGAGTAGCCCGATGGTAAGGTGCTCACATTGGGCGACAGAACAGGCGGCTTGGCCAAAACCATAGGGGCTGCAAACTTGTAGGGAAGGGAAGAGTTTGCAACGACAGGAGATGCATGGAGAGGGGTCGGCTTGCACGAGGCAGTTGGCTTGCACAAAGGAGATATCTTGCACACGGGGGAGCAGACATAGGTAAAGGACCAGGTGTGTCTCAAGGGACTGCCGCTCACACAGGATGAGGTGTGCCAGAGGAAATTGACACGGGAATAGATCAGGTGTGCCAAAAGTGACTGGCACAAGGAAGGGATCAGGTGTGTAAGAGGGGACATACACATGCACGCGACCAAGTGTGCAGGAGGGAAGTGACTTTGGCATGGAATTAGATGCACCAGAAGGGACCAACAAGGCCATTGGACCCAGAGCCAAGCAGTCGGATTGTCATCAGCCATAAACCGGACCACAAGTGAGGAGGCCAGGATGGACCCATCTACAGGCCTAGAATCTCCCATCTGACGGGAAGCCACACAGGTGGGAACGTAGCTGACTGCCAGAAACAGAATGCCTGACCAGTCGCGGTGGGTGAGAACCTCAACAAAAGACTCAAGACTCAATGAAATATTGGCAAATGGGGTAAAAAAAAAGCACCAAGGCTTTGACCACCAGAAGTTGTTGAGGAATGTATGCATACAACCCAAGGTGAGACCTTGGAACCCTGCTAGTCCCCGCTGTATCAGATACAAGCGGGGGATCTCTAGACGTGAGAGGGACCAAGGGTGGTGCCATGGCCAAACCACAGCTCATACATTGTGACATGGTCCAGAGGAGAACTGTTTGGTGGGTGGTTCTAGATCCATGTCATTTAGGAGAAGCCCTCAAAGGAAAAGGACTTAGGAAGACCGCATGCAGACCGCATGGTATGAACCGCATCCTCCATTGTGCAATCCTAGCGCTCAGACACGCCATTTTTCTTTGGCTTAGTAGGAGCGGAGCTGGTAAAAAACACGGTGCTTAGTAAAGAAGGTATCCATCTCGCATAGAAACTCATCTCCATGATCTGAGAAAAACATGTGGAGTGTGTGACAAGACTCACACTCAACCATCACCAGCCACAGGCAGACCGTCAAGGCAGCATCACTCTTGTGGCAGAGGCTGTAGACTGACCGCATCTGAATTCATCAGTCAGGGTGAGAACATGTCAACCCTGATCTGAAAGGTGCTCGATTGGGGGGAGACTGAGAAGGACCGGGTGGACCAGCTCCAACAAATCCGGTACCCAGGAAGTCGAGTCACGGTAAGTGTAGCAATGCATCTTACCTTGAGCGCAGAAGAAGCGATTGGTCTTCGGTGACTTCTCATAGGAAGCAATATCAGGACCAAGAGCTAGCTGTGTCTGAATGAGCTTGGACATAGTGTCCAAGCTCACATGGCGAATGCGACGATGTAGGAAACTCCGGTGCTCATGTGAATTAGTACCACACACACATACAGACACACACACACACACACACACACACACACGTACCCACACTCGTAATGCATAGGGGACAGAGGTATTTGTGTACAGAGACATCTCTCTCCATGTTGAAGCT
>SZWC01001220.1:13114-53605 GCA_023375785.1 Penium margaritaceum | reverse complement strand
GTGTGTGTGTGTGTGTGTGTGTGTGTGTGTGTTTGTGTGTGTGTGTGTGTGTGTGTGTGTGTGTGTGTGTGTGTGTGTGTGTGTGTGTGTGTGTGTGTGTGCAAGTGGGACAATACAAGAGAGCATTTCAGATGTGAGTGGCCATGAACTAGACACAAGATTAACAATCAGAACTCTGACAATGTATGTCATGCAATGTCAGCATTGTGTTCACATGCTTTCTTTTTCGGATGCATCGTTGTTTTTCTACAACCAGCGGGTATATTTGCTTTGAAGAGTATTGTGATTTGCGTGTGTACTATCTCACTGATCTGTGATGTGACCTCTTGGCTAGTGGACATGCTTGTGCAAACAACTGACTCGACAGATGTTGATGAAGGCTAGCACTGAGCAATCGTGGGTACGTTGCATTGTTCTGAGGGAAGTGGCTTCCATTTCCTGATGTGTAGTTTCCCATTTGGTAGCAGTGTGTGTCCCACTCCATCGACAGCAGCCACCGTCACTCATGTTACCAGCAGTTGTAGACGACTGCTCTGAGTAACCAAGTTCTAGAGTCTACCAAGGTTCAGGCACCATAACATTGCTCTGTGAAATTTCTAGCTGATTTTGACTGAAAAACAGTGTTCACAGGGTGCATATTGGTATAGTCCTTTTTCCAAGATAAACGGATGACGTCCGGGTTTGGGGCTTTCGAACCCCTCGTAGGGCTCAATGAGAACACCCCACAGGCCAGAAAACAGTGCATTTTCCTGATTAGCTGGTAGCTTGAGAAACAAGCCTCACAGAGGTGAGGGCCTAGGTTGGTGTGGGAGGGATCTCTCACCAAACCTGATTCTTGCTGTCAAATCATTCATTACTCACTTATTACTGCAGTTATGGTAGTAACTTTTCAGTGCGCGCTTTCCTTCTCACAACTGAGTAGCCAGGGCAGCTCAAGTGCAAAGTCTGGGTGTAGTAGGCCACACACTTCAGTTTAAGTGTACTTGGCGACATAAAGTGGTCTTGCCCAGACTAGTGCAACATCATTTCAAGCTTGTTATCATAGGCACAAGGTAGCAGATACAGTAGACTAAGTAACAGAAGCGGCGTATAGGTGCTAACCATCGTTGGCAGATCCCCATACTCGCCAGTGCAAGAGACGTTGTGATAGATTTTTCCCGACAGAGTTAGCCTCTCCTGGTGGTGACGCGGGAGAAATGCTGCCAAATTTTTCTTTGCGGTATTGACCCAATGGTGGTGGAGGCAGTCGCGTGGCCAACACAAAGCGATGCGACACCAAAGGTGGAGCCGACACACGTGGCTATGACACCGTCATACAGCAGGTAAGTGTCCCCACTGTCACTTTTCCCTCACTGACTTTCCCTCTTCTCTCGTAACAATGACACATTGTTCATTTTCAGCCTCTCCTCTCCTACCAGCTACAGCCAGGTTAGCAACTGAGGAAGCAGCACGACCACACAGGAAAAGGAAAGAGCAAAGAAAACTGAATGCTTGCTTGTACACTTGCTCGCTCACTGCCTCTTGGCAGTGAAGTGCGGCCGCTGGTCCCGCCTGCATGCGCGCAAGGAAGCAGCAGCTGCTGCCGTTGGAGCAGAGTAGTAGCAGCACAACAGTAGTAGGAGTAGTGCACAGCAGCAGTAATGCAGCAGCGTAGCACGATTAGGAGGAGCACGGAGCAGCAGCTGCAGCAATGCAAATTTGAAGCCATAGTAGCAATGACAGCAGCATCAACAGCAGCATCAGCAATGACAGCAGCGCCAGTAACAGCAGCAGCTCGCAACAATTGCATAAAGCAGTTGTAGCAACATCCAGCGCAGTAGCAGAAACAGCAACAGTCCCCTAACAGCAACAGTCCCGCGGCGGTGGCAACAACAATAGCATCGGCGGCCCTTGCAGCATCACTTTGGAAGGAGCAAGGACGGGGGCCTGATTACACTTCGAACCGCAGCCAATCCAGCCGCAGAAGTTGTGCGGAAACTGCATGAGCTTCCGTGCACCTCCCTCTACCCTTGGCATCATGAGGGCGGAGGAGCTGTCGACCACCAACAACAAGCGAAGAAAAAAATCAGTCACGTTCTTGAGGGGGTACCCGTGAATTGACAGGGTATTAAAAAAGAAAACACCAAAGAAACTTCATTTTGTCTCCTTGATACGACTCATTGAGAAAAGTATTCAATGATTTTTTTTTCACAATTTTTACTGTCTCTCACTAGCAGACACAATACTAGTGGCAGCAAGTTCCCCTCTTAACATGAACGGACCTGGTACCACTAGTGCCACACAGTGTACTTTACTAGTGAGACATCGCTGACTGATCCAGCCGTCATTCTTCAGCAAAATGTAGATGACTTGCGCACACTCCTAGCCACCTTACATTCTGTTCAGGTAGCCACAACCATTCAGCCGCCTCTTCTTGGCCAGCTTGATCCCATAGTCTCTGCAGCAGCAGTATGTCTCCAGTTTCATAGGGTCTCTAGGCACTGCAGCCAGTACTCTACGTAAGCCTAACAATTTTGAGACACCACCATCCCACCTTGAGGTGGGATACGTTACATCCCAGGAGCTATTGTTTTGTCTTTGGGCTCAGGGTCATGGTTTCTGCCCCTACTACATCCTAAAGTATGACTTCTCCATCCTCGCAAAACTATTCAACATAGGCCGTGCAGCTAGGGTCCTTTATACTCTGTGCCACACTAGAGAGTGATCGCATTGACCTCGAGCGCTTTATAAGTGATCCTACTGTCGGCACCAACCATGACCCTCGTTAGGCCTGGAGTACCCTCACACATCCCTATAGTGCTTCTAGCCAGGCTGTCATCGGTCACCTTTTAAGGAACTTCAACGACCTCAAGATGGGTGACTCAGAGCCTATCACCACCTTGTGGTGCCTCACACAGGACCTTCTTCATTGACTCGGCAAGGCTCGTCCGCTTCCAGTGGCCGCCCTCCTCACCATAAAGAACGGCGTAACTCTCGACTAAGCGAAGATCCTCGTCCACTTTGACCTCAACATTCTGGAGGCTGTGGCGTCCCAAGATACTCTGATGTCTTGGTTCTATTCCCAGTTCTTGACATGAGAGGAGGCAACTCAGCATACCTACTTGCAGTGTGGATATACAGAAGCATTCGCAACAGTCTGCTCCGTCTCTCCTATGCCACAGTCGTCTAGAATCCTTGGAGCAACAATAGCCACACGTGGTGCTGGCCGAGGCAGATGGGGACGTTGGAAGAAGGGAAAGGGGAAGACTAAGAAACCATCAGGCAGCAGCTCCTCCCATGGAAGCTCTTTTGTCTGCCACAAATATGGCCAGACGAGTATTGTGTCGTTAGTTCCGTGTGTTGTGAGTGTGAGTGGCACCTTGGTACCGCTAATGCCACCACTTTCTTTCCTGCTGGTGCTTCCTCCACTTCCTCCACAACCGCCTCCTCCATCGACACCGCAAAATTTGTGACTGGTTCCACTGCTCCTTCCATGCCTCTTGTCGGGCTGGTTGCTGCATGGACTCCTTATCTGGCGTGGTCACCACCATCGCAACTTGGTTACACCTTTCGTTCCTCTTTCCGGCATGACCACGCCGCATTACCTCCCGACTGAGACTGCTCTCCGCTGTGATCCACCTGTGGATGGTCGTTATGTTCCTAGCCTCATCTCAGATGATCAGGCTTGGCTTGACAACTGGCAGGCATGCTGTTCATCTCAGTCTCATGCACAACGCCTGTTGCCCGCGTCATGTCAGGCCGCTACGTTGCAACATTACTGCGTCTGTCCATGACCCTCATGGTACCTCAATCATTGACTCCGACGCTAAGGATCACATGACATCTTTTTGTGAGGCGTTGAGTATGCTTGGCGATGTCCATAGTGTTTGGACTTGGGAAGGTAAGGAGCTTTATGTTCGTGGTGTCGGTGTTATCCCATTTTTGGCTCCATCTGGCAATGTCTACGTCACTGATGTGTTGTATGTGCCTGGCCTTGAGCTCATCATTCTGTATGTTGCTGCTCTCGACCGCATGAGCATGGATGTTTTGCACTCATGTGGCATTGGCACAATCCCTCTTCGTCCGTCTGGTTTGTGATGTTGGGTGCACTATCTTGTTATAGCTTGTGGTATGTCACTCGTTTTCTTCTGTGTCCTCATCCCTGTCTTTGGATGGGACGCACATCCCTTACATGAGCACTCTATCCCAACAGCGTACTCACCGCCTCCACTGTCACCTGTGCCACATACACAATTTTGCCGTTCAGAGCATGCTCCGTACAAAGACTGTCTGTGGCCTCGATCCAGCTACCTTTTAGTTGCCTCGCAATTTGAATGCATCCACTACGCTCAGGACAAGATGCACAGGTCCTCTTATCCTGTCTTCTCTTCTTGTGTCTACCACCCGCTTGAGCTGATCCATTCTGTCCTCATGGGTCCTTTACCCATCAAGTCTGTTGCGGAGCATGGTTGTTAGGTTCTCACCCTCACTGATGAATACTCTCGTTTGAGATGGGTATTCTACCTNTGTCTTTGGATGGGACGCACATCCCTTTCATGAGCACTCTATCCCAACAGCGTACTCACCTCCTCCACTGTCACCTGTGCCACATACACAATTTTGCCGTTCAGAGCATGCTCCACACAAAGACTGTCCCTGGCCTCGATCCAGCTAACTTTTGAGTTGCCTTGCAATTTGAATGCATCCACTACGCTCAGGACAAGATGCACAGGTCCTCTTATCCTGTCTTCTCTTCTTGTGTCTACCACCCGCTTGAGCTGATCCATTCTGTCCTCATGGGTCCTTTACCCATCAAGTCTGTTGCGGAGCATGGTTGTTAGGTTCTCACCCTCACTGATGAATACTCTCGTTTGAGATGGGTATTCTACCTCCGGCAGAAGAGCGACACAAGGACTACGATTTGTGATTGAATCCTCGTCATACAACATGAGTGCGGGTGTTCTTTTTCCCGCTTCTGTTTTGACCAAGGTGCTGAGTTTATGAGGGAGTGCATGCTTTTCTCAGGAGCCATGGTATTAGACATGAGATGTCTGTACCATATACTCCAAAGTAGAACGGTGTCTCTGAGCGCTGGAACGCACCATGGCTGATGCGGTCCGTGTTATTCGCATTGAGTGAGGTCTATCCTAGGCCATGTTGTACATGACCTGATTTGGAACAGAGTTCCCCATGGTCCATTGCCCTATCCTATCACTCCCTTCTTGTATTGGTGTGGAAACACGTGCAGATCTTCATTCTACAGGAATCTAGGGTTGCCGCCAGCGTTTGGCTCCCGGAGGACCAGTGGGATGGCAAGCTGGCTCCCCATTGTTGGCTTTGCAACTTTCTTGCGGTGTCTCATCAATCAAAGGCTTGGCGGTTCTAGTATCCTGTCCAGCATTGTGTCATCCAATCGCGTGTTTTACTATTGTTTCAGGAGCTTCTTTCACGCGACCTCCTTTTTGTACGTGCCGAGACCCTTCCTAAGCTGACGCCGCCATCGTGTGGCCTCGTGCTCGATGTTGCTCCCTGTTGGTCAGTGTCAAGAGTCCCTGGTTCACGACATCACCTATGTCTCCACACACACCAAACACCTCCGCCATCTGAGTCTGTTCCTCAGGATGCTAACCACACATCCGAGTCCACCTCTTCTGCCACTAACTCCACCAACAAGACAACTGAGTCCACTTCTTTGGCCGCAGACTCCGTCACCCAGGCAATCAATTCATTCACTCTGGTCGCTGACTCAGTTGACCTGTCAAGTAGTTTTCTTGAGTCACTCCAGTGCAGCGACCCGCCATGTCCTTGTCTCCTCAAGACCGACACATCCACTCGTATAGTGTTGGTCTGACATACTCACACACTTCTAGTGTTTCTCTTTCTCCACGCACCCCAATGCCTCCATCAGGCATGCGTCCTGCCATCGTTCGGCTGCCCCAACCACTGCTTTCTGTCCCACACACCCTTCTAACACTTTGGTGCGTGAGGATCTTGGCACAAAGGCCTTGGGTCTAACTGCCCTTGCTGTCCTCACAACGAACCTTCTTCTTGGATTCTCATTGGTTTATGCCATGATTTCTCTAGAGCATCTACGTGATGTCTTTGACTTGCTAGGCTTGTCTGTTGACAGCCAGGCCGTCTTTGCAGGCAGCTGATCCACAGAACCTCCATGAGGCCAAGGCCGGACCTTACGCTGCCCAGTGGGATGCAGCTTACAAGGAGGAACTGGCTGCAATCTATGAGCATGCTGTGTACGAACGATTCAACTTGCCCTCAGGCCGCAAAGCCATTGGGACCAAGTGGTTTTTCCGTCTCAAGTGGAAGCCCGATGGCATGCTGGACAAGTACAAAGTCCAGCTCACCACCAAAGGCTTTGCAACGGTTCAAGGACTTGACTTCGACTAGGTTTTTGTAGCGGGAGGGCCGGTTCAGCCCTCCCTCCTCACTGAAGCGAAGGGTGGTTGCGCACCACCCTTCGCGTTAGCGAGGCCTGGCCGGCAGCCAGCACTTCGCTGGCCGCCAGCCATCTCCCTGCCGGCCGGCTAGACGGCCGGCGGCCGGCCAAGCGACCGGCCGGCCAGCCCCCAGCCGCCGATTGCGGCCTGAGCCCAATCGGCGGCTGAGGGGCCACGAGGGCCTCGAGGAGGAGGCCTCGTGGCCTCGTGCCCTCCCCCCCCTCCCCTCGCCCTCCTTGCAAGCGAGCAAGCAAGGATGAGGGATAGGGGGAGCAAGGGTGAGAGCGAGAAGCGAACGAAAAATGTCGGCGCGAAATCGCCGATCGTGCCTCGCACGTAAAGATTTCACGCCGACGCGTAAAAAATGAAACTTGAGTTCCTTTAGGAAGAACTATGAGTTTCAAAACCGGAAAACTCGTGTGAATGCACGAGTTCAAGGTAAAAACCCCCGGTTTCGGTCCCAAAACCAAGGGTAAGGTTAAAAACGGAAATGGGCCTCCGGAGACTCGAAACAATCGAGTCTCCTTGCTTTGGGTTGTTGATGACGATAGCCCCTCATTCCTGCAAAGGGGATAAACCCTTGACGTGGACTGAGAACGCCATTCTGCGAACTCCAACGACGAATTTAGAGTAGGAGCTGGAGACTCGATCCGTTACAGTGGTTCTCAGAGCCAGACGACCCCCATGACTAAGGGTTCAATGGAAACAGCAGCTAATCCACATATACAATACTGCTTGCAACTGCAAGCAGCAGTAGAAATGCCAGCAGGGACTATGGCATCAATATTTCATGGATTGAAGTGCCGCAAAGTGCGTTAGAGAGCTGGAAGAAATCTCTACTCGGTGGAGTCACTTCCTACCAGGCTCTCCTCAGTTCCAGGGGGCTTGAAGGATTTTTGTGGGGCAGGGTGGGGAGTTCCCACCCAAAAAAATCCTTGTACAAGACTCCTTCCCCCTCCCTCATCCAAATAATTGGGACAGCTCCCTTTCCCAAGACCGGGGACTCTCATGACCTGAGAGCACCCTAAAAAGGAGGAGGGTGTCACCTTGAAGGGTCTTGACCTCAGTCCAACGTCACCGGTTCAAGGAAGACACCGCCAATGGGTACAAGGCACACAAAAGAATCAAGAGGAGACAAAGGAAGACAGAAGACAAAGGGAGGACAAGAAGCTAGAGGAGGAACTGAAGGAGTCACTAGGAATTGCTAGAACTTCTTTCCCTTTTGTTTTTCCTAGTTTGTGAGCGGCACTCACATTTGTTTATTATCATTTCCTTGTACTCTAGTTCTCTTTTTTCCTAGGTACTAGCCCTTGCCAATCGCCGTGAGTCACGGCTTAGGAATTCTAGTTCCAAAAACCATGCCCTTGTGCCGAAGTGGCGGCCTAGGGAAATAGAAATTGAGTTTATGATTGCCTCACCAATCGTGAGAGCAAGGAGTTTGTAGAAGGTGATCCTTCTTCGAAGTTGTGGGGTGATCCCCACAATGACTTTCATGTGCTAGTTGCACCGACGTCGAGATGGCAAGTGCCGGATTGTTGAAGACCAACAAGGGCAAGGTGGTGATGGCCTCACCACGTGCCTTTGGCGGACTCTGAGTCTTGGCAGCAGACACCGCAAGCACAGTTGCCAAATCAAAGGCTACCATACCGCCGAAGGCAACCGACGCAAACCTCGGCGACACCGAGAAGCGTGCGGAGGCTGCAAAAGTGCTCGACGAGGATGTCAACACGCACATGGACGACCCCCATGCAACGGATGATGCAATGGAGGAGGATCTCCCGGAGGGGAACCTCGACGAAGAGCACAACGCCAATGATGGCAAAGGCGACGAGAATCGCGATCATCGCCATAGTCCTGCAGCAACCTCGATCCAATTGCTCGAGAAGGGCAAGGCGCTCGTCGCACCGTCTGAAGCTGCCGACGGCAACGAGACTACCAAGGATAGCAAGGGTGCTGAAAGTAGCCACGTGGGAAGCTCCCGCTAGAACGAGCCAGATGACGACGCCGCAAAGGCAGTTCGCGATGACCGCCACAGGCTTGCACAGTTTACTACTGAAGCGTTGGGCCGACTCAAGATCACCACCAACAATGGAGGTACGGCACCACTCAAAGGAGTGGGGGCAGACCCCCCTTCTTACGATGTGGCCGCAATGGGGCAAGGCAGCAGCCACTCGAGCGTCGTCGCTGAAGACAGTCTCCTCCAAAAGGTGGGACTCCTTGGAGGCGTGTACGCAAAACGTACCCTCCTATAGTGGGTGAATGTGCACACACAACGCGAGGCCCTGGAGGCCATCACCGATGCTCTGACAACATCAAATCTTAAGTTCCTATTTGCGAACCTCCTGGCCCACGTTGGATAGAGCGTCACGGACCTTGACCGTCATCGCTAGCTACAGCGCCTGGCCGCCCATGAAGCAAGCCGCCGATGCACCGACCTCGACAAGGTGTTGCAGAGCATGACCCATCTGCGGATGCAGTAGCAAGCACAGCACGCCCAGATATAGATGCCACTGCCGATGGCAGCAACGACTTGCCTACCTCGACGATTTCAGGACAGGTCATGAACACGTCCTTCCTCCACAGTGTGGAGATCTTCTAGAAGGGCGTGAAGCTGACCAACTGGCTGAACCGCATGGAGCACGTCCTACACGTCACAAGGCTCCACTCAGTCAGTGGGGCGACCTTACCACGACTCGGCTTGAAGATGAGCTCTTCAAGTACGTGGTCAAGGAGTGGAGTACACAGAGGTCTCACCTTGAGTGGCAGCCCATGCCGTGGGAAGCCTTCTGCGCAATCAGGCGTAAGAAGTGTACCCAGCGTGAGGAGGCGCAACGCGCCTTCCACAAGATCAAGGACTTAAGGTAGCTGGGTAACTTGCTTGAGACCTACTTGAGTGAGTTTACCGCGCTCGTCGAGGAAGCCGAGAGATTCACCGAGAGTGACGGTACCCAGACCTTTAAGTACCCATAGTGCTTGCTACTGGAGTACTTACGCGATGGTCTTGCCAGTAAGAAGCTGAAAGACAAGACTACCTCGACCGCAACGGGCCAAGCTTGGAAAAGCTGGAGGGCATTGTGAGACTACATGGGAGAGGTGTATTCGGCGAACCCGAAGCACTACTCTGATGCACGGCCGAACGCGAGTGCACAGCAAGGTCGCGATGCACGTATGGATGTAGCAGGGGCTAGAGGGACAGTCGGGCAGTGGGAGGGGGGGTCAAGGGCAAGCAGCTGGTAGACCCCTCAGCTGAGAAGATTGGTGGAAACAAGCCCCGAAACCACAAGCGTGGCCGCAAAAATGGCAGCTGCAGGTGGCGCGTGAGCGTCATAACATGGTCTTCCGCGAGGGACTCTGCCACAACTGCATGCAGCCCGGACAGTTCAGGGCTGAGTGCCCTAAGGTTGATGGTGGTGGACAAGAGGCTGTGGCGTTAGCCGCAGCCGCAGCACCTCGTGGGGAGGCCGCAGCAGGAGGCCGCAGACATGGCCGTGGATAGGGTCGCGGTCGCGGCAATGGACCTGGCCGTGGTAACGGACAAGGCCGTGGGGTGGGTTTTTCACACCCCTGAGTGACATTAGTGGAGACCACTCAGGGGCAAAACTGGATCACGAGTGTAGGTTTATGTTTTCAGATGAGGATGTTAAAAAAATGAGTTTTTGAGGAGTTCAAATTTCTCTATTGTTTTCTCCCCTCTCATTGAATCTCATTCCGCCTTTGCTGATCGACATTGCCCACTAAATCTTGCATCACCGGACGAGATGCATGACCAAACCTGCTTAGTGGTGGCGACACCGACCACTATGCAAGAATTGTGTTACACAATGATTGAAGCAACCGCCCTCAAAGCGCTGAGTTCAATCACATTCGTGGTACCTCTAGTCGACGATTTTGACCCAGTGAAATTTAAAGACTGGAAGGTGCTATCCAAATTCACACGTTCCCACAAGATGTGGACTAGAGTAGGTGAAACATGGGAACTGCGTCGTCCGCCTTCTAGATTCCTTGTTTATCACGAACTTGGCGTGCCATCGTCGAGCCTGTTCACTTAGAAGAGTGGAGGCAACATGACGATGCAGTTCAAAGGACACCTCGCTAGTGCTCCCGTGAACTTACTTGCTGACACTGGAGGAGATGACTCCTTTGTTAACCTTGGCTTTACCCGACAGGTCGGTCTGAAGTACAAGCCATCAAATGGCGCACTTGTTGTCGGTGACAACCGTACTGTACCCGTGATCGGTACTTGTAAAGCATAATCAATTATTCAAGGGTACACACAGAGTGTCACGTTGAAGGCACTCAACCTTCTTGACCCGTTTGACCTGGTGCTAGGCGATCCCTGACTCTGTGAAAACAAAGCTCTAAAGTGCTTTGAATCAAAGCGTTTGATCCTCCGAAATGGACAGCGTTGCTTTACGTTGATTCCGAGTACTGAATTATCGCTGACCTGACTCAAAGTCCATGCTAGCTTGTCTACGATGTAGGTCAAGTGACATATTCGACAAGGTTGTTGATACTTCTTGGCTCAGCTGCAGAAAGTGGAGGACGACTTAAAGGAAGACACGCCATAAGAGGTCAAATCCCTATTGGCAGAGTTCTCGGATGTATTCCAAGACCCACCGGCTGGGCTTCCACCAGAAAGACACATGGGCCACACGATTCTGCTGCAACCGGAGGCGACCCCTCCTTTCAGACCCATGTATCGCCTTAGTCCAGCAGATGGGCAAGAGGCCGAACGCCAGATCAAAGAGTACCTCACAAAGGGATGGATTGAGCTAAGTAGTTCACTATACGGTGCGCCAATCCTTTTGTGAACAAAGGGACGGTGGTTTACGCATGTGCGTGGATTGCCGGGCGTTGAACAAGCTGACGGTGAAAAATCGATTCCCTTTACCGTGGATTGAGGACCTTTTTGACCAACTCCAAGGGGCAAAAGTATTTTTATCCTTGGATTTGTCTCAAGGGTACCATCAAATCCGCATCACGGAAGATGATGTGTCCAAAACCGCATTTCGAACACACATAGGACACTATCAGTTTCGACTGTTATGCTTTGGGCTTACAAACGCCCCGGCAACCTTCCAAGGAGAAATGAACCGAACGTTCACCAAGCAACTCAATAAGTTTGTCTTGGTTTACGTGGACGACATCCTAGTTTTCTCCAAATCAATAGAAGAGCACATAGAACATCTGCACGAAGTCCTCGCGATCCTTCACAAATAGTAGTTCTATGTGAAAGTGAGCAAGTGCAAGTTTGCACAAGATGAGCTCGAATACTTTGGACACATCGTCGGCACGGACGGGATCCGTGTTGACCCACGAAAGGTCCAAGCCGTTGTAGACTGGCCACGCCCGTAAAGTGTTGGACAGATTTGGTCTTTCCTTAGCCTTGCAAACTACTTTCGACGGTTTATGCAAGGGTTCTTTACCCTGGTAGCACCGCTAACCAGGCTCACGCAAAAAAGTGCACTGGGAATGGACATCTGATTGCGAGAACACTTTTTCTCAAAGTCAAAGAGCTTTAATCCACAGCGCCCATCCTAGCTCTTCCAGATCCATCACAACCATGAGAGGTTTGATGTGATGCGTCGGTACTAGGATTTCGAGTCGTCCTCATGCAGAATGGTCACCTAGTCGCATATGAGAGCCGTAAGCTCATCCCCGCCAAAACGCGGTACACGACTAGGGATCAAGAGCTCCTTGTAGTAGTGTACACTTTCAAGATGTGGTGTTGCTATGTTGAGGGTGCCAAAGGGGGTGTGACGGTCGTGACCGACCATAACCCATTGGTGTTTTCCCAAACACAACCAAACATGTCAAGACGACAGGCGCATTGGAGAGAATACCTAAGCCGATTCTTGTTCACATGGGAATATAGGCCGGGACGCATCAATGTGGCCGATCCACTCAGCCAACAGCCTGTGGAAGTTAAAGCAACCACCGAGGTCAGTGGGTGTTTTATGGTCGTTGCAACAGCAACAGTACAAACACCAGATCCCCCTGCACCTCTGCGGCAACCACCACGAGAGATTATCCATTATAACGGTTTTGTAAACAGGATCCGGATGGGATACTCTATGGATTCATGGTTTCAAGACTCTCCAAATCTAGATAGGTACGGATTGGTGGAGGCTGTAGGAATATTTTGGTACGGAGAACAAGTTGTTGTGCCAAACTCGGAAGACCTTCAAGCAAAGATTATCTCCCAGTTCCATGACCCACCGGGCGCAGGTCATGTGGGACCTTGAAAGACCGGATAGGCACTCTCCGACCACTACTGGTGGCCAGGATGGAGTGTCCATGTTCGTAAGTATTGCATGACATGCGACCCATGTCTTATGAATAAGGCTAGTAACAAGAAGCCTGCTGGACTCCTCCAACACCTTCCCATTCCTGGGACTCCATGGGAGTGCGCCAGCATAGACTTCATCATTGGTCTTTCGGACACAGCCCATGGCCACAATGCAATACTAGTAGTTGTAGATCTTCTGACAAAGATGACACACTTCATTCCTACAACCATTGACATGAATGTAAAGGAGACCGCTCGTCTCTTCTTTGAGGGTATCGGAAAGTACCACGGCTTGTCGTTGCTCATTATCTCTGATCGAGATCAAACATTTGCTAGTAATTTTTGGCAAAAGATGCACGAGTTCTTCGGCAGCGATTCTCAGATGTCGACACCGTTTCACCCTCAAACTGACAGGTGAATAGAGCACATGAACCGCACTCTGGAACAAAAGCTCCGTATGTACGTGGACCCTGCGATGAATGACTACGAAGAATTCCTAGCACCGGCAGAGTTTGCGGTGAATAACTCCGTGAACGAGTCTACACAGTTCACACCGTTTGTGTTGAACAGTGGTCGGCATCCAGTGGCGCCCTCTTCATTGGTGAAGAGTGGGAGTGTAGAAGGACATGTTCCCTCTTCTCAAGCCTTTGCCGAGCGCATTGAATCCTTGATACAGGAGGCGAAGGGTCACCTTCAAGCTGCTCGGCAACGGCAAAAGGCATTAAGCCGACAGAAGTTGCCGTGAGGTCTCGTTTGACATCAGTGACAAAGTGTTGCTTAGCACAAAGAATCTTCGATTGAAGTCGCCAGGGGCGCAAAAACTTCTACCAAAGTGGATTGGGTCGTTTCCCATCGTTTCATGCATCGGGCCAGTGGCATATTGATTGCTGCTTCCGCGGAGTATGAAGATACATGACGTGTTTCATGTGAGCCTATTGGCTCCATATACGGCAGCAGAGACTGTTCAACCACCACCGGCAATCCTTGCTGCCGATGGCCAATACGAGGTTCTTTGCCTACTCTAGCACCGAGAGTGTACTCTCCGGTCATGGGTTGTTGGGGAATACCTCGTTCATTGGGCCGGATGTGGACCTGAACATAACTCATGGGAGCCCGAAGCTCGGTTGCCCGCAGGGGTGGTCAATGAGTATTGGAGCAAGCTGGCAGCTCACACTGATTGACGCGTGTCAGGGGACACCAGCTAAATGCGGAAAAAGTGAACAACATTCCCGCAAGGCGGCATTCATGGGCTACAACCATAGGAGGTTGGGGACGCCCAACATGGTTGCCGCGTGGACACTCCAGCCTAAAGGGGGGAGGCCGCTAGCCGTGCTGACCGGCAAACTGTAACTTAGGTCCAAGTTCCATGCACGTGTTCATGTTTAGCTTGTGATTGAAGATATTCAGTTTTCTTTCACAATGTTGATGACTCACCGATTGAAAATGCTGCTTGTTGTTCATGAACCGGGACGGTTCATAATAAGTGTGGAGGAACGTAGCGGGAGGGCCGGTTCGGCCCTCCCTCCTTGCTGAAGCGAGGGGTGGTTGCGCACCACCCCTCGTGTCAACGAGGGCTGGCCAGCAGCCAGCACTTTGCTGGCCGCCGGCCAGCTCGCTGCCGGCCGGCTGGACGGCCGGCGGCCGGCCAAGCGACTGGCCGGCCACCGGCCGGCCAGCCGCCAGCCGCCAATCGCGGCCTCAACCCGATCGGCGGAGGGGCCACAAGGGCCTCGAGGGCGAGGCCTCATGGCCTCGTGCCCTTGCCCCCCCCTCGCCCTCCTTGCAAGCTAGCAAGCGAGGACGAGGGATAGGGGGAGCGAGGGTGACAGCGAGAAGTGAACGATAAATGTCGGTGCAAAATCGCCGGTTGTGCCTCGCATGCGACGATTTCGTACGGACGCGTCAAAAACAAAACTCGAGTTTGTTTAGGACAAACTATGAGTTTTGAAACCGGAAAATCTGTATGAATGCACGAGTTCGAGGCAAAAACCCCCTGTATGGGTTCCAAAACCAGGGATAAGGTGAAAAACGTAAATGGGCCTCTGGAGACTCGAAGTATTTGAGTCTCCTTGCTCTGGGTCGTTGATGACGATTGCCCCTCAGTGTTGCAAAGGGGGTAAACCCCTGATGCGACCTGAGAACGCCATTCTGCGAACTCCGACGACGACTTCAGAGGAGGAGTTGTAGACTCGACCCGTTACAATTTTTCATGATTTAGCCGTTTCACCAATAGAAGCACGCTCTTCAGCCTGGCCCCATAGCATGGCTAGGATCTCTACCAGATGGACGTGACCAATGCTGTCTTCCATGGCGCTCTCCATGGTAAGGAGCTCTACATGGTCCAGTCCCCGTGTTTCGACGATGACACTGGACGTGCCTGGCAAGTAAAGAAGGTCCACTATGGCCTACAATAGTTGTCCATATGGTGGATCACAAACATCAGCAACACCCTCTTGAAGGATGGCTTGATGCGGAGCGCTGCAGATCCGGCTCATTTCTTCACCCGAATGGACCCCACCCTTGTCATCGTGCTTGTCTATGTGGACAATCTACTCATCGAGTCGCTTGACCTTGCCGCTTTCCAGCAAGTGGAGGATTTTCATTAGTCTAGATACAAGATGAAAGATCGTGGACCTACAAAGGTGTTTTTGGTGATGGAGATCCATTGTGTTTCATGCAGCATACGTGCATACATCAGCTGAGCACCTAGTAGAAATCTTGCCCTGCGCCTGCCGTACCCAGTGCATCCACTCCCATAACCTGAGATGGAATGATCAAGGTTAAATCTTGTGATGCTGACACACTAAGTGTGACTGTGGACGTGACTACCTTTCCTCATGTCATTGAGTCACTCATGTTCCTTGCCACTGCCACACGACTGGGCATTGCCTTTGCCGTGAACATGTTGGTGTAGTTCTCTCAATCAATGCACCGGCTGCACCTAGATGCAACAATTCACATGGTGTGATTTGTTGTCTCCACCCCACGTCGTAGATTGATGTTCCGCCACCAGCTGTCTGTAGTCACCAAAGGTTACAAGGATAGTGACTGGATTAGGAGCACAGATGGCAAGAGCCGCACGTGATGGATCTTCCTTGCAGAAGGCACATCTGTCTCGAAGCGTAGTGGAAAGCAGGAATACATTGCATGCAATACTGTAAAGGTAGAGTACGTGGCATTGGGCGCTGGAGCATGCACGGGTGTGTAGCTCTGTCGTCTGCTATGTGAGTTTTGTTAGCCTGCATCACCCATCACGAAGCATTGTGATGATGAGAGTGCCATTGTCATTGCAGGCACCAATGAAATTCATCACACGCATGCAAAACACATCAATGCCGAGTACCATGTACACTTTGTTGCATGAGGGCATCATCCGGATCGTGTGGGTTAGGACTGTGCGACAGCTAGCTGACTTCTTGACCAAGGACGTCAAGCGTGCATCGTAAAAAAAAAGCTGTTATCTTGGTTGGTCCACATCTGTGATCGTTTTGTCTTTTATTTGTGAGCTCCCTTACTCAGTGATGCCTCATGTATGTCCGCATTCTTTGTGTGCTCATATTCACACTTTTGCGGACTTGCTGGACTGGGGGGCATAAGAGCATGGATGAGCGTGACTTGTGTTGTGCACTATTGATTTATAACCTTTGCACGTGTATGTAGACTGTTGCCCATGGGTCATGGGGTAGAGTTGTGATTTGCGTGTGCACTCTCACTAATTTGTGATGTGATCTCTTGGCTGTTGTATATGCTCGTGCAAATGACTAACTTGGCAAACGTTAACGACGGTTGGTGCTGATCGATGGAGGGGACATCGCATCATTGTGAGAGACGTGGCTTCTATCTCCTTGTGTTGAGTCTCCCACTTGGTAGCAATGCGTGTCCACCTCTATCGATGATAGCCACCGTCACTCATGTCACCAAGAGTGTTATGCGGCTGCTCTGAATAGCATACAATCTGCCAACATTCAGGCAGCCATAGCTTTGCTCTTTGAACTTTCTAGCTCATTCTATCCGCAAGATTGTGTTTGTAGGTGTAAATTATGGAATGGTTCACTTTCTAGGAAAAACAGGCGATACCTGGATTTGGGTCTGTCACTCCTTTGGCAGTGCTTACGAAGAAAATCCCACAGGCCACAAATTAGTGGACTTTCCTTATGGGAAAACATATTCGAGCTACATTGTTTGCGCCTTGCTTGGATGCGAACTGATGAGTTTGAATCACGAAAAAGGCAAGTGCACATTTTGAAGATTCCACCGTGAAAAGTGATGTTCTTGGATTCTCATGTGTGGTTGCTGCCTTTCACCTGTTGGTTTGTGTGACTTCCACCCATCACGACCGACGCCGATGGTGTGACCCATATACCCAAATTCATGGTTTATGGTAGAGGAGGACGTGACGACACGACGGGCCTTCGGACTGTCCCGAGACTTCTCCAATATCTACGACAGTCCCGGCAAGACGCGGCCGATGCATTTTGGCAGCCTTGTTGGCTTGTCAATCGCTAGGTGAGTTTTCTCGGTGGGTTGAGACCCGCACACCCGGTGGAATATACTAGTGCGACGAGGACACTTGATGGCTGCAGTAGTACTTCTGATGTTTGAAAATCCGTTTGTGATGTCTGGACGCTGATTTCAAGTATTTCTAGCTTGTGTTTGTGTTTTCTTGTGCTTGTGTTTTCTCAGTGATCAAGACCCGAGCACTTGGAGAGCTGTTCTGGTCCCTCAAGGAGACCACCTTTGTTTCTCTCACGGTGTTTGCAGTGCGTTCTCCCTGCGGAATCGTTTGGGTTCAGAGGGGGTGACAGGGCAAGATGCAGCTAGCTGACGGCGCCCCTACATAAGCCCGCTAAGGGCTCATTTGTACTCTCTCCTTGTTTTTTCACATTATACCTTCCAGACTTAGCCAAATTCTTGCCGTTTTGCAATGCATTCACACACAGAGCTCATGTACGTTTTCCTCATGGTCCTACATGCCCTAACTTCCTACTTGGTATCAGAGCACATGGCGGCGTGTGAGCAGCAGAAGCAGTAGAAGCAGTAGTAGTGGGAAGAATGTAGAGCGAACACGCCAAGTGGCACCACGCCGGCAGAAGCGTGAGGGAGCGCAAAGTGATTACACATGCACGCCACAAGGGCGGTGAGCCACACACAGCAGCATTAGCGACTGCGGCGGCAACAACAGTAGCAGCAGCACAATTAGCAGCCGCAGCATCTGCGCTGCCACGCAACAGGAGAAGTGGCGGTAGAGCAACTACTCACAGCAATAGCAAAAGCATTGAAAGCATCAGGACCAACAGCCAGCGCTAGCATTTGCAGCAGCTGCAGAGTTGGTAGCAGCAGCAGTAGCGGCAGCCGCTGTGTCACGTAGTAGCAAGAGCAACAGCAGCTGTAGCAACACATCAGCCGCTACAACAGCGGCAATAGCAACAGCAGTAGCAGCAGCAGCCACTGCAGCAGCGGCGGCAGCAACACTAGCGTGCAACAGAGACGGCAGCAACACCAACGTGCAGCAGGAGCAGTAGTGGCGACAACAGCAAGCAGTAGCGACGGCAGTAACAAGCAACAGCAGCTACTACTGCACAAAGCAGCAATAGTAGCAATAGCAGCAGAAGCACTAGAAGCAACAGTGGTGGTAGCAACAAGCAGTAGAAGCTACTGCTGCATAGAAAAGCAGCAGCAACAGCAGGAGAGGAAGAAGTAACAACAGCAATAATCACAACAGCTACATCCGTCGCTATAGCTCCTGTTGTAGGAGGGCCTCGTAGTCCTCCTCCAAGGGTTCCCATTTGTTGGGGCCCCCTTGAGTATCCACAAAGGGGCCTCCTCGGAGGTTGCCTGTTTGCCCCTCGATCCCCCCCTTTTTGAGGGGGCCCTCGGAGGGCCTCATTGAGCCCGACGGGCCCCTCCGAGGGGCCCCTCGGAAGGGCCCATTGGCCACGTTGGTCCAGTCGACGAACGGACGTAGAGAGGGGCGGATCCCCCCCTCCCCCTCTGCCCCTCCCCTCCTCACTTGCTCACTTGCTCACTCGCTAACAACGAGCGAGGGAGGGGCAACCTGAAATTTCCCCTTCCTTTTTTGATCCCCCCCCCATCCTGACCTGTCCTATTGCAGTGGGCAATCTAGAGACGGGTGACGGGCAAACCCAAAGTGAGCAGAAGAAACAGGGGGGGGAAGTTAAAAAAAGGGGGGGGAGGGGAAGGGAAGTTTCCTGTCACACAGGAAGAAAAAAAATCGTGCTGGGTCGTAGAATAGCCTAGCATCTCACCGACACCTGTAGTAGCAACAGCCACAACAACAGCAACAGCTTTCGTAGTAGCAGCAGGATGGCGGTGGAATGGCGACGACTGTTTAGTGCACAGCAGTTGTAGTAGCACTTGCAGTTTCGCCTTCTTAGCCAACAGCAACTTTCGTTTTGAGATGCATCGTGGACCGGCGTCTCTCTGGGGTCCATGGATTGGTCCCCACACTTCAATCTGTAGAATTGTCGGCGTATTCCGGTTTTCCATCTCTGAGGGCTCGGTCGTCTACCGCTCGGAGAAGCAGCCGCACCTGCAGCAACCATGGTTGGCGTCGTAGCTAGCATCCACCTTGGCTTTAGCATCGTCCAAGCATGTGTCCTCCACAACATGCGGATCTACCAGCGTTGGTAGATCCCCTAGCTGGACCTTTGGCGACCATATTCGCCAAGATCCATGGCCTAAGGTAGATGGTGCAGCAGCTTTGTGACCTCGTCGTCACCTAGCGTGCTTCTGCTACTAGTTCGTCAACGACCTCCTTGATCTCATCTCCTTCATCCTCTCCTCATTTCTCATCCGATGGTAGCCCTTTAGCTACACATGCCTGCCAGTCCCAGGCTGCCACCATCCTCTTGATCCTCCACTCTCCTCCTGCCACGACACCACCTCGAGATGACATGTCTTCATGTAGTCATTCCAATCGTGTGTGCACGTAGGGTCAGTTTCAGCACTCTGCACGTTATACATCCTCCAGCTCCTTGGCTTCCATTGATGTACCTGTCGAGGGGGAGTGTGTTCACCGTGCATTGCCTATTGTGACCCTAGCGATAGGATCCTCACTCACCGTGTCGTGTTGCCCGAGCGTCGACTCAGGCACATTCAGATGATACGGTGAAAGCACATGACGTGGAGTCTGATCCCAACATGGGGTTCATGGTGGAGACTTGCATGCCATCGAGCTCGCCTTCCATGTCCGGGCTGGATCAAGATCTTCCACAATAGCAGGTTATATGAGGAGGAGCGCAGGCACGACGTCCCCGGGCGGTGCCACTCGCGGCTCCGGCCGGTGGTGGCCCGGGAGTGGTACAGGAGTCCCGTATGAGTCGGGATGCGTCTACCTGACTTTTGGGGGAGTGTGTGTAACAGACTCACACCAGTCGAGCAAAGGTTGCAGTGCTTGAGACATGCATGGCAGCGAGGTGGACATCTACGATGGGGCAGGAGCCGAACGTAGTGCAGCAGCAGGTTGCATGAAGAGGAGTGTAGGCACGGCGTCCCGTGGCGGTGCCACTGGGGGCTCCGACCGGCGGCGGCCAGCGGTGGCACGAGAGTCCGGTACGGATCGGGATGCGTCTACCGGACTTTTGGCGGAGTGTGTGCAGCAGGCTCACACCAGTCAAATGGAGGTCGTAGTGCTTGATACATGTATGTCATTGAGGTTGACATCTACGCTGGGGTTGGAGCCAGACGTTCTGCAGCTGTAGGTTGCATCAGGAGGAGTGTAGGTTCCACGTGCCTGGGCAGTGCCACTCACTACTCCAACCGGTAGCGGCACGGCGGTGGCTAAGGAGTATCGTGCAGATCGGGATACCCCATACAGACTTCCGGGGGTGTTGTTGCACGAGGCTCACACCAGCCCGACAGCGGTCGCAGTGCATGAGCAGAGTCACCCGGCTGGTCTTTTAAAGGTTGAGGCACTCTTGAGAGCAGAAATTCTGAAAGATGTCACTAGGACATGTGCTCTAGTAGACACAGCAGGCTCCACCATGTCATTGGCGCTATCTATGGACCAGATTCAGCATGAGGAGTCTCCCATGTTCCCAGTATCTACGGGTTCCTGTACACACGGCGGAGCAGCAACACACATGACGGAGTCAGATGGTAGTCCTCACTCCATTATTGAGCAGGTGACAGCAACCAGTCTTCCCAGCGAGACGTACGTGAGCGCCAGCTACGCTTGCTGATTGCCTTGATGGACATTGTCAAGCCGGAGTCTTGCACACCTGTGTCCACTACGCTGAAAATCAAGGATAGTAGAGCAGATCTGACAACGCGGATGGAGTCACCTCGTCAGCATGAGCTGGGTTCTGCCCTCTCATGTTCACCTAATGGCGACCCCACTGATCACATTGACACAGAGAGTGGGAGTACCTGCACGGACGACATTTCCACATGCTCCACGGACTCAGACGACTCCTCCATCTCCTTCTCTCTTGGCACGTGACCGCTCATTCCTCCTTGTATGACAGACAAGAGTTATGGTTTGGATGCGACACCTGCAACTATGTCCGATGTTCTAGCGTCTCAGCACATTACGACTTTGGTTGACTCCCAAGAGGATGCAGCAGGACCGGCTCCATCGTCTTCAGCAGCAGAGATGCAGATGGAGCTGTACTTGCGAGTTCTACATTCTGAGTGTGCAACATCCAGTGAGACAGCGTTGATCCTACGTGAGGCAGACATGAGCCACCTCCACATGTCCGAGGCAGATTACGTTGAGTTACAGGAGTATGTAGAGATGTTGTAGTAGGAGGTGATGGTAGCCCAGGAGTGACTATCAAAGCATTAGAGCACCACTACTATCGGCCCGAGCTTTCCACTATCAGGATCTCTCATACCCATACTTGGGGAGGATCATGTACCAGCTCCGGGTATGACGTCCGGTGGAGACAATACCAAAGGAGAGGAGAGCATGCCTTCAATTTCCTCCATTGTCATTCTTGTCAACTCCGTCATCGCTCCTCCTTCTTCTGCTATTACCATCATGTACCTTCATCCACCCAACTCAACTGCTCCATCGTCACCTTCGTCCATGAGTGGTGCTCCGGTTCATCGTTCTTGCCCTTCTTCCTTTGTGGCGGCACACCCTTGTGCTTCAGGGTGCTCTATCCGGCCTCAAAAGCCAGCTCTGCCACTTCATCCATGCCTGCATGTTGCTCGCCCATTACCTTTCCTCCGGCGTATACAGATGCATCACGGCAGAGCGGAGGGAGGAGAGACTGTGAGTTGGGACCCTTGGCATTCACAAAAGGACTTGTACACTCTAGGTGGTGCAGGGGTGACATGAAGAGTCGTAGCCGGAGACACTACTTCATCTTTGAGGGCGAGAGCAGACTTTTGCGTGACAGGGGAGCTATCTTTGTGTGACAGGAGACCACATGATTTATTGCCCAGGATCTGTTACGGTATCAAAATCTCCATCGAGGACATCGCCTCCAGGTTCATCTGCCCAGGGGGTGTTGTGTGGACCTTGACCTAATGCAACGTCATGGGAGATGCATGGAAAGGGGTCCATGCTCTACTATGAGCATACTACATCAGTCGGCATGTGGCTCATGCCACGTGCTTGTATGACTACATGTGGATGGTAGCACTTTCTTGGTTGAGACCCCGACACTTGGTGGGTGTACCAGTGTTATAAGGAGGCCATGTGATCGTGTGTCTTGGTGTCTGGCTACACTACATGTGGCATGTGCATGCGAGCTTGATTGCTCATAGTTGTCGAGACCCGGACACGTGGTTAGTTACACCCGTGTTACGAGGACATCTTCCTATGATCATGTGTGTTGGTTGATGATGCTATTGTGACAGGCATGCGCACATCTGTTAGATTGCTCGTAGCGGTTGAGACCCAAACACTAGTACCGCCAGTGTCACAAGGAGACCCTCTTATCGTTTGACCTGTGTATTATGTGCATGATTCCTCTCATGGTCGAGGCCCTGGCACATTGTGGGATGTACCAGTGTCATGAGGAGACCTTGTGACCTTCATTATGCTCCAGGGGGACACCGGGCCTAGCCCCTGTGCGTGGATGGGCAGCAGATGTATGTGTGTGTGTGTGTGTGTGTGTGTGTGTGTGCATGAGTGAGTGAGTGTGTGTGTGTGTGTGTGTGTGTGTGTGTGGTTGACTGGTGCAGATTGAGGCTTGGCATACGTTGTTGTTCCATACCATTGTTCATTTATTCTGGCATTAACGGCTATGTCAACCAGCGGGAGTGTTGGTTTGTGTGGCTTCCACCCATCACGACCGACGCCTATGGCTTACCCATATACCCATGTTTGTGGTGTATGGCAGAGCAGGGCGTGACGACACGACCGGCTTCCGGAGTGTCCTGAGACTTCTCTGGCATCCACGACAGCATCGACGAGACGCGGTCGATGCATTCCGGAAGCCTTGTTTTCTTGTCAGGAGCTAGGAGAGTTTTCTGGGTGGGTTGAGACCCACGCATCCGGTGGACTATACCATAGCGACGAGGAGACCCGATGGCTGTAGTAGTGTTTCCGATGTGTAGAAAGCCATTTGTGATGTCTGTACGCTAATTTTGAGTATCTCTAGCACCGCTTGTATTCTCTTGGTGGTCGAGACCCGACCACTGAGAGAGATGTTCTGGTGCCTCAAGGAGACTACCTTTGTTTATCTTGTAGTGTTTACACTTTGATCTCCCCGTTGACTCGTTTCGGTTCAGTGGGGGTGACAGGGCCCGGTTCGGCTAGCTACAGTTGCCCCTGCCACTTTTCCATCCTTAGGATGAGGACCCTGGCTTGCTAGGGATGGATGATGACACCCATAAGAGGGAGATTTGCATGCTTCAGTAGCATCCCCACCACCTTGAGACGCGTCCCGACTCTCTGTTTCCAGAGACCCGACCCTCGCCCGATCCCTACCTCGACGACTTTCCCGGCCCCACTGTCTTCCCCATCCCTCGTTCCTCCCAGCCTGTGGTTGCTCTCCCCACATACCAGCAACTCAAGAAATTCAAGACACCACCCCCGCGCTATGTCAATGAGGATGGCCTTCACTTCTGGGAGACTCTCTTCAAGGTCTGGGCCACTTTATAGGGGGTATGGCCCTACTATCACAGTCTGTACCAGGTTACAGACTGCGCTCAAGTATTGACTGTGGCTTGGATGATGCATGGACTTCTTTACCCTATGCCGCAGAGACTGTCTTGTAATTTCCCCATTTCCTTAGAGAGGTCGGCACGGGCGTGGGTGCTGATCCGCGTAGGGGCTAGGACCTGGCACAGTCTCTCCTTGCTACAGAACCGTACGCCACCCATGCGGCTCACATTTGCGCCTTCCACTCCCTTCGTCAGGAACCTGCCGAGTCCGCAGCTGATTACTGGCAGCGTGCCATGCACATCTACACGTGCCTCAAGACTTCAAGAGGTACACAACTCTGGGCGCTTCAAACGCTCATAATCGGAGTCCGTCTTGAGCACGCAGACATCTTCTCCGGATACAGCAACGCCGTGCTCGAGCCCTTCTCCAATCCCTTTAGCTTCTTCCTTGGGCGCATCAGCTCTTCCTCCAGTAGTGACTTTTGCCCGCGAGGCAGTCGTGGTCCATTAGGAGAGTTCCCTTGCTGCGGCACTCATCGCGTCGCCGCCGACGCCCCTCTTGTAGACCACCACTCCATCCGCTGGCACACCCACCTCTTCCCCTTCCACCCGGGCTACCCCGAATCAGATGAAGGGTGTGGCAGCCGTGGCATAGGGGAAGAAGGGTAAGAAGAAGCATGGTTGGGGCCACCAGCGGTCGCAACAGCAACAGTTATTGGGTGGTTGAAGTGGAAGTACTGTCCACAACTGTGGAGGTACCCATTGCTACACCGAGTGCCAGTAGCAGATGGACTCGGCGAGAATCACCTACGGTCTTCAGGCTGCACACGAGCAGTGGGCTACGTCGAGCAGCACAGCCATTGGTTGCACGATGACCACGACTGCACCAGTTCCCGCTTCACCACCGGCGAGCAGTAGCAACCCGGACCCGCGTGACAGCACCATTGCCGAGCTCCGTCACCTTCTGGCACTTTGCTTTTAGGGAGGTGCGAGTGTGTTGTCACAGTAGAGTGGTCCATCGACTGTTAGTTTGTCTGTTCTCGTCACTCGTGATGACTCGTGTTTGGGGGGGGCACAGCTGGCATGTGATGACGATGGGCCTGGCAGTACCGATTGGATCCATGAGTTGCACCTCTGTGCCCTTAGTCGTTGCTCCTCACTTGTTGCTCAGCGCGCTTCTGAGGCCGAGTGTTCCATGGCCCGTTGTACAGTGACGTCCTCCAGTCGCGATCCCAGTGGAACTTGGATCATCGATTCAAGTGCCACTTATCACATTACCTGTCATCGTAATGACTTCCATGGTCTTAGTCCTGTTGCTTCTGTTTGTTCCGTTCGCATAGGCTCTGGTCAGTCTTTGCCGGTCCAGGGTGTTGGGGTTGTGTGCTTCCACAGTCCGTTTGGCCCCCTTTATCTTTCCGAGGAGCTTTTCGTGCCTGATCTTGAGCTCAGCTTGCTCTCTATACGTGAGTGCACACTGATGGGACTCTCTTTGGAGCACACTGTGGACTCCGCGACTGTGACTGAAATTGATCCTTGTACCATTGTTCTTCGTGTCTCGGTTGTGGATGACCTGTATTGTGTCTTTCAGATTTCTTCTCCTTCCTCCTCTCCCTCCCCTCCTGCTTGTATTTTTGTCACTAGCTTTCTGTTTGCTAAGCACGAGCGATTGCTGCATCGTCGCCTGTGTCATGTGGGCTACAAAACTGTGTCAAAGCTCATTCAGACACAGCCCGCACTTGATCTTGACGCGGCTACTTTCAAGAAGCCGCCCAAGACTAATTGTCTCTTCTGCGCTCACAGTAAGATGCATTGTTGTACCTACCCTGACTCCCGTTCTCGCGCACCTAGCCATCTTGAGTTAGTCCATTCGGACCTTCTCGGTCCTCTTCTTGTCGAGTCTCTATCCGATCGGGGCCAATACGTTCTAACCCTAACTGATGACTTCGCCCTGATGCAGTGGGTCTACAACCTGCGCCTGAAGAGTGACGCCGCTCTTGCGGTTCGCCTCAGGCTAGTGATGGCTAAGCGTCATTCCCGCCACATGCATACCTCTCGCTCAGATTGTCGTAGCGAGATTCTTGGTGAGATGGACAGTTTCTTCACCAAGGACGGGTTTTTCACTAGGTCTCCGCTCCTTCTACTCCTCAGCAGAACAACGTCTTTGAGTGCTGCAACCGCACCATGGAGGATGCAGTTCGCGCTATGCGGTCTGAGTGTGGTCTCTTTGAGTCCTTTGCCTTTGAAGGATTCGCCTACATGACGTGGGTCTGGAACCGCCTCCCGCACGGTCCCCTTCCGGACCACGTCACACCGTATGAGCTCTGGTTTGGCCACCATGCTGACCTGCGTCTCTCTAGTGTCTGGGGATCCGTGGCTTCTGTGTGGTACACTGAGGACCAGCAGGGATCCAAGGTCTCACCGCGGGGTTGCTTGTGTGCCTTCGTGGACATCTCCCTGCGCTCAAAGGCTTGGCGTTTTTGGGATCCCGCCCATAGTCGCATCGTTGAGTCATGACACACTCTTCTTTGAGTCTCTCACCTATCGTGATCTGACCTTGATCACATCGCTATCTGTCACGCACGTTCCTCACGCATGTGTGAGGTTTCTCGACAGATGGGGGACTTTCCGCCTGCGAGCACCTCTCACCCGGTTGATGTGTCTCCGGATTCCAGCAACTGTCAAGTTCTGCACCAAGAGGATCCACTCACAGCATTGCGAGTTGTGATCCCGGCACAAAGGCCCTAGGCCTGAGTGTCCGCGCTGCTCACATAGAGCTACATCCAGCGTGCCATATAGGGCACGACCTCGTCACTCAGGAGTTTCATATCGCTTGTGATACAGCAGTTGACCTTGTGGTCGTCAGGCCTAGCACTGAGGCGTCTGCACTTGCCACTCACAGCTCTCCCTCTATGGTGCCTGATACGGGCAGACTGAGGGAAGCTCTCTCATCAGAGTATGAAGACGCTTGGCGTGCTGCCTGCTAAAATGAGCTTCGCGCCATCCGAGAGCACGGTGTTTACAAGCTAGTCTACCTTCCACCTGGGAGGAAGGCTATTCAGGTCATGTGGGTCTTTCGCAAGAAAGTGAAGCCGGACGGCTCACTAGAATGCCACAAGGCTCGCTCGATCATCAAGGGGTACTATCAAATTGAGGGCATCGATTGCACTGACACCTTTGCCCGTGTTGGCTGCATGACCTCAACTCGTGCTCTGTTCGGTTTAGTGGCTCAGCATGACTGGGAACTGCACCAGATGGATGTGAACAATGTGTTCCTCCATGGGTCTCTCGATGAGGAGATTTACTTGGCTCAGCCACGAGGCTTTGAGGACGGTGACAAGGTGTGCCGCTTGCGCAAGTCCTTGTACGGCCTCAAGTAGTCACCTCCGTAATGGCACCAGGGGATCACCAGCACTCTAACTCGTGCAAGATATGTACAGAGTGAGGCAGATCCCTCTCTATTTATCTGAGGAACGACAGAGTGGTTCACCGCCATCCTGGTCTATGTGGACGACCTTTTGATTGCGTCTCCTTGCATAGAGGACGTGAAGGAGGCCAAGGCGGTCCTCCAGACTGCCTATAGGATGAAGAATCTTGGTCCTACAACGGTGTTTCTTGGCAAGAAAATCGTGCGAGACCGCAGACGTCGGACACTTATTTTGCATCAAGCCTGATACGCATGTATTGTGGTAGAGCGTTATTGGTGTGTGTGGCTTCCACCTGACACGAGCGACGGCAAGGAGAGCAGCGGTACAGGAGAGCGCGACGACATAGTCCCGCATGCGGACCCCGGAGACACCGACGCGTCGGCAGGTGGTGGACCACCTTCTTGGAGCTGACCGACGACTGCCCCAGCGTCGTGGATGCTGTCTCGGACCTCCTATAGTTGTTCTGCAGCCTATCCTTGATGCGGACGCAGCTGGCATCGGAGCACCGACGAGTGGTGGCTCCATCCACCAGCAGCTGCCAGAGAGCTGCCACGACGCCCTCGGTGCTTGCCAGGGTGCTTTGCGGTTTTTCTACAGACGCTAGAGTTTTCTCGGTGGACTGGCTCTTGAGCCCGATTTCCATGTTTTGCATTGTCTGTCCACTGATTAGTGCCAGACTTATACGTGTGACCAGTCGTAGCATCCGGCTTGAGATTCT
This sequence comes from Penium margaritaceum, assembly GCA_023375785.1. Classification (NCBI taxonomy): domain Eukaryota; kingdom Viridiplantae; phylum Streptophyta; class Zygnematophyceae; order Desmidiales; family Peniaceae; genus Penium; species Penium margaritaceum. The sequence goes on along the minus strand of SZWC01001220.1, from coordinate 25,660 downwards.
GCATCTCTAGGTTCAGACGGCATAGCGTTCTGATTTGTCTATGCAGAGTTACGGCCAAAACAGTGTTTTTGGGCCGGTTTTAGGACAGACCTTGCACTGCCGCGTGTGACACCCGTCATGTGCCGCGGCAGGTATTTATGCTGTGGACTTGTCATTCGTTAACTCTCTCTGCATATGTTTATCAATGGAAGCACATTTGACACTGTGTCGTGTCGTCTGGCCAAACCCTTGCCGTTACGTGTCCAACCTGTGTTCACGCTGACGCCCAGTCAGTGGCAAGTGTGCTAGGAAGCTTCCTAGAATCTTCTCATGGTATCAGAGCAAACAAGCCACATCTCGTTGTGCTGTGCAGCAGAGATAGAGTACCAGCAGCAGCAGTAGTGAGGGGCAGCAGCGGCAACCACCCATAGCAGCAGCAGCAGATCCTGGAAGGACCCACCGCGACTACGTTGTAGAGGAGCGGTGGAGGTAGCAGAGATAGCGGCGGTAGCTGCAAGCAACAGCGGCCCTAGGAGCAGCAGCGGTGGGAAGCACCTTCAGCGAGAGCGGCTACGGGCAGCAGCCAGCACAGCAGCAATACCGGGTGGCAGCAGCAGCTATGTCTGGCCACCGGTTTGTACAAAAAAAAAAAAAACCAAGGAAGAAAGAAGTAGCTCGCAGCAGCAGCTTGCGACAGTGGCTGCGAGCAGTGGCAGCGCTGTGGCGGCAGGAGCTTGCAGTAGCAGCGGCGGGCAGCAGCCGTAGCAGCGGCACCAGCAGGCAGCAGCCGCAGCAGGAGCAGCAGGCAACAACCATAGAAGCAGCCGTAGCAGCCGCAGCGGGTAGCAGCTGCAGCAGCGGCGGCGAGCAGCTGCAGCAGCTGCTATAGCAGCATTTGCAGCAGCGGCAGCAGCAGGCAGCAGCCGCAGCAGCAGCCGCAGCAGCAGCCGCAGCAGCAGCCACAGCAACAGCACCAGCAGGCAGCAGCTATAGCAGCAGTAGCAGCAGCCGTTGCTGCAGCAACCACAGCAGCAGTTGCTGCAGCAACTGCTGCCGTCGGGGGGGGTCCCCTCGGTCCGGCCTGTCATGTCGACAGGGGCGCGACAGAGCGCCGGCTGAGTGCCGGCGCACGAGCCGGCGCGTGCCAGCCAAACGTCGGCCTCCCGCCGGCCGAGAGGGGCAGGGGAGGCCGACGGGCGGCCTCCGGCCGGCTGCGCGCGAGGGGGGGAGCGAGCCTCCCCCTCCACTGTGCTCGCCGCGAGGGTCGAGCCAGATCGAAAAAAAAAAAGGGGGAGAGGATACCAGGGGGCCTCGAGTGGGACACCCCAGACTACCCAAGTGAACTTTGATTTTGATATAAACTGTTTTTCCCATGGTCGAATTACGTCAAAAAAGGTTTTTTGGCGAATTCAAAAGAACGACCAAAATAATTCCAAAACTGTTTCATCGATTTTAACGGTCTACCCTTATGCCTCTGCCTAGTTCATAACCGGGTCCTTTGTCTCTTTGGTCTTGCATCCAGATGTTTGTTTTCTTGAAATCACGTGGTCGACGTTGTTCAAACACGCGGGGATGCGTTTCGGTGGCTGTCGAGGCCACCGAACGCTCCCCACCTCGCGTTTGCCGTTCGGTGGAACGACAAACGTGAGCGCGATGGGCATACGACCATTCGAAATGCCGAATGGTCGTTTGCTCCTTGCTCTCGCGTTTGAACGGAGTCGAACGCAAGAGAGAGAAGAATCTTTTTTGGGCTGATTCGTCGAAAAAACTATTGACATACCCCAGTTCGTCGAATTCAACGATCCACCCCCCCTTTTTTGTCGATTTCAAAAGTACCCCCATAATAAATATAGAAGGGCAAAAAACTCGTCGAAAAAATTATGGCACACCTCAAGCGTCTAAATCAAAGTTCACTGCGGTACCCCAAAGGGGGCACCCAAGGAGGTGACACCATCACCGAAAAAAAATTGGTTTTTTTCTTTTTTTATTTCACCTTTTAGGTGTGGCTTGAGGCCACCACCGTCGTCCGATGACGGGAACCGCTGTAGCAGCATCCGCCGCGAGAGTCGCAATCGTATCAGCAGCAACGAAGGTGGCATGAGGCCACAACCGTCGGCTGACGATGGCACCCGGTGCAAAATCAGCACCGAAGGCGACTTGAGGTCGCACACTTGAGTCGCACAGTAGCGCACCATTAGCGCGTTGGGGACCGTCCTTGTGACGGTGTCGCAGCACGTCTGAGAGATCATGCTTCGATCGCTCACCTCCCCTTGTGGCCTTGTGCTAGCGGGAGCAAGTGTCGTGTGCACTCACCCACGCCGAGCTCCGGAGATGAGTAGACTGGCGTGGCAGGGAGTGCAGCCGGTGCCGTGGTTGGCACCGGCTCTACATACGTTGTAGGCGCCGCGTCCACAGTGGCAATTTCAGCCGTGGCATATGCCTCAGGTATCCAACGGCTTTGCTTGCTAGTACTATGGGGATCGACACCATGGATGGCGCCAGTGTCGCCAGCGTCCTACGTTGTGGCGACCGCTTTGGATACGGTCCCGCCCTTCGTCTTCACCATCAGACTTAGAGACGTTGTCAGCCGATACCGTGGCACCCCGCAGTGGAGCTATGGCGGTGTTGTACGGTGAGCTCCAAGGTCTAAAGCGCATGGTGCAACAGCTCACAGACCATGTACTCTCTGAGCGGGCCGTTGTGACCATGCCACTGCAGACATCCCCGTCTTTCTCCTCACCATCTTCACCTCCTATAGTGGCGTCACCTGCCGGTCCCTCGCCACCGGACCTCGGCTCTACATCCGACGCCCTCCGCTCTGTCCTTGAGTCAGTCGGTGTCATCCCGACCTCCAACCCCGTCGCTGTCTTAGCCGTCACTTCTGCCGGCACCCCTCATGCAAGCACCAGTCGAGCGAGACAGCGGATGGCCCGCCAGGCTAGATGTGCCCAGCTAGCAGTAGCAGTGTCAACAGCAGCATCACCAGCAGTGATGGACGTTACCGAGGAGCCACTTCCATCGTCTCCGGTTGTAGGATTGGTGTGTCACCCCCTTTCACCTTCTGGCGGTGTGTCTGTCGTGGGGGGGATGGAGTGTCCGACGATGACTACCTTGGAGCCGAGGACTGAGACAGCAGACGGAGGCTTACGGCACACTCACTTGGTGGAGAACTGTTCGTCCGAGGAGGAGTGGTCTGACGCTGAGTCAGCTTCAGAGATCGAGTTGGAGATTGTAGCGGATGTGGCAGAGGGAGTAGGAGAGGCAGCAGAGGTTGTTGATACCCTGACGATGGCCGGGACGATAGCAGTTACCGTGGCGGTGGCAGGAGTTGCAGCAGAGCCGTCTCCCTCATCCTTGGTCGCGGGGTTGGTGCGCCCCTCCCTCCTGGTTTTTCCTAGTCCGTCGGCCGGTGGGGGGGTGGAATGCTCACCAACGACCACACGACAGCACATGATTGATACACGGGATAGTGCTCGACGGCAGGAGCATGTGCCTGGCCGCCAGGAGGGGACAGACGCCCCTTGTGACGATGACGAGTCGTACATGGTGGATTCGTCAGATACGGAGTCGGTGACAGACGTAGACGCCCAGTGCACCGCCGTTTTTGCAGTAGCCGTGGCACGAGCACGAGATGGCCCCTCGGTGACAGCAGACGTCCGCGTGTGCGACATGGAGGATGCAGAGCGAGCTGTGGACCTCCGTCTCCTCGCTACCCTGACCGATGTCGCTGACACCATGGCGGTTCCAGCCAATGACACAGCTATAGTGGTGGCTACAGTTCCTGTACCCGAGCTCCTATGCTCAGCGGTCGACGAGCAAGAGGCAGTGGTGGCTTGAGCGGAGGTGCACATGCAAAGTCCAATGGTCGAGCTCCGGGAGGCCAGCAGCCGCTGTTACACTGTGGATGTACACAAGCGTCTCGAGGCAGCTGAGTGGTCTCTACAGGATGCACGTCTGGGACAAGCTGACCTCCAGCAGCATGTGGATGATGGGATGTGCACCAGGGGTCACGAGGAGCACCACGGCGCTTTCGATGACCACAACATCGCCGCGGATGCAGCTATACCTACACATGCCGACGTCCAGCCAGCAACTGGCGACCAAGCGACAGGTGTGTCACAAGCAACAGGTGCCTTTGCAGCAGCCGTTCCTACAGCCCAAGACGACTTACGTGGCGACTCATTGTCTTGCACTCCTGCTCTACCAGCACCTCGTGGCCCGACGGCACTTTAGTCGACGTTTGACGTAGAGGACGTCGATTTATGCGACGAGCAGGCGCAGCTCCACTCCCTCCTACGGGGTGAGACCGCGAGGCTACAGGAGGCCCTGGCTCGTGCCAACGCGCACACTATCGAGGTCCACCGTCAGGTTCGTTTTGCGACTGACCGTCTACATGCCGCAGAGGCAGCCAGCCGGTCGGCTGCCGCTTCAGAGCTTGTCGAGCTCCACACGCGCCTCGATGCTGCAGAGGTCGTGAGGCGGTATGCAGCTCAACAGTTAGAGGCCATACAGTAGGCGATTGCTTTGGAGGAGGCCCTTAGCACTACACCAGTCACATCAGCAGATGACGATAGTAGTGACAGCTATGACAGCGATGACAATGACAGCAACGACGCCGCTCCGGAGTGAGGCTCTGTGCGAGTACATACCACTAGCATCGTCGTCACCCTTACTATTACTGTGCAAGGGTATGTGGCCATGGGGGAGCCGTGCTCTCTCCTCACGGATTGTGTTGGGAGCAGCCATCATCTTTGCTCGTACAATCAGCCTCGGCAGCCCAGGGGGGGTGTTCGTGTGTGGACTTTGGCCTGACATCCTTTTTTAGGAGAGCGAGGTTACTTGGGGTGTGGCACGATGCTATGATCCATGCAAGGTTATGCTGGTCGAGACCCGCGCACCTGTTGAGCTCTACCGGTGTGACGTAAAGACCCATTGCCTACATGTGTTATGTATGATCCATGCATGATGTGGTCGAGACCCGGACACCCGGAGACATTTTCCGGGGTCACGAGGAGACTTTGTTTCTCTGTCCCTCTTGCATGATTTTTGACACGTAGGTGTGTGATTCACTTCGTGCATGGTCGAGACCCGGGCATTTGGTGGGATGCACCATTGTCACGAGGAGACCCTGTGCTGTGGTATGTTTGATCAGTGCTCGCTATGATTGGTTGCCTAAGCCATCATCTCTTGCCTTCGCTCACACATCGTTATGTNTGTGACGTGGAGACCCATTGCCTACATGTGTTATGTATGATCCATGCATGATGTGGTCGAGACCCGGACACCCGGAGACATTTTCCGGGGTCACGAGGAGACTTTGTTTCTCTGTCCCTCTTGCATGATTTTTGACACGTAGGTGTGTGATTCACTTCGTGCATGGTCGAGACCCGGGCATTTGGTGGGATGCACCATTGTCACGAGGAGACCCTGTGCTGTGGTATGTTTGATCAGTGCTCGCTATGATTGGTTGCCTAAGCCATCATCTCTTGCCTTCGCTCACACATCGTTATGTTGACACTTGTGTCAGCCAGGGGGACTGTTGGTGTGTGTGGCTTCCACCTGTCAAGAGCGACGGCAAGGAGAGCAGCGGTACAGGAGAGCGCGACGACATAGTCCCGCATGCGGACCCCCGAGACACCGACGCGTCGGTAGGTGGTGGACCACCTTCTCGGAGCTGACCGACGACTTCCCCAGCATTGTGGATGTTGTCTTGGACCTCCTGCAGTTGTTCTGCAGCCTATCCTTGATGCGGACGCAGTTGGCGTTGGAGCACCGACGAGTGGTGGCTCCATCCACCAGCAGCTGCAAGAGAGCTGCCACGACGCCCTGGATGCTTGCCGGGGTGCTTTGCGGTTTTTCTGCAGACGCTAGAGTTTTCTCGGTGGACTGGCTCTTGAGCCCGATTTGAATGTTTTGCATTGTCTGTCCACCGATCAGTGCCAGACTTATGCGTGTGACCAGTCGTAGCGTCCGGCTTCAGATTCTACATCTCTAGGTTCAGACGGTGTAGCGTTCTGATTTGTCTGTGCAGAGTTACGACCAACACAGTGTTTTTGGGCCGGTTTTAGGACAGACCTTGCACTGCCGCGTGCGACACCCATCATGCGCCGCGGCATGTATTTATGCTGTGGACTTGTCATTTGTTAACTCTCTCTGCATGTGTTTATCAATGGAAGCACATTTGACACTGTGTCGTGTCGTCTAGCCAAACCCTTGTCGTTACGCGTCCGACCTGTGTTGACGCCGCGAGCTAACTGAGCGCTGACACCCAGTCAGTGGCAAGTGTGCTAGGAAGCTTCCTAGAACAAAAGTCCTCTTGACTGCCTATAGGATGAAGAATCTTGGTCCTGCAACGGTGTTTCTTGGCATGAAGATCGTGCGAGATCGCAAACGTCAGACACTTCTTTTGCATCAGGCCCGATACGCATGTATTGTGGTAGAGCGTTTCAATGACAGTCATCCTATAGGCAATCCTCCAGACTGCCTATAGGATGAAGAATCTTGGTCCTGCAACGGCGTTTCTTGGCATGAAGATTGTGCGAGACCGCAGGCGTCGGACACTGTTGGTTTTTTGCGCATCTCTCATTCTGCTCTATTGTGTCCTCCCGGCTTGTGTACGACAGCGTGCAGATGACTGACGGCAAGACTCGACGCTGATGGAGTGTCGTCCGGTGGACCTGACGCACGCTGAGGTCTACTCGTAATTTGCTGGAGCCTCCTCTCTCCGGCGACGTGCTCAGCTCCATCGGCAGGCCTCCTCGGCGGTCGTGCTGCCGGTGGTCAGTGCCACCACAGTTGCTTTATGCATACGTCCAACGCATCCCATTGCGTCTGCATCGTCATGCTCTGCATAGGGTCCTTGTTGCATGTTGCAAGGCCCTGTTCAGCGTCTTGGACCATCATAGGCACTGCCTGGGTTGGGGCAGTCATAACTCCTTGCTACTATTTTTCTAGCTGTTTCAGACCGCACGGCTGCGTTTGCTGCGTCGGTATTATGGTATGGTCCAGTTTTTAGGCAAAACGGACGACGCCCGGGTTTTGGGCTGTCGGTCGTCTGGCAGGCCTCACCAAGAAAACCTGCCAGCCTGAAAATAGAGCTATTTTGTGATTGGCTGTTGAACTGAGTAACAAGCTCTACAGAGCTGGGGGGAGGCTAGTTCTTGGAGGGGTCTCTCATTGTGTCTCATTCCTCATTGATAATCAGTTGCATTCAGTTTCCAGCTGCTTTCTGGCGCTAACACTGGCGCGCGCACTTATGAGTAACAAAACAAGAGCTTCCGGACTTAGTCTCTAGGGTAGCAGACTGAGGGGGCAGCTGACTTAAGCAACTAGCGTGGAAGCCCGCACGTTGCATCAACAACGCTGCTGCCCCAAACTGTTGCCTAGCATTTCTGTCTTGGTATCAGAGCCAGAGCGTAGCAGCAGCAGCAGAAGACTGACGTACAGGTGCCAGAAAACTCCGGCGGACCTCCATACGCGCCAGTGCAGGGGAAATACTGCCAGATGTTTTCCGGCAGCATTGACCCGCCTGGTGGCGGCGTCAAGATTTCTTCCACGGCCACTGGGCTAGGGGAAATGCTGCCGGATTTTTCCGACAGAACTGACCCCACGTTTGACGCGAGGAGGTGAGCGGCCAGCCACGTCAGGCCCTTGCTGGCGACAACGCACGCGGCGACGTCCTTTAGGTGTGACTAACAGCAGCAGCCAGCAGCAGCAGCTTGCCGCAGTAGCAAGCAGTGGCAGCAGCAGCCAGTAGCAGTAGCACACAGTAGCAGCTAGAAGCAGCAGCAGCTCGCAGCAGCAGCAGCCCGCAGCAGCAGCAGCCCGCAGCAGCAGCAGCCGGCAGCAGCAGCAGCGGCAGTGAGCAGTAGCCAGCAGTAGCAACAGCGCGCAGTACCTCGCAACAGCAGCAGCCGGCGGAAGCAGCAGCAGCAGGCCGCAACAGTAGTAGCAGCAACAGTGGTTGCAGCAAGCAGCAGCAGCAGCTGTAGCAGTAGTAGCAACTGCAGCCGCAGCAAGCAGCTGCAGCAGCAGCACCAGCCGCAGCCGTAGTTGCAGTAGCAGCAGCTACAACAACAATAGTAGCAGCAACAATAGCAACAACACCAGTAGCAGCAGCGGTAGCAGCAGCAGCAAGAGCAGTAGCAGCAACAGTAGCAGCCCACTGGTGTCGTTGGCGGCAATCCTGACCCCCTCGCTGCTCTTCAGCAACAGCTTGCCGCCTTGATGCAGCGGCTTGCAGCGCTACAGCCAGTAGCCGCCCAGACTGCCTCTAGTGTGCTACCGTCCTTTGTCCCTCTTGGGCATGCCAGTCCAGTTGTGTCTGCTACCACGTACTACCTGGCACAGCAGCAGACTCAGCGTCAGCGGCAGACAGTGACCTCTGTCCTTGGCCCCACTCTGGGTGCCGGCCAGAGGCAAAAGGACATTCAGACGCCGTCGCCGCCGCTTCAGGCCGGCGAGCAGTTCCGGAGCTGGGAGCTCAGCTTCCGGATCTGGGCACAGGGTGAGGGCCTATGGGCAGACTACACCCTCCCTTACGACTCCACCCAGGCGAACCAGTTGTATGACGCTGGTCGCGCCATCCATGCCCTTTTCCCAGTCGCACCTCTAGCTTCCCGCCTGGGCCTAGAGCCTTTCCTCGACGACTTCACTACTGGCGACGTCCCAGACCCTGCAGCCGCATGGCATGTCCTCACCAGGCCCCATCGCCGGTCCAACAACGCTGAGATCAGCCATCTGCTCCGGGAGTTCAACTCCCTTCACATGGGGGAGACCGAGACGGTCACGATCTACGAGCAGCGGGCGGAGGACATCCTTCGTCGTCTCGGCAAATCTGCTCCGCCCCCTCTGTCCGCGCTCCTCACCATCAAGCGCGGCGCCACCAGCGCGTACGTGGACGTCTTCGTACACTACCCCCAGGACGTCCTCTCCACCATGGCGGCCCAGGGCACCCTCATGCCTTGGGCATATGAGCTCTTCCTCCGCATCGAGGAAGCTCGCCAGGAGTCTGAGCTCCATTGCACGGAGGCCCTTGCATCCCCTGCCGTTGCCTCCCCTGCCATTGCCTCCCCTGTCGTCGCCTCCGTGGCCGTTGCCTCCCTCCCCGCAGCTACCTCATCGTCTTCGGGGAAGAAGAAGAAGAGCTGGAACAAGAAAGGTAAGGGTCCGCCGTAGCAGCAGCAGTAGCAGTCGTCGACCGGGTCCAGCAGTGGTGGCTCGGTCTGCCACAACTGTGGTCAGCCCGGGCACGGGTGGTACACGTGCCCGCTCCCGACGGATGAGGCGCGCGTCATCGCCACCATGCGTCGCCAGCGGGAGCGCCGTCTCGCCTTTGCCGCCATCGTTGCTGCTGGCCCTTCCACTCCGACCTTGTCCAGCGGCTCTGCCACTCTGACAGCTCTACCTGTCCCACTGACACCCACGTCGTAGTAGTACTACCCACAGCCGTCGACGCCTTTGCTTCCTTCGCCGGCTCAGTCCTCCTACTACCCGGGCTGTGCAGCCGTCACCCCACACTCCGTCTACACTCCCGGGGCATCCTCCCATGAGCGTGAGCTGGAGCAGGTCATCGCGCTCCAGCTTGGCGTGCCTCGCCCTCCTCCCCAGGGAAGTGCGAGTTGCGTCACCTCCTGCCTTCCTGCCCAGGCCTACATGAGTGAAACTGAGCTGCGGTCGTGTCCAAGTCTCCTTGTTTGTCTCTTCATCTCCCATGGTCCCCTCCAACCCCCTCCTTGACGACATTGCATGGCTTGACGATTGGCAGTCTTGTTTTGCGCCTCCTTCTACCGCATCTGCGTCCCTCGCTTGCTGCCATGTGACGGTCAGCGATCTGGCGACCCCTGTCCAGGACCCTGCTGAGACCTGGATCATTGACTCCGGGGCCACGCATCACATGACTCCCTCTCGTGAGGCCTTCAGTATGCTCGGCCCTGTAGGCGATGTCTCCGGTGTTCGGACTGGTTCCGGACAAGTGTTGCCTGTCTGTGGTGTTGGCGTCGTTCCTTTTCGTGGTCCTGCCGGTGACGTTTTTCTCACCGATGTCCTCTTTGTCCCTGGTCTGGAGCTCAGCCTCTTGTCCGTGACTGCCCTTGACCGCATGAGCATGGACGTTGTGCACTCGCGTGGTGTTGGTACTGTGTTTTTGCGTCCGTCTGATCTTGTCATCCTACACGCCACCGCCCGTGGAAACCTGTGGCATGTTCCCGCCTCTCCTCTTCTCCTCCCGTCTCCTCCCCGTCAGCCGCCACAGGCCATGTGTTTGTCACCAGTACGCTGTCTCCTCAGCACACCCGCCTCTTGCACCGCCGCCTTTGCCACGTCCACTCTGCCGCCGTAGAGAGCATGCTCCGCACCCAGCCACCCAAAGGCCTTGACCCGGAGACTTTCCCTCTCCCGTGTCCCATTGAGTACATTAACTGCGCTCAGGGGAAGATGCACCGGTCCACGTACCCCTTGTCTCCCTCTCGTGCCTCCGCCCCTCTCGACCTTGTCCACTCGGACGTCATGGGCCCTCTCCCCACCGAGTCAGTCGGCGAGCATGACCGCTATGTCCTCACCCTCACGGACGACTATTCTTGCTACCGTTGGGTCTTCTGCCTCCGGCAGAAGAGCAATGTCGCCCGAGCCATTCAGGACTGGCTTGTCCTCGCGGAACCTGAGTGTGGTCGCGCTCTTTGCCGCTTTCGCTCCGATCGCGATGTAGAGTACATGGGTGAGGCCACGTCCCTTCTCGCCTCCCATGGGGTCCACCATGAGACGTCGGCGCCCTACACACCCGCCCACAACGGCGTATCCGAGCGGTGGAACCGCACCATGGCAGATGCCGTCCGCACCATGCGGGTCGAGTCCGGTCTCTCTGATGGCTTCTATTTTGAATCCATGGCCTACATGACCTGGGTCTGGAACCGGATTCCCCACGGTCCCCTTCCCCGCCAGTCCACGCCATACCAGCAATGGTGCGGTCGGCGCGCTAACCTCCGCCCGGCTCGCGTCTGGGGTTGCGTGGCCATTGTGTGGCTGCCCGCCCCACAGTAGAGCGGCAAGCTCGCCCCTCGCGGACGCCCCTGCACCTTCCTCGGTGTGTCTCGTCAGTCTAAGGCCTGGCGCTTCTAGGACCCATCCCGACACTGCATTGTCGAGTCCGGCGATGCCCTCTTCTTCGAGGATCTGTTTCCCCGCGACCTCATCCGCTCTGGCTCGTCTGTGTCCCTCCCGTCGCGTGGGGGAGTGGTGAGTCCGTCCTCCGTCCTGTCGCTTCCGGGTGACACATACCTCCGTCCCTCTGAGCCGGTAGCCCGTGTCGCATCCTCTGGCCCTCCCAGGCCAGCAGTCCCAGTCGCATCCGTTGGCCCTCCCGGGCCAGCAGTCCCAGCCACGTCCGCTGGCACCTCCGAGCCGACTGCCCCCGTCAAGTCCGTTGGCCCCTCCGGGCCGGCAGCCCCAGTCGCGTCCGCTGGCCCTCCCGGGCCAGCAGTCCCAGCCGCGTCCGCTAGCCCCTCTAGGCCAGTAGTTCCAGCCGCGTCCGTCGGCACCTCCGAGCCAGATGCCCCAGTCGAGTCCGCTGGCCCCTCCCGTCCGACAGCCCCAGTCGCGTCCGTTGGTCCCTCCGGGCCGACAACCCCAATCGAGTCTGCTGGCCCCTTCAAGCCGACAGCCCCAGTCGTGTCCGCTGGCCCCTCCGGGCCGACAGCCCCAGTCGCGTCTGCTGGCCCCTCAGGGCCAGCATCCCCGGTCGCGTCCGCTGGCTCCTCCGAGCCAGTAGCCCCGTCTGCCTCCGTTGGCACGTCAGACCCAGTGCCATCTCTTGCCCCACCGCGCTACACATGTGGCCCAGGCGGCAGCCTCCGACCTCGGCCGAAAGTGAGCGCGCAGACTGTCGCAGCGCATCACATGGTGCCTCGACCCCCTATGGCTCCACGTGTCTCCTTCACTCCCACGGTCGTGAGTGGGGACCCTGGCAAAAAGGCTCTCGGCCTGACCACTTCGGCCATCATCCCAGACCTTCACCCAGGCTCTGTACTAGGCTACGCCATGCTTCATCACGAGCATCGGCATGCTGTCATGGCTGCACTCGCCCGCATCCCACTTGGAGCTCATTATGCACACGCCCTCTCAGTCCGGTCCACAGCACGCCCGGAGGATCCAGCCACCCTACGCGAGGCTCGAACCTCTCCTGAGGCCACACATTGGGATGCTGCCTGTGCCGAGGAGCTCGCTGCTATCCGGCAGCACCACGTGTATGACCTCGTCGACCTCCCTCCAGGTCGGAAGGCCATTGGTGCCAAGTGGGTCTTTCGGCATAAGTGGAAGCCTGACGGGTCATTGGACAAGTACAAGGCCCCCCTCACGGCAAAGGGGTTTGCTCAAGTCCCTGGGGTCAATTACGACCAGATCTTTGCCCCACTCGGTCGGTTCTCCACTAGCCGGACGCTATTCAGCATGGTTGCCCAGCATGGGTGGGAGCTGCACCACATGGACGTGAGCAAAGAGTTCCTCCATGGCTCACTGGAGGATGAGGAGCTCTACATGGTGCAGCCCCCAGGCTTCGACGACGGCATTGGGAGA
>SZWC01001219.1:290437-307613 GCA_023375785.1 Penium margaritaceum | reverse complement strand
GGGCTGGACCCAACCCAACGTACAGTCCTTACCCTTTTGCCTTGGCGTCGGACTGGTCATTCCGTACTATCCGGGGTCTGTCCGGACATCTAGGTCGATGTCCATGATTTTTTTCCTGTCGGCCGACCCCGCCTGTGCGTCCGCGGATGTGGGGGGGCATACAGTCCGACAAATTTTCGCACCCTGATTGGTGGATACGTCATGAAAATGATCGATCCACCAATCACGATTTTCTTCAGCGTTGTTTGGCAAGCGAAGCGATTGTAATAGGGTTACTATGTAACCCAAAAATCGATTATTATCACGAGGTTGCGAGATACAACAGCCATGGACGTCTCTTAAAGCGAACATGTTAGCCTTTTCCCACATAGTCCATTGGATCATTCTATGTAGGTAAGAAATCATACATTTGAGAGGTTCATGACGTAAGGAATATCACAATACTGAAGCAAACCGCTCCTTGATCTAGATGCTAACATCGCGCGTTCATCTTGGGTGCATCAACACGGTGCCTCAGATAGCTGCCCCGCGAACTCGTTTGACAAGGGCGAGAAGAAGCCCAATCCGCGGGCTGTAGACGTGAAGGCGTCGTTTGAAATCACTTTATCAGGACGAGGAAGGTTCGTTGCCTTTCGAAGGTTCGACACAGGTAAACGTACGTAAGCATGACGGTACGGCTGTAGATCGGCCTTCCTGGAAGGCCAACGTCATAATGTCATGTGATCATGCGCGGTTCTTACGTCGCTGCTTGGTAGCTTTTATCAAAAGCAACCATCACTTCAAACGTGTGACAAGATGGTACTGTGGATTGACACTTCTTTTCTAACAGCTTAAGGTTCAGACTTCATCTTGGTAAAGGCACGAGGTTCGAATTCGAAAGATGTTTTACGGAGGGATTTGTCGAATGTCTCTCTATTCCTTCCAACATCGATCCATGAATCTACACCGTTGCCCGCATAATCCGGCTTGGAGAGCTGTAGCGCGCGGCTGAGGACGGGGAATGCCGTCCTTTTCCTGCGTCGAATGGGGGAGGGAGTGGCTCGATGTCGATATCGCTGGAAGAGTGTCTAGCAATCCCTGTTTTTTGCGAGTTCGCTTCGTTCTCTTCAGCGGTAGCCGAGGTATGCAGTAGAAACCATTCTGGATGTTCACTAAACTGCGTTGAACGACAATTTTTACTTCAGAAAAGACAACCTGCAAGATGGGTGGTTGCGTGTCTATAAAAGTTAGCACAGCACGAGAACGCAACAACGCTCCGAAGCTACTGCCGTGAGCTTCTCAGGTGGTTTCCAAGCAAAACAATGAACGCACATAGAAACTAAGCAGTTTTGCCGCCGCGCAGCCGCAGTGATATGGGGCTCGTAATACGGAAAATCATCACCTAACGAACGAAGTATTGTTACATAAATTTCCGCCTAGACAGTTCCAAGCTATCGTGAAAGTCGTAATTTCTTCGTAGCCTTGTACTCACGCCGAAAAATACGCAAGAACACTTGCCAAGCTGCGGACATAATGCTGTTCCAATCACGCAGACGACAAGCTGCGAGCATCTTCAACATTTGTAGGAAGCTGCCAGAGCGGGGAGGAGGCACCATATACATTCTTAAAAAGTGAAGTCGTGCCACCAGTAAAACCCGAGAGTATGGGCTGCAACCACGACTGTAAACGACTGTGTTCCACGCTGCAACGGCAGCGTGGAAAGAGAACGAAGCAATCGTGTGCCGAACTCTCTCATCAGTCGGATGCGCGAATTCAACAAAACGATGTTTTCGCATCATCGTCGGAAATTCATTTTGGAATTACAGTACCGAAGTAAACAAATGCAAACTCTCGTTAATAATGGTACACAGGTGTGAGAAAGTCAACAATTGGATTTCCGAATACAGCAGATCGTTCACGTCCCACAAGGAGAAAACACCACGGACCTTCACTTCACCTGCGATTGATGCCCGGACCGGACATGTCAACTTCCAACGTAAAGCGAACTTTCACCACTCCATCATGAGGAACCACAGCTTCCATGAGCCTTGGATCAACATGGATATCGCCGTTACACCAGCATTTCTCCACTGATAGCTTGCATTTTAAGTAAGCAAATGTGGTTGGATGCTCAGATCACTCTGCCATTGTTTAACTGACGCCTCTACCATGCTCACCTAACCAGAAGGAAGCAGATTCCACAGGCTCCCAGATGAGAACTAAAGCCGAAAAGAAAACCAAGCATGTCGCAACTCATCATATGCATACTAAGATAGAACGAACTTGGCAAAAATGACATTACTGGTCCACACACTAAGCTAATTATGATCTAATCCAAGTAAACAAATGCATTATTTTCAAGTATACCATTAAGATATACAATATTTTTGGTCTATACAACATAAAACCGACAATCAAGCGCAATGAAGGGAAAACAATAAGAATACAGGAAAAACATGATTGTGTGGTTGAATAAAATAACTCAACCCAATTAAAACTTAGAAAAACTAACCGTGCACGAATGCATACATCAATTTTCATCACAAACTCCTTATTCAAAGATGAGAAATTTTATCAAATGATGTAATTGTTATAGAAGAGTGGAAATTGAACAATAAAGGACTTTCTTGATACATCTTTAAAAAATTAGCAAAAATCCAATTATGAACGATTGGAAGGGGATGGAAAACTTGTATAACGTGACAAAGATGATGTAAAAAAGAAAAAATCTGAAAATTCTATACATGAAAACATTAAATCTATAACAAAAACTTATAGTACGTGCTTGGATTAACCCAACACTTTACCAAGAGCCACGCCAACCTTTAACCATTACTCGAAGATACTATAGAAGATCCGCAAAAATAAAAAGTTAAAAATTCAAAGGGCCATACTATCTTATTCCAATCCCCTAGTTGTTCATTGACAGTATGATATCTAGCTCCTAAAGTTCAAAATCATATAAAGAAATAGATGAGCAATTTGTTTTAGTGAATTATTTCAGAAAGATAAAAATGTGCCACTACAAAGTGGTATAGGTGTAATTTCTAAAAAGTAGGAGAAAATAATAATGTTTCACATTCCACAATCCATCTTTACGATTGCGCAAGAATGAGCCGCCTTATGGAATGGCGAATCACAAAACATTCATCAAATGAGAGAAAAAGGTCTTTAACAAAGCCAATCAAACCAAAATCATATGCACAAAGAAGCATTCATGGCCATTTTCTAAGTCGAGGCCCATTTTCCATCACCATTTCCCCATTATGTACAACACTTTTCTTCAACATGGTACATCATTTGAAAGTCTATAGGAAATATCTCATATCTTACAAACCACATACGACTTTCAAATTTTCTTTTATTCTTCAACTAACCCTAAAAGTGTCATATGAACTAAGAAATAAAAGTGGGCTTCGTCAAAGGTTTGGTTAAAAGGTGTCATTTATGGTACATGAATGCAAGTCTTTAAAGTTATACATATAGATGCTCCTCAAAGAAATGCCCTTTTTTGTTATAATTTGTTCTCATAATTCCGTGTAAGTCTAAGCTTCAAATAAAGTATCTTGGACATTCTAACGGATTGGAAAGAATACTTGGCCAACTAGGCCAAAACCTTATTGCTTCATGCTCTCCAATCCTCAAGCCATCTCGTCAAACCACCCATAGGCCAAGGACCCTTTCTCAATCCACATGGCCCCGGCCATGCGCTACATTCCCCCGTTAGGAGTGAGCCACCATCGGCATCCACACGTCAAACTCGCACCTCTCCGGTCTAATACTAATGTAATGGATATGCCAGAATCCTCAAACAACTAGGCCAAAACCTTGTTGCTTGAGGGTATCTAACCCTCAAGCCATCTTGTCCAATTGCCCACAGGCCACCACCACCACTCAATCCACACGATAGCTGCGCACTATAAACATATTCACCTGTAACTATATTCCACGAGAACGGAGCAACATAATACATCTCCAATTTATAACATGACAGCCAAAATCAAACGTATTATAATGGTTTTCATTTTGATACATACTCTCCAAGGAAAAAAAACAAAAGGAAAATGAACATTTATTGATTTGGATGCAAGTAAGACAATCCACGAAATTGCCTCATGATCATAAGAATTCATGACATCATTGCTGGCAAAGCATGTGGAAGCACACCCATCACCTAAGATCGTTTTAAGAGAAAAAAATCAAATTCACGTGTTTCAAACACATGTGGAGGATTCCCACGATGTCAATTCTTACAAATGATGTAAATATTATTTCTTATGTAGTACTTACGATTTTGAATGGAAATCACCAAAAGGATGTTAAGAAAGATGAGAGAGAAGAAGATGGAACAAGATAGAGCCATACGAAGGAAGAGAGATTATGAAGCATTGAGGCAAAAAGATAGTAGGAAAGAGAGAAGAAGAATTTGTGTGGGACGGAATTAGAGAGGGAGATACTATAAGAGAGGAACATTGACAGGTTCAGAGAGGAGAAAAATACACATACACACATAGAGAGAGAGAGAGAGATAGAGAGAGAGAGAGAGATAGATAGATAGATAGATAGATAGATATATAGATAGATAGAGAGAGAGAGATAGAGAGAGAGAGAGAGAGAGAGAGAGACAGACAGACAGAGAGAGAGAGAGAGATAGCGAGGGAGAGAGGTAGAGAGAGAGAGAGAGAAATATAGAGAGATAAAGGGATACAGAGAGATAAAGAAAGATAGAGAGAGAGAGAGGGAGAGAGATAGAGATAGATAGAGAGGAAAAGAGAGAGAGAGAGAGAGAGAGGAGAGAGAGAGAGAGGAAGAGAGGAGAGAGAGAGAGAGAGAGAGAGGGAGAGAGAGAGAGAGAGAGAAATACAGGCATATGTGTAGAGAGAGATATGATGATAGAGATGAAAAGAGTGATGGAAAGAGAGGGAAAGAGAGAGGGATAGAAAAAGATAGATAGTTTGGGAGAATGCAAGGGAACTAGAGAGAGAAGTATGTATATATATATATTCATAAAGATTAATGGATTTCATAGTGACGAGAGAAACCAAAGATATTTTAAATGAAACAAGGAAAGAAAGAAATTTAAATCCATGAAAAAAGATAAAGGAAAAGGATAAGACAAGTTAAGAGTGAGGAAAGGGAAATGAAAAATGAAACTTAAATAAAAGGAGATTGAAAGAGGGACGGAAAGTCATCATTGGGTCATGCATTGGTTTCTGTGGTCATTAAAACATACATACATAAAATGTTTTCTTGTAAGCTCAATTGTAGGATAGAACATGTCCATGCATTTACACATGGTTTCATGTATTCTTAAAGATTTAAGGAAACATTCTTCAAGGGGAAAGTAGACCAAAATGCATGCATATTAGGTTTTAGACAATAATGTATGTTTAAGGTATCTTAAATTTCCATATTTAATGTATGGTTTGCATATTTGATTGTTTTTTCTCTTCAAGCAAACAAATTTTTCTTAAGACATTTTTATCCCTTTTTTCCCCTTCTATTCAATGATGTGATGAGATTCTATTCCCTTCCTTGCACATCTTTTAATGCATCCAATGGTTGGCACACGTAACCCAACTCCCCAAACAATTTACTATTGTGAATTTAGTCAATGAGGACGTCTATGTAACCATTGTTGCTTGATGTTCTAAAATGCAGACGACCATATTCTACAAATTTCAAGTGCATGGGCTATCTTTCGTTTTCTCAATTCTTGTTAATTTTTATGTAACCACTTAGAAAACCTCCTTATAAATTATCTTTTGACTATACGGGTGGCATAGCGGTTCAACCAACTTGTGTGTAATCCATGTTATGTCGCCCTCCCCACAAATTAAAGATTATGTTTGGGTGTACAATTGGATGTACGTGATCAAAACATCAAAAGATACATAAATGAACATAACATTTGAATTTTTTTTGAAATTTGTATGATGTTTCCGACATACTCATGAACCTTTGGAAACATCTCACGCTCACTTTCCTTTACAATTACCATGAATAATCTTGGTTTTTGGAATTGAATGATGTTTGAATCTACATTGGACAAAGTCCAGATTCTTCACAACCCTTGATTGTGTAAGGAAAGGCTATGAGGGTGTGTATAAAATGGGCATTGTAAAATGTTTAAAACTATGCACAAAATGTTTTGAAATGAATTGCTTCGATGAACTATATCTTCTCTCATACTATCTGTATGTTTAAAGAGACCTCCCACATACACCCATGTACACACAAACTTTCCACAATTAAGACATAGGGAGGGGGGGCTCATCAGACTTTAATTAGAATTCACACCCCCTCCAAAAGATAGATTGTATTTTGGAAGTCTCAAAGTGAGGGTATCTGATGGAATTTACAAACAATTCAAAAAGGAACATGAAATTTGTGAACTCATTAATGTATCACGAGGTATCTCACTAGCTCAAAAACTTTCATACTTCTGAATTAATTTGCCACAAACAATTTCCTATAAAATCACGTCATAAAATCCATGTTAGTGGATTTCACCTAACTTTAGACCATGTCCAAACCCACCCCTCCTAATCTTGATTCAAATAGGCGGGTGTTCAAGGGATTGTTTATCAGAGTATGAAATGTACATAATTATCCCTCAGGTTTGGCAACGATTTGGCGCTTGACAAATACCTCCTCACTTTTCACATGTATGATTTTATTTTGAAACTACTCTCACATAGATCAGATACATAAAAGCAATTTACTTCACACACGTGTGGGGGGTGATTTCACTTTAACATAAGCAACACTCCCCTCTTTAGAGCACACAAATGTATGAAGTGATATGAGCAGGGGTTGTTTGTGATATAAAGCATTAGAGTTACCTAAATTTACTATTCATGTTGTCGACGAACACGTCTATATGAAAAATTTGATGACCAAAGTGCATTGAATTTTACATAATCTCTTGTAATTTGTAGTTTTTGAATCGGGCTCAGGGAGGATTTTAGATTAATGAATCTAACATGGACCTTTATGGATCTAATATGTGATCATTCAAAACCCAAAAAATTACGTCTTGTGCATGGCACGTTGTTCAAGGATTGTTGCAATGAAGAAAAAAATTTGTTCTTAATTCACATATTGTCATGTTCAATTGCCATTAGAATGAAATTGAAAGAACCAAGCAAGCTAACCTAAATTTATTTTGAGTGATTATTGCATTTTTAGGCTACAAGAGATAATTACGTTGTTGCCTGATTGAAAAATGATTTAAAACATTCATCTATCTCGATATTGATCAAAGTTTAAGAAAATACATGTGAAATAACAAAGATCCATAAATTCTTTTATTATGAGTGAGCACATTCTAAGTCATGTAATGTTTTGGCTTAGAGAGGATAATGTGACATATGTTTAATCTAGAGTAAATATTTCTTAAATTTTAGTTTTGAGGAACCATGTTAATTTCATGATGCCATTTTCAAGCATTATTGTACACAAAGTAATGATCATAGAAATGCACATCATCAATTTTATGAGGGTTATGATTCTTCAGTGCATGCATTATTCATTTTCACAATGTGAACCGTGTGTCCTTTTGTTGTCATTAATCATGAATGAAGTGAAGACATAAAAATGTGAAATGTATATGCATAGAGGGGTATATGCCCAACTATTCTAGGTTCTCCATGTTTTAGTTGAGCTAGAATAAGATATGGGAATGGTAAAATATTTTCTCTCCCATTATTTAAGTTGTATGTCATGTGTTTTTAATATTTGACATGTGAGAATGATAGTGATGAAGTTAGAGAAGGGAAAGTGGGTGGATTTCGAATAATTACTACATAAAGAAGAATACTAATTTAAAATGTAGATTATATGATTATTCATTGTTCTTGAGTTGTCCAATGCCCCTTTGTTTTAGAAGGCCATGTAGATGATGATGGCAAAGCTCACACTTTATCGCACATATCCAAGAACTAACTTGTAAGTTTATACATATGACCTTCATATCATTGTTCATTTTATGCATTGCCTTTCGAAGATTATGTTGATCTTTCTCTGAAAACGCTAAGGCACCCATGAAAAGGAGGCCTCACCATTTGCGGACAAGAAAATATAATATAACATCAGAGTGATAGGTCCTATGTGTAGGTGGATCATGTAAGTTTTAGTGTAAGGTTAAACAAAAACCTCTCTCGCACTTGTCATTGTAACAATTATGAAATTTGTGTGCACCATTCCTTCGAGATGAGAAGATGATGAAAATGGAAAATGGAGATGGGCTGATTCTTGTAGGTTTCACCAAACTAGTTCTATAACACCATGGCAGAAATCTAGTTTAAGGTCCTATTGCTTTCCATATGGTTTTGTGGGTGGATGACGTCGGATAGCATGTTACATTGCATGTAGGACTATTCCTCTTTTGTTGGATGATAAGATTTTCTTTTTGCCATTCAGTATAAGTATTGAGTAGTAGTCAAATGGTACTTACTGTTCTTATAGAAAAAACTTTGCTTAATTTGCACCCGAAGCTTCATAAGTGTAACATGGTGCCAGAATGATTCGCATTTTTGATTTTTTTACCTTGAAGGACTCTAGGATAAAATTTTTGTAGACTTGAAACTGTGTTGTTTTGGTTGGAAATTGCATGTGCATGTTGGTGATCACGATTTGTTTAGGAAAATTTGGTTGCCTCAATCCATGGTCAACCGAGCTCATTTTCAACAAACATGTGGCACCATGCGGAGAAAAAACTTGTTTCATCCTTGGGCTACTAACACGCATTTCCCTTTTGCTAAAAGATTGCATAAGTGATCTCCTCATTATTTGTGGCATTGGTGTTTCAGAAGTATGCATGCACTTAAGTGTTGAGATAATCTTCCCTTCATCTCATGATGCTTTTTGATGTCCCTTAAGATAAATATTGTCCCTTTCCATGAAAAACATGTTCATTTTCCTTTCATAAATTTAGGATTTGCCATTAGATGAGCATTGGCTATCATTTCATGCACATGTAATTCCATTTTAATTGCAAAAGACAAAAATATGTGATAACATATTTGGTTTTAATGATTTGGTTTGTGAAAAATAGTGAGATTTTAGATGCTTGTCATCCTTGCCAGAGGGTTTTGTTGGAAAAACAACATAATGGGTGATGAGGAAGTTCTTTTTTCCACAGTATTCTTTGCTTTTGCCCTTTTCTCCATTCTAAATAAATTCTAAATTGTTAGGCAAGGGAGGCTACATGGGTAGATTTTTTAGATTGGTGTCATGTGCACGTACACTTTTTTTTGTATTTTTACTATCATTGACCAGACATGTATGAGGGAGAAATGTAGCGTTCTTTTCTTTAGGACATATTCATGAGCAATGTTCCATACAACGTACATATTAATGAATAAAGAAGTTGCTTGTGTTCTTTTTTGTAATTCAATCTATGTTATTTGTTGTGGATGAGGGCTGGCTAGAGTGTTATCGCAACGCAAGCTTCATCATCTTTGTGTTCATCTCTTATCACCGCATGGAATAAAGCAGTGATACGTGAGATGTAAGATGGTTTGATTTAGTTCGAGAATGTTCATGTATAATGATAAACGTTCTAATGATTTGAATCCATATATTGATTTGATGGTGAATTTCCACACAACAAAGCAAGGGGATATAATGAATCATCAATTCGAAATTCACAAATGAGACCATGGCTACCAAAAATTCTTTCCCTATAAATGTGTATGGACTTCGTAGGAAATCAATAAGGAATGAAAACATATTTAGGAAAAAAGTGAAGCATGAAATTTATATAGGTAGCACATTTGATTTATGTTGTCTAGAAGTAAACACAACACAATATAGTGCCTTGTAGAAAAATAATGATCACTTTAAGAATGGATTCTCAGCAAAAAGTGAAATCTTTGTTGGGTAGCTGATGTTTACATAATTTTGGGGGATGTTGATAGAAACATTGAAGGATTGTTGAAGGGTGAACTTTTAAAATGAAAACAAATTATTTCATGGACGGAATCGTTGAACAAGTTCATAAAAACTCAATAACATAACTCAATTTAACATACGTTCATTTCATGGTCTATATTGTCATGAAGCTTTCTATTCAATAGTAGAGATTTGTTTTTCTGATTTATTTAGTATTTTCTTTGGTAATTAAGATATTATTATAATTTTATTGAATCACACATTCAATTATGATTTTATGTCGAACTTATTTCTTAATGCATGTACTTGATTTGTTTTCAATCATAATTTCACCTTGTGTTATCATGCTCGCATTTGGAATTTCATATTTATGTTTTTCATGAATTTATTTGTTTTTAATTTCTTTTGCCAAATGAATTCATTTTTTAAAAAATAATCCCGTATGGTGATTGATTACATGAATGAATTCTATTGATTACTTCACTAAGGACTTTGTGTTCATATTTTGTTTATGTTTTGTTGGATTGTTTTCTAAGGGTTGAAATTTTACAACATCATGTATTCTCCTCAATTGAGTACATGAGACCATTTAATATATTGGTTTTAAGCAGGATTATTGAGAATTGTTTACAATCTTGTCTTTTGGTTTTTATTTCAATGATTGTGGGATCCTTTCTTGGGGCGTTCGGTGCTTGTTATGTTACACACACATTGTGAGTGAGTTAGCATTGGGTATTTCTTGTCTTATTTTATTGAAAATGTATTCATATGATCATAAAAAAATGATAAAACCTTGGATAATTAAGACAAACGTTCTTATTAGGTGCATTTTTTGACGAAAGATACCTACTTCTAATTATAAGTTCGATACTCATACTTGATCCACATTGAGGAAGTTCCATTACAACTAGAAAGTTTTTTTGAAATTTTAAATATATATAAATTCCTAATTTCTAAAATTTGAGAGTTGATGTTTTTAATGTATGCATCATTTCATGCATTTGGTGTTTCATTAAACTAATTCGAGAAGTAAAGGGATTTGAGAAGGTTGATTTTTTGAATGTTTGTTTGCCTTAGATATTGTTATCACAAATTTTCAATCCGTAATGCATCTTAAATGTAAGTTATTAGAATTTTAAAATATGTATGATTAATTTTTTATTTGAAGAGCATGGAATGATTTGTAAACAAATTCTATTTCAGATATTCACTGCACATTGTTTTAATCTATGTTGCAATGGCCATATGCAAAATAGTTACGAGTTGTAACGGTAACGTTACGAGGTACCTCATTACGGATTTTCGAAAATGCTATCCACCCCATTTGAAGGATTTTGATCTCCATGCGCCATGTGTTTCAATTTTTGATCTCCATAAGCCCTGAATTCAAAACTTTGATTTTAGGATGCTGCACAACCAGAGTGTCAGTAACAAGGTACCCCGTCGGGTACATGGTTATTTTCTAGACATTTCTATTTTGCGACTTTAGTGTAATCTCACAATATAAAAATGTTATTGTTATCAAATATTTCTAAGAAGTAAATGATACCTTCCAAAAAGGCGGGGGGGGGGGAGGAGTGGGTGGATACATTGCACAACGTCATTTGGGG
The DNA here is from genome assembly GCA_023375785.1 of Penium margaritaceum. Taxonomy (NCBI): domain Eukaryota; kingdom Viridiplantae; phylum Streptophyta; class Zygnematophyceae; order Desmidiales; family Peniaceae; genus Penium; species Penium margaritaceum. Next base: position 296,127 of record SZWC01001219.1, on the reverse strand, counting down.
AGGGGGGGTTTAAAAAACAAACACGTGAGCAATTCAAAGACGACACCTGATAATAATAAGAGGCTTTTGCATATGGTTTTAAGGACGTGTTTCAATTTATAGGAAAATTTCTAAAAATACCTTAGACTACTCAATACGGAAACGGGGTATATTGTGACGTTGAAATATACCCCTCATGTCGGGGTAGTTTGTAATGAAACAATCTACCCTACGGGCCATCGCGGGGTTTATCGTACCAAAAAAGTGAAGACAGGGCTTTTGAGGATCCAAAAATGAAAGGCGGGCCGACCTGTGGTCAATGTTTCGGCTACGGGGGGTTTGGCGAGTTTGGTTTCTGAACCAGGGTATTTGGATATTGTCTTCCGAGTTGTAATGTCGGCAGTGAGGATTCTTTGAGGTTTTGATCGGTATGTAGACTACAGCTGGTTGTGGGTGCCCTTTTCCCTAGTGATTCCGTTCATCAGTTGCAGGCCGTCCTCGACGTGATGTCACCTTGATGATGACTTGTAAGGTTCTCTTATTATTGCCTCATCCCTTGGGAATCACACTTCGTAGAACTGACCTTTACTGGTATTTATGATGAGCGCAATCCAGAAATCGACACAAAAGATCGTTGCCGATCATATTGTCGCAGGTTGTCCTACTCGAGAAGACATGTCGTTCAGACTGGTCTATGTCTTTGTAGAATACGGAAGCAGACGACGAAAGCACCGCCTAGAAAGATAGAGAGAGCTGTTGGGAAACTCAAACTTTGTTCTATGAGATAGAGACCGTCTGCTATACTTGAAGCAACTCAAGGTTACAGTTCATCCTGTGCCCATTTTTCGACGATGCGTCGGATTCAGCCAGATGCTGCTTCTGGATGACTGCGAATCACGGGCACGCCGAGGAAGACAAACCGATTTACGCTTGCGACGCTCTCCCGTTTTCTCTTTTGCGCTCGGAAAAGCCCACTGCGGCATATCTGCACAAGGGAGTCCTTGGACTCTAGTCAATTTGTGAACATCATCACCCGAATTTGCGCGACGTGCGCGCAGATTCGGGTGCCATATCTTTACTATTGAACAGCAAGCGACAAACAAAGAAAAGCCAATCGCGCGAAATTACGTTAGCATCATTGGGGACTAATAATTACTCACAAAAAATCCGTACGAACAAGAATAAATTTGTCAATTCAGATTGCGGACAAAAACCGGATACCGGCACGCTAACCGATCAATATCCGGACAATCCGCACCGACACCCAGCCGTGGTGGAACTGTATAATCGTCGCAGCATCATAAAACGTCCACATAACTTTGTGGATCGCAAGAATGTCCTCGTTTTCTGCGGCGTTAGTCGAACGTGGTGGCATTACGTTTGCTGCTAGGTTTCAAAACCTAGTGGATCATTACATACGTTGTGGATTAGAGCAATCGGTGCGGATGCGATGCAAACGTTGTGGAACGTGCACCCCTACGCGACATTAAGGAAAGATGACTACTCCTCTCCGATTTTTTTTCAAGGCCTTACTACTATGCTAAGATTGAACCTGCTCCAATATCATGGGAGTTAAGAGTGGAACCTAAGGAAGGTGATGGAATGAACAGGTACAATATTACATGGAAATGAACGTGATAATGATATGGACTACGTTTAAAAAAGTTTCATATATACATATATGATTTTTGTGTATGTGTATGTGTATGTGTATGTATATGTGTATGTGTATGTGTATATGTGTATGTGTATATGTGTATGTGTATGTGTATTTATGTGTATGTGTATGTGTATGTGTATTTGTATGTCTATGTGAATGTGTATGTGTATGTGTATGTGTATGTGTATGTGTATGTGTATGTGTATGTGTATGTATATGTGTATGTGTATGTGTGTGTATGTGTATGTGTATGTGTATGCGTATGCGTATGCGTATGTGTATGCGTATGCGTATGCATATGCATATGCGTATGCGTATGCGTATGCGTATGTGTATGTGTGTGTGTGTATGTGTATGTGTATGTGTATGTGTATGTGTATGTGTATGTGTATGTGTAGTGTGTGTTTATATGTATATGTATATGTATATAAATTTCCCCATGGGAAAATATATTGAATGGAATCCACAGTGTATTATGGATTGTGTAGGGCTACGAGGAAAATTTTACGGCTTGTCGATCTGTTTAGTATTGACCCTCGTTCCGTCCATCGTACTGAAAGAACAATGCGTGTGCACACAGCAGTGGGGCTTGTCAAAAAAATGCCATGCAAAAATTTATTCAACGGAATCCACAGTGTATTAGGGATTGTGTAGGGCTACGAGGAACATTTTACTGCTCGCCGATCTGTTTAGTATTGACCCTGGTTCCGTCCATCGTACCGAAAGAACAGTGGGTGCACACACAACACCGGGGCTTGTCAAAAAAATGCCATGGGAAAATTTATTTAACGGAATCCACAGTGTATTAGGGATTGTGTAGGGCTACCAGGAACATTTTACGGCTCGTCGATCTGTTTAGTATTGACCCTGGTTCTGTCCATCGTACCGAAAGAATAGTGGGTGCGCACATAGCACCGGGGCTTGTCAAAAAAATGCCATGGGAAAATTTATTCAACGGAATCCATAGTGTATTAGGGATTGTGTAGGGCTACCAGGAACATTTTACGGCTCGTCGATCTTTTTAGTATTGACCCTGGTTCCGTCCATCGTACAGAAAGAACAGTGGGTGCGCACACAGCACCGGGGCTTCTCAAAAACATGCCATGGGAAAATTTATTCAACCGAATCCACAGTGTATTAGGGATTGTGTAGGGCTACCAGGAACATTTTACGGCTCGTCGATCTGTTTAGTATTGACCCTGAATCTGTCCATCGTACCAAAAGAACAGTGGGTGCGCACACAACGCCGGGGCTTGTCAAAAAAATGCCATGGGAAACTTTATTCAACGGAATCCACAGTGTATTAGGGATTGTGTAGGGCTACGAGGAACATTTTACGGCTCGTCAATCTGTTTAGTATTGACCCTAGTTCCGTCCATCGTACCGAAAGAACAGTGGGTGCGCACACAGCACCGGGGCTTGTCAAAAAAAATGCCATGGGAAAATTTATTTAACGGAATCCACAGTGTATTAAGGATTGTGTAAGGCTACCAGGAACATTTTATGGCTCGGCGATCTGTTTAGTATTGACCCTGGTTCAGTCGACCGCACCAAAACAATTGTGGGTTCGCACACAGCACCGGGGCTTGTCAAAAAAATGCCATGGGAAAATTTATTCAACGGAATCCACAGTGTATTAGGGATTGTGTAGGGCTACCAGGAACATTTTACGGCTCGTCGATCTGTCTAGAATTGACCCTGGTTGCGTCCATCGTACCGAAAGAACAATGGGTGCGCACATAGCACCGGGGCTTGTCAAAAAAATTCCATGGGAAAATTTATTCAACGGAATCCACAGTGTATTAAGGATTGTGTAGGGCTACCAGGAACATTTTACGGCTCGTCGATCTGTTTAGTATTGACCCTGGTTCCGTCCATCGTACCGAAAGAACAGTGGGTGCGCACACAGCACCGGGGCTTGCCAAAGACATGCCATGGGAAAATTTATTCAACCGAATCCACAGTGTATTAAGGATTGTGTAGGGCTACGAGGAACATTTTACGGCTCGTCGATCTGTCTAGTATTGACCCTGGTTCCGTCGATCGTACCGAAAGAACAATGGGTGCGCACACAGCACCGGGGCTTGCCAAAGACATGCCATGGGAAAATTTATTCAACCGAATCCACAGTGTATTAAGGATTGTGTAGGGCTACGAGGAACATTTTACGGCTCGTCGATCTGTCTAGTATTGACCCTGGTTCCGTCGATCGTACCGAAAGAACAATGGGTGCGCACACAGCACCGGGGCTTGCCAAAGACATGCCATGGGAAAATTTATTCAACCGAATCCACAGTGTATTAAGGATTGTGTAGGGCTACGAGGAACATTTTACGGCTCGTCGATCTGTCTAGTATTGACCCTGGTTCCGTCGATCGTACCGAAAGAACAATGGGTGCGCACACAGCACCGGGGCTTGCCAAAGACATGCCATGGGAAAATTTATTCAACCGAATCCACAGTGTATTAAGGATTGTGTAGGGCTACGAGGAACATTTTACGGCTCGTCGATCTGTCTAGTATTGACCCTGGTTCCGTCGATCGTACCGAAAGAACAATGGGTGCGCACACAGCACCGGGGCTTGCCAAAGACATGCCATGGGAAAATTTATTCAACCGAATCCACAGTGTATTAAGGATTGTGTAGGGCTACCAGGAACATTTTACGGCTCGTCGATCTGTTTAGTATTGACCCTGGTTCCGTCCATCGTACCGAAAGAACAGTGGGTGCGCACACAGCACCGGGGCTTGTCAGGAAAATGTTATGGGAAAATTTATTCAACGGAATCCACAGTGTATTAGGGATTGTGTAGGGCCACCAGGAACATTTTACGGCTCTTCCGTCTGTTTAGTATTGACCCTGGTTCCGTCGACCGCACCGAAACAACAGTGGGTGCGCACACAGCACCGGGGCTTGTCAAAAACATGCCATGGGAAAATTTATTCAACGGAATCCACAGTGTATTAAGGATTGTGTAAGGCTACCAGGAACATTTTACGGCTCGTCGATCTGTGTAGAATTGACCCTGGTTCCGTCCATCGTACCGAAAGAACAGTGGGTGCGCACACAGCACCGGGGCTTGTCAAAAAAATGCCATGGGAAAATTTATTCAACGGAATCCACAGTGTATTAGGGATTGTGTAGGGCTACCAAGAACATTTTACAGCTCGTCGATCTGTTTAGTATTGACCCTGGTTCCGTCCATCATACCGAAAGAACAATGGGTGCGCACACAGCTCCGGGGCTTGTGAAAAAAATTCCATGGGAAAATTTATTCAACGGAATCCACGGTGTATTAGGGATTGTGAAGGGCTACCAGGAACATTTTACGGCTCGTCGATCTGTTTAGTATTGACCCTGGTTCCGTCCATCGTACCGAAAGAACACTTGGTGCGCACACAACACCGGGGCTTGTCAAAAAAATGCCATGGGAAAATTTATTCAACGGAATCCACAGTGTATTAGGGATTGTGAAGGGCTAATAGGAACATTTTACGGCTCGTCGATCTGTTTAGTATTGACCCTGGTTCCGTCCATCGTACCGAAAGAACAGTGGGTGCGCACACAACACCGGGGCTTGCCAAAGAAATGCCATGGGAAACTTTATTCAACGGAATCCACAGTGTATTAGGGATTGTGTAGGGCTACTAGGAACATTTTACGGCTCGTCGATCTGTTTAGTATTGACCCTGGTTCCGTCCATCGTACCGAAAGAACAGTGGTTGCGCACACAGCACTGGGGCTTGTCAAAAAAATGCCATGGGAAAATTTATTCAACGGAATCCACAATGTATTAGGGATTGTGTAGGGCTACCAGGAAAATTTTATGGCTCGTCGATCTGTTTAGTATTGACCCTGGTTCCGTCCATCGTACCGAAAGAACAGTGGGTGCGCACACAGCACCGGGGCTTGTCAAAAAAATGCCATGGGAAAATTTATTCAACGGAATCCACAGTGTATTAGGGATTGTGTAGGGCTACCAGGAACATTTTACGGCTCGTCGATCTGTTTAGTATTGACCCTGGTTCCGTCCATCGTACCGAAAGAACA
>SZWC01001219.1:258293-277714 GCA_023375785.1 Penium margaritaceum | reverse complement strand
AGGAACATTTTACGGCTCGTCGATCTGTTTAGTATTGACCCTGGTTCCGTCCATCATACCGAAAGAACAGTGGGTGCGCACACAACACCGGGGCTTGTCAAAAAAATGCCATGGGAAAATTTATTCAACGGAATCCACAGTGTATTAGGGATTGTGTAGGGCCACCAGGAACATTTTACGGCTCGCCGATCTGTCTAGTATTGACCCTGGTTCCGTCGAACGCACCGAAACAACAGTGGGTGCGCACACAGCACCGGGGCTTGTCAAAAAAATGCCATGGGAAAATTTATTCAACGGAATCCACAGTGTATTAGCGATTGTGTAGGGCTACCAGGAACATTTTACGGCACATCGATCTGTTTAGTATTGACCCTGGTTCCGCCCATCGTACTGAAAGAACAATGGGTCCGCACATAGCACCGGGGCTTGTCAAAAAAATGCCATGGGAAAATTTATTCAACGGAATCCACAGCGTATTAGGGATTGTGTAGGGCTACCAGGAACCTTTTACGGCTCGTCGATCTGTTTAGTATTGACCCTGGTTCCGTCCATCGTACCGAAAGAGCAGTGGGTGCGCACACAGCACCGGGGCTTGTCAAAAAAATGCCATGGGAAAATTTATTCAACGGAATCCATAGTGTATTTGGGATTGTGTACGGCTACCAGGAACATTTTACGGCTTGTCGATCTGTTTAGTATTGACCCTGGTTCCGTCCATCGTACCGAAAGAACAGTGGGTGTGCACACAGCACCGGGGCTTGTCAAAAACATGCCATGGGAAAATTTATTCAACGGAATCCACAGTGTATTAGGGATTGTGTAGGGCTACCAAGAACATTTTACGGCTCGTCGATCTGTTTAGTATTGACCGTGGTTCTGTCCATCGTACCAAAAGAACAGTGGGTGCGCACACAACACCGGGACTTGTCAAAAAAATGCCATGGGAAACTTTATTCAACGGAATCCACAGTTTATTAGGGATTGTGTAGGGCTACGAGGAACATTTTACGGCTCGTTGATCTGTTTAGTATTGACCCTGGTTCCGTCCATCGTACCGAAACAACAGTGGGAGCGCACACAGCACCGGGGCTTGTCAAAAAAATGCCATGGGAGAATTTATTCAATGGAATCCACAGTGTATTAGGGATTGTGTAGGGCTACCAGGAACATTTTACGGCTCGTTGATATGTTTAGTATTGACCCTGGTTCCGTCCATCGTATCGAAAGAACAGTGGGTGCGCACACAGCATCGGGGCTTGTCAAACAAATGCCATGGGAAAATTTATTCAACGGAATCCACAGTGTTATAGGGATTGTGTAGGGCTACCAGGAACATTTTACGGCTCGTCGATCTGTTTAGTATTGACCCTGGTTCCGTGGACCGCACCGAAACAATAGTGGGTGCGCACACAACACCGGGGCTTGTCAAAAAAATGCCATGGGAAAATTTAATCAACGGAATCCACAGTGTATTAGGGATTGTGTAGGGCTACGAGGAACATTTTACGGCTTGTCGATCTGTTTAGTATTGACCCTTGTTCCGTCCATCATACCGAAAGAACAGTGGGTGCGCACACAGCACCGGGGCTTGTCAAAAAATTGCCATGGGATAATTTATTCAACGGAATCCATAGTGTATTAGGGATTGTGTAAGGCTACCAGGAACATTTTACGGCTCGTCGATTTGTTTAGTATTGACCCTGGTTCCGTCCATCGTAGCGAAAGAACAGTGGGTGCGCACACAGCACCGGGGCTTGTCAAAAAAATTCCATGGGAAAATTTATTCAACGGAATCCACGGTGTATTAGGGATTGTGTAGGGCTACCAGGAACATTTTACGTCGATCTGTTTCTCATGTACCCAGGTGTAGTTCATTGTTTCATATTGTGCTCCTTTAGGCATGCTTTGGCGTCTCGTGCAAAATTCTTCCAGTTTTCATTCGGGTTCACCTCATTCCGCAACATGGGTTTCGGAATGTTCACATATGTCCGCACGGTTGTAAGTTTTCCACAATGACGCTTTTGCAACGTTGACATGTTTCCGCACGGTTGCAAGTTTTCCGCGCCGATGGTAGTTTCCACAAGGAAGATTCTGCAACGTTCATGTCTTTCCTCGAGGATTGAGTGATTCCGCGCGGATACACTATTGTATATCGGTCTCTCCTGCAAGGTTGACCTGTTTCCGCACGGTTGCAAGTTTTCCACGCCAACGGTAGTTTCCACAAGGACGATTCTGCAACGTTCATGTCTTTCCGCGAGGATTGATTGATTCTGCGCGGATACACTTTTGCATATCAGTCTCTTCTGCAAGGTTGACATGTTTTCGCACGGTTGCAATTTTTCCACGCCGACGGTAGTTTCCACAAGGACGATTCTGCAACGTTCATGTCTTTCCGCGAGGATTGAGTGATACCGCGCGGATACACTATTGTGAATCATTCTCTTCTGCAAGGTTGACATGTTTCCGCACGGTCGCAAATTTTCCACGTCGACGGTAGTTTCCACAAGGACGATTCTGTAACGTCTACGTTTTTCCGCGCGGTTGAATTATTCCCACGCAGACGTAAGATTCCATAAGGACACCATCCGCACCATTCGCATTACACGTTCTGTTCGTGTTCTCACTCTCGCTAAGCGTTCATGTCGACGCAACATAAGCAAGCAAGTCATTCGTTCTGCAACGTTCATGTCTTTCCGCGAGGATTGAGCGGTTCCGCGCGGATACACTATTGTGTATCAGTCTTTTCTGCAACGTTGATCTTTTTCCGCGCGGTTGAAAGTTTTCCGCGCCGATAGAATTTCCTTTCAGGACGATTCCGCAAAGTTCATATCTTCCGCGAGGATTGAGCAGTTCCGCGCGGATGTACTATTGTATAGCAGTGTCTTCTGCTACATTGGAATTGTTCCACGCGGTTGAAAGTTTTCCGCGCTGACGGAATTTTCCACAAGGACTATTCTGCAACGTTCACAAAAGCCGTTCAAAAGATTCCGCGCACATCCATTACTTTACATCAGTATCTTTTGCAATGTTACTGACTTTCTGCACGGTTGACCGTTTGCTGCGCCGACGACATTTCCACGAGGATGGTAGAATTCCACACCGTTAGGGTTTTCCGCGAGGTACAGACTGCGCCACGAAGTTCAGCTCAACCTGCATCGATTAAACTTTTCTGTAACGATGACCATTTCCACGAAGACAGGTGCACTCCGCGCCGTTGTGCATCCGCGCGGTTGAATCCTTTCTGCACCGTTCCACCATTCTTTGCCACAACCGCGTCTTCCCGGAGCATATATGCCTTTGCAAAACGTGCAAGCACTCTTACGCCGGGCGGTTCCCGACGCTATCAAGTGTTTCCCCAAGAGTAGAGAACCTTGTCAAGGTATGCCTAGCACACTCCTTCCTCCATGGGTGTCAACTTCAAGCATTTAGGGTGGTGGTCTCCCAATCTTCTTGTTCGCTCCAAGGACACTCTACACTATGTGCTCTTCTTCCCCACCATTACCTCTTCTTCTCCTCCCCCAAATGGGCTCAACTTCAATGTAGAGTTTGGCCATCTCTGAACATGTACAGTGATGTTGCCCTCTAGCTTCTATTCCCTTCCAAGGACACTCTAGACTGCGTGGGCTTCTCTTTCCATCACTACCACCCCCCCCATTACCCTCTCTTCCCACCCTCTTCTCCTTTGCAATATCTATCCATTGCCTCATTGGTCTATGATTCTACTCCATGTTTTCTTCTTTCCATATTGCTCATGTAACTTTCTCTCTATTGTGTCGTTCGTTCATGCTTGTTCTCCATGTTTGCCTTGTCATGTCATCAGTATTCTACTCCATGTTTTAACCACTATGTTATTGTTATGTGTCCTTTGAACTTTGCAGATGCGGCCTCCACCTCCGCGTCCAACTGTGCCTGAAGCCCGGTCCCGTGTTCGATGGTCGGCGGACATGCGCATCATTGCGGACAACTCTTCAGGACTAAACATGCGTTGTCATATCTGCAATGAAACAGGAAAGAAGTGGAACTTCAAAGTTCTTGTTGACACTTACAAAAAGGCGCGAAATATTTTCCCCCCGCAAGTTTTTGTGAAAGGACGTTGTACACGGGACACCAATGAGGAAGCACTCCTTGTCAGAAATGGAGGGCTATGGGTATGTCCAGACAAATATTGCAAAGGGAGACACAGCACTGCACGTCGTCAGCATGATGGTGAATCAAGAATGGAGAATGCTGCTGGATGCATACGTTGGTATTGTCGTAGGTATGTTGAATTACTTTTTTAACTCTTTCTCATTTTGTATAAGTTGTAATGTAACAAATGTGTTAAATGAAGATATGTTGTTGCATTCAGGTGTGTTGTCATGAAGTTGAAGGTCACCGACTTCGAGAGTCTTTTCATACGTGATGAGGAGAATGACACGTGGACCCAAGATCCATCTAAGCGAGTTTGTCCTCACTGCAAACCCAACGTTGGTAAACCACTGCAGAAACCGTGTTGTACTGACATGCCCAAACATCCTAGGGCATCATCTCCCCCGCCTCCACCTCCCCCGCCTTCACCTCCTCCCACAACCCTTTTTGAAGCATTTTGCGCTGTGTTGAGGGCTGCTGGGATCCCCATAGGTCCAAACGGAACAGCAAATGGAGCTGTTGGTCAAGACAATGGAAGAGTGGCAGGAAGCCAGACTTCGAACGATGGGGCCTCTGTTGGTGAAGCACTTCATCAAGAAGCTGTCTCCTCACATGTCGCGGACCCGTCGCCGCAACGTCGACCGCCCAGAAGAGGACATCGTCAACCACGTCGTATTGTAAGCTTAAACAAAATAGTTTTTTTGTTCTATGTCGTGGTACACTAGATAAGCACTAAGTGGATGTTTTCTTTCGCTTGTAAATTACAGACACCAAGTGCTGCGCGAATCCACCTGTTCAAGAACCTCCCCCATTATGTCTTTGAGGAGCGACATTTGCGACGAAGGAAGTTGAAAAAGTTAGACAAAGGACAGACAACAACCACTGTATCTCAAAAATTTCTCAGCGACTTGGAGAAGTTCAAGGAAGCAAAATTCATTCAACGAATTGGAACTTTGTGTGCATTGCTACCAGACTTTGACCATGAGGCGAAGGAGATCCTCGTACCGTGCCTTCCCGTACCAAGTCCGCCTGCTCAGTATGCGATGCCTGTGCATGTGTGGAAACAATGGAGTGGAGGAGTTGCATGCACATGCAACAAGGGTCAGAAGGAGTGTGTTCACATGATTTGGGCAAAGGATAACTTTTGTAGACCTCTCACTGACAGTTGTCTTGAGAAGGATGTGGTGGTGGAGGTGAATGTGACGCAGAATGAGAACCCTTGCTTTTCCATACTTGATGTTGGCGCTTCAGTGAAAGGGTAAAGGGTAGTGGGATGGGGCTTGATGGAGGTAGACATCCAAGGAGAATTCCGTTGTTCATGTGACAACGGACAGGGAAGATGTGAGAAGCACCTGACTGTTTTGCAAGCCCACCGTGACGTTTGTGCGGAGTGGGTTGTGCCACCTTTGTTGGAAGAGGAGCAAGCACCACGCATTTTGTTGGTGGAAAAGGAGGCATGTGTGTGTTTGACTTGTGAGGAAGTAGGGTGTGCGGTGGAAGGGCATGTGCACAAAGAGTGGATTGTTTGTCAGTGGCCACGTGTACGTTCCTTCCAGAGAGTGGAAGTGCACAAAAGTCTTCATCCCTCCAGAGGAGGGGACATGGGAGATGCGACGCTTTTGGCAGCAATGACCCAAGCCGACGGCTTCGTTTTGAATGCACCTCCCCCAACGATACCTCAGTGTCCATGTGGTCATCAGTGGACGACTGATTCAAGACCTATCAAGCTTCATGACACGTCTAATCCGTCGAAGTTTGTAAGTTCTGATAACCTTCAACCCTAAACCCATCGCCTTTAGCCTTGCCTGGTCGAGATAGACGTTGACGTAACATGGTCTAGTACATCTTTGTAATTATTGTAGGTCAATATCAACTTCTACCGCACAGAGTTATGCAAGTGTATTGTGTTTCTTGACGGCAGAGAAGAAGGGGTATTCATCTTTTCAGCGGCAACGGCATTCACCCATGCGACCCTTCTTTGGGTGCTTTCCTTTGCTTGCAATGGGACATCACTGTCACCATTTATGAGTCGCTGACTTTTTTTTCCAAGGGTACAATGGACCTGCAATTTTCATGTAAAACAACATTGGCAAAGGCGATGCAAGCGTTTGTCTGCCTCCTACAAGTGGAAGGGCTTGGGACGTGTTGTAATCAATGTGGCACACACCCGAAGAAGCTCATCTGTGATGGTACGGCATTGACCAACCGCAATGGAGACCAAGTTGAACAACCGTACTTCACGCAACTTGTTTCGGGCTATGTCGTGCCAAGGAAAGTTCTTCCGAGACGTGTTGTGACAGATGTATCTGCAAGGAGATTGTTGAGTCGCTTTTCTCATAAGCGCAAGGAAAGAGATGTGCTCCTTCAAAGAGATTACGACATGTTGCATTCCAAACTTCTGGCTTGCGGAGCATCCACTGTGTGGGAGCTTGTCCAGTTGGCAACAACGGAGTTTCCCATCCCTCACTCGACAATGGATGAAAAGGTGAGTGATAACAAAGGATGTAACTTTTTTAAACATTTATTCCAATGATGATGATGAAGCTATAAGAATAATATGCTATCATTATTTCATGGCAGTTTTTCATGGCAAGCAAGCCGTATGACAACTTCTTGTACACCTTGGGCACATGGGGTGTAGACACTTGTCTCATCCATGCTGAAGCATATGAAGATTTGAAGACCTTCATACACACTCCTGAAGACATGACTGTGACGAAGTGGGAGAACGTCATTGACCACATGCCCATTGTGGCTAAGGTCATTGACCATCACATAACGACAACACTTGTGCAACATTCCAAGCTCGACGGTCGTGTGTGGTCGTTGGCGAGAAGGAATTTGCTGAGTGCGCTTTCAAACGTCCTTGAACAAGTGATGGTTCAGTATGATACGACCGTGATGGTGGTACGTTCATTTACTTACAAACATTGTTGTCTAAGGTTGAAATTATGTAGTAAAGGCTGCAGTGTGAATTAATTTCCATAAGTTTCATTGCAGGCACGCGAAGATGCAGTCGATGTTGAAGGGCCTGTTCAAGAAGTGAAAACGGCCTGTTACCCGCATTGGGAGGTGCAAAGAATGAGACCACAGTTTCGACAACTCGAGAATGAAGATGGGAAAAGTCTGCACGCAAAGGATGACTTGAAGTGTGATGCAAACGACTCTACAAGTACTGAGGCGAGTCATCGCACCACTGGCATCTTTACAGTCGTGTGTCCACACCTCATCATTTATGGATTCCATGTCATGGTCGCTGGTGAATCTCCAAACGATTTTTTTACCACGCTATTGACACGGTTTGACAAGCACAACCGTCCACAATTCATTTTCTATGACAATGCGTGTAAACTTCACACGTACTGCCTAGGTCGGTGTCCCCATCTTCTCAAGACAACAAGATTCTTATGTGATCGATTTCACTTCGGCCACATGGAGAGTGCGAAGGATACATGCTCTCCAGCGTTCAGCCCTGACATGTACAACCATCTTTCAGGTATGTTTTTGTATCCATTTGGTTTTTCCCCATTCAATTGGTTTTTTTTTGTGTGAATTTGTGACACTCTTCTCCAATTGGTTATCAATGCAGGAGTGAACACATCGGCAAATGAGCAGGTGAATCGGTTTATCCGAGGATTCACTCTCCAAACGCTGATGTACCGGATGGACAACATGATGGAGATGACTCGATTAATCTTTGCCTACTGGAACTTCTGGAAGAACAAGGATAAAATCTACGGATTTGTCCCTGAGTCGGAGGTGGATGAATTTGTGCGGAATACTCACATTGATCATACTCCGCATGATGACTAGAATGTGACATTACTTACTTTCCAATGACTCTCCCTATATCATGTGCGAATAATTTTGACTGGTACATCACCAATTAAACGTCGGCTGCATACCCCACCTATATGTATTACATGTTCATACTTGGGGTGGTACTTATGAAGGTACTTGCCATTAACTCAAGACCGGGCATAGCACATCATTCAGATTGGGGTAAGCCAAACTATGTTACCATATCCCTAGTTGAACATAACTCAGGTGGAATACATATGCATACCCCACCATATAGTAGATGATGGATAGAAAGAATTCCACGTACAACTGAAAAACCAGTTGATACTTAACTGGTTGATACTTAAGTATCAACTTAAGCTGGTTCCACTTCAGTATCAACTTAAGCCGGTCTCAGTTTGACAAAAGAGCTTAGTTAGCCCAGAATTACTGAATTGCTATGCTCAGTCTCAAGTACAAACCCAGAACTAAGCTGGTTCCACATTAGTACCGCATTTACTACATGTAGGTGCCTACATATAGGTATATGTGGACTGGTACGTGGATCAGTACTTGGACATAGAATTTTCTAATACTAGGCTCAGCTCAACCACATTAAAATCCAGGAACAAATTACCTATCAAAATTAACATTCAATCAATATTGGAAGGGTGCAAATAAGCTCTTTCTTCAAGCCGAGCTCAGCTTCTGTTCACTGAACATCTCCGTTATTTTCTAGAAAGCCTTACCTAAATTCCATGAATATAATTTAGGGTTTAGGGTTACGAGACTGATGTGACTATGGATGTGACAGTGAAACAACTGTACCATTCACATAATGAAGATACAGAGTTGTTTGGATGATACAGTTTATTACATTGTCAGTACAACTTCTTGTTTGAGATATTGGATTTACGAAAGCAACGGGGCTTCATCGTTCAAGCTACAAATCATTCCACGGACTACATCACCACAAGTTGCAATTTGCAGTCTACTTTCAGCTGTCGTTCAAATTTACAGAACAAACATGGCTACATCTAATCATCTCCGTTTTTTTCTTCCGCCCTCTCTTTGCAGTCCTTTCGTCATCCAACGGACACTTCTGACGGGTTCTTGCAGCTATAGGTGTAGGGCCCACTTCCTTCTTCCCTGCAAAAGAATAAAGTACAGATTGATTCAGCTGATGACATATGAAACTGAAGAACAAGGCACGTGCTAAGTAAACATTCTTACTTTTGCCAAGCTGTGCCCCTTCATCAGTCGGTGCTTTTTCAGTTGTCACAGCCATCAGGGTTTCAGCAGTTGCCGTCACAACTTCGAACACAGCCTGCATAGACAAATAATTGACGTTAGTTGTTTACAAACTATGTCACTTTTGTACTAATTATATATTACGGAGTTCATGGCTTGCTCACGATACACAATACATGCTTCATCTGTTTACCTTTGCCTTCTCCTTGTTATCCGTCCATTTACTAGCCCATTGTCCACTCAGCATAGGATCTGCAGCCAAAACCAAAACCGTTTATATGAGTAATTAACCAAAGAGGTCGAAACAAATTGCACAAACATCTTTAACATACCTTTTTTCTTCACTTGTCGGCCGCAAGATAGGATGCGCTACATGCTTATCGCCCATGCTTTAAAGTTCAGCGCCAGCGTTTCAAAAACATGATTCACGTCCTGGACGATATCATCCATTTCCTTAAAGGGATCTTCACACAGGTCGAAGGGAATGATCGCCAATTGCTCGTCAGACAACCTCGGTTGTCCAACCCCACATTCAGGGTAGTCGTCCACCGTGACCGTTTCTCTCGGCACACCCTCGATCACCTGCACAGAACGTAATCGTAGTATTTAAATATAACATTTACTTTTGGTAACAAAGATTAACTTCGAACAAGATATTTACCTGGTCACAATGACGCGAAGGCTCACTTCCACCGCCGGCACCCACGTTCGCATCAAGCCCATTTGCTCCTCCAGATCCATCCAATCCACGAGATCCATTCAACTGACAGAGCCCATCGTCATCCGTTTCCACTGTGCCGTTGAGTAAACCAGTCATGTTCAGCATACCATTCCCGTCCACTGCTGGCGACCCACCTAGATCAGTATTCATGTCCACGACAATGTTCACACCTTCAACATATACTCCAGCAGCAGAATCTGCCTTCTGTAGAGGCACGTCCGCTAACTCTCCTCCTGTTCCACCTGTCTAGAGACCCCCGTCAACAATCCCAGGAGGCTCGACGACCCCGGTAGTCCCGACAGGCCCAGTGGATCTGACAGCCCCACTATACCCTCCGATCCCAACATCACCGCTGGTTCTAACAGCCACGTCAGCCCCAACAGCCGCGTCAACCCCAACAGCCGCGTCAGCCCCAACAGCCGAGGCAGCCCCAACAGCCGAGGCAGCCCCAACACCCGCATCAGCCCCAACAGCTGGGTCAGCCCCAACAGCCGGGTTAGCCCCAACAGCCGCGTCAGCCCCAGCAGCCGCGTCAGCCCCAACAACCACGTCAGCCCCAACAGCCCCGCCAGCCCCAACAGCTCCACCAGCCCCAACAGCCACGTCAGCCCAAACAGCCCCGCTAGCTCCAACATTCCCGGCAATCCCAACATCGTTGCTTGTCCTAACAGCCACGTCAGCCCCAACAGCCCCGTCAGCCACAACAGCCCCGCCGGCCCCCAAAGCGCCGTCAGTCCCAACAGTCTCGCCAGCCCCAACCTTCCCGCCGGCCCCAATAGTTCCGCCGGTCTCAACCGTCGTGCTAGCCCCGACCTTCCCGCTGGCCCCAATAGTCCCGCCGGTTCCAACAGTCTCGACAGTCTCAACATCGCCAACGATCTCAGCAACGCCGCCAGTCTCCCCAACCTCAACTCCAGTCACAGCGGAACCATTTCCACGATATTGTGTGCGCTCACGCCTCAAATTCCTTCTAGCTCTTCCAACCCTTCCAGACGTTCTGGTTCTTGGAGCTATCTCCTTGTCAGTTCTTGTTGTGGCTGTTGTCTCGGCGCTACCAACACTCCCAGAGGTAGCGGCAGCAGCCGCTGTGGCGGCAGCGGCAGCGGCCGTGGCAGCAGCGGCAGCTCTCCTCGTTACTGCGTTAGGATTCCGGCGCCAGGAAGATTCGGGCGCATGCCATCCTGAATCAATTGAATCATCATCTGAGTCAGCTTCAAAGGCGTCGTCCTGCAGTGGACAATTTAGATTGTTTAAATCGGTCTTTTCCTAAAGCAAATGGACTACCGCTGGATAAAAACCGGCTTACCTCTGACTTTCCTGAATCATCCTCGGAAGGTCTGAGCCTGCTGCTTCTGAGGATATTTCTCTGACTTCTTTTAAGTTTCTGCAAAAAATATCTTCCGAAGTTAGGAAAAGAGGCAGAATAGGCAGCTTGAAAAGGACATTTGTTTAGACAGCTTACCGGCGGTTTCCAGCGCTTGAAGTGGCTGACCACTTCGCAGTTCAGGTACGAGCGATAAGTCGGCTAAACGAGATTCCTGCTCTCATCGGTCTCGTCTTGAATCAGGAAATCACACAACTTCGGTTCTAATTTCTTGTACGGGTTGAGCATCACCCAGGGAAGCCTGAAGAAGGCTTCCACATCCACAGTCACGGACGGTAGGAGAGATTTTTCGCCGTCCTTGACGCCTCGTAAAATATGCTGCGCCCGGCGCACTTGCTTCAGCATCCAAAGTGTTGCGGGACTGACCCTCTCAAACTTCAGCATACCGGTCCAGGTTCCGGAGTTCTCTCCATAGTTCAGAAATAGGATGAATTTTTTTGCACTTCTCCAACGTGCGTAGCCAATACAAAAAGACATCCCCTGGTGCGTTTGGACCCACTTGTCTGATTCAGTTGCCACCTGGCTTAGGTCTGCATATTTCATATTGTATCATGTTAGCAAAGGATATTCACCGACAAAAATGCATGCGAAGTAAATTCCACGTACCGAGACTTGGGTCGATGAAGTCGTCGCTCATGTTCAGGTTCGACTGCTGCGCCTGATGAGTGCGCACCAAAGGGACCTGCTGACCAATCGGAGACGCGCTCTACTGCTGAACTCCAACTGCCTAAGGTGCAAAAGATGAAGCGACGTTCACTTGGAGTGCCGCTGAACGAAAGTACGATTCCAAGAATGTAGCAGCAATTTCCGGGGTCATAGAAAACGGTGGCGGCGGTGCACTACCAAACTGACGCTGCGGATCTGACGTGCTAAGTGGAGGGGGAACGGCAAACTGGGAGTAAACGGCGCTATTTGCCGGAAACGACTGCTAGTGGAGACATGGCAAGAACGAATGCTGCGGTAGCGGCGGCTGCTGGCTGCCGGCTGAACTTCCCCTATTTGCGTCCGCCCTAGGAGCGGAGAAAGCTGAGGTGACTGACTGCTGAAACATCTCTGAAGGCTAAGTCCAAGCACACCGGAGCGTGCTTGGAGCAAACTCGATTCGAAAGAATGACGGAGATTAAAGAACTGAAGCATCTATCGACGGAAATAACCTCCAGCAGTGTCAACTTGGACGCGACACCGCCATGACGGGTATGTTTTGTCTTCGCGGAACCACAGTGTCGAGCTTTGTCCAAGAAGTCACCACTTACATTGTCGAAACGGCGACCTGGCGGAGTCGCGTCGACTTTGCAGGAAATCGCTAACTTCGCGGAACTGCTAACGTCTTGCCAGATTTTTACCATCCGCCTAGATGACGTCCTGCCTCTGAAAAGAGCATCTTCGCAGATGCGCACTGTCTTGGTGGAAAACGTCGTCTTTGCGCAAAGTGTCATAGCTTAAAAACACCATCCTCCTGGAAAACGGTCATCCACGCGAATAGTGTGTGACGTGACATACTGTTCATGACGGGGGCGGTAATGGAAAGACTGATCGAACGATCCGCGCGGACGAATCAAATGTTTAAAAAACATTGTCGTAGCGGAGGCGCGCTGTCTTCGCAGAAAGGATTCATCTGTGCGGAAAAGGAGAGTGTATTATTTCGGTGTCTTTCCGAAAGCATTTCGTCCTTGCGAATGTTTCATAACGTTGCGGTATCTATAACCCAGAGTTGTCGTAGCAGAACCTTGTCCACCTTGACGACAACATGGCTGAAAAATATGCGTCTACGCGGATGCATGCTGTCCTCCCGGAAGACAGCAGTCTTTGCGGTAAACATTGTTGGAGAACTTCGTCCTCGTGGACGCTTGTTGTCGTCGCGATAACTTTGTGACGTTAACACATATGTCACATGGCGGGGGCGAAAATGGCATGACATATGGTGAAAGGGAATGTTCCGAGCGGACACATCAATTGTATGAAAAAGGTCGTCTTTGCGGAGTCGCATCGTCTTGGAAGAAAGGCATCGTCTTGGTGGAAATACACTGTGTTTTATTCCAAAGTCTACCGAAAGTGTGCTGTCTGTGGGAATCTTTCATAACGTTGCGGCATCTATGAACCAGCGTTGTCGCAGTAGAAAGTTGTCCACCTGGACCATCGCATGGCTAAAAAAAAGCGTCTATGCGGATATGCGCTGTCTTCGCAAAAAATGTTAGTCGTTGTGGAAAACGGATTGCTTGAGAACTTCGTCCTCATGGAAGGTTGTTGTTCTCGCGATTACTTTGTGAAGTAAACGCATACGTTACATGGCTGGGGTGGAAATGGAATGACACATGGTGAAGAAAACGATCCGAGCAGACACCAATTGTATCAAAAGGATCGTCGTTGCGGAGGCGCTTCATCCTGGCAGAGAAGAATTGTCTCTGCGGACATTAATTTCTTCTTTTTCTGTCTTAACGGAAGCGTGCTATTTTCGCAAATCTATGATGACGTCGCGACATCGATGACCCTTCGCTGTCGCAGGGGAATGTTCTCCACCTTGACGATACCATGGCTCGGAAAAACACCATCTTTGCAGACGTTTGCTGTCGTATCGGAACATGGTAGTCCTTGCGGAAAAAAGATCTTTTGAGTATAGTTTATGTTGTCGTACGTCTGTTACGTAAGGCGACGTCGCAGGAGAAAAAAAGAAACGTTGCACTGACCGTAGGATACTATCCGCGCGGATGAATCAATGGTATGAAAAGGTGCGTCTTTGTGGAGACGCGTGAACTACGCAGACACACGTTGTCTTTGCGGAAACATGCTATGGGTATCTGTGTGTCCTAGCGTTAGCTTGTTGACTTTCGGAATGTTTGTTGTCGGTGCGGCATCTGTGTCACAGCGGCTTCGCAGCAGAACCTTGGTTCATGCAGTGCATGGTGCATGCAGTGTACTATCGGCGCAGAATTGTCTCATACTAGCGGAAACGGGAGGACTATGCACGTCGGTGTGGAAGTCGATAGGAGAAACAAAGTTGCTCGTAGCGATGTGTCCTTCGAATTTTCAGTTCGATGTCGTCGGCAAGGATGTGGTTTGACGGGAGTCTCCTACGGGGTTCAATGTTGAACTTAGCACTCTTGACTTTTAAACCCGAATGCATTCCGCGATTACTATGTTTGTTGCTACACTTGCTGCATGTCACGTATTCCACGAATTTTTTATTTGGGCTTTCCCAAGTGTCCGACGCAAGGAAGGAAGGGCCTCGCCGTACAACGGTGTTCGGTGGTTGCATTTTTTTTCTGACGAATTTTTTCATTGCTGACGATGCGAAATGATCACACGAATAATTTGTCCACCTGACTTCGACCCTTCGCGACGGTTTCAAGAAGTTTCCTTGTCGTCTCACGACAATCGTTACAGCTGACCATGCCGTTCGCGCCAGGAAATACCTGGCCGCTAGCGCGCCTGGCCGGCAAGGCAGTTGCTTCACGATTGTCCGCCCTGCTCATGTATCGCACAAGAGGACCCATCCAGACCCTGTACCCGACTACACGTGTCTCCCTCGGTCAGTCATTGGATGGCCGCCCCTCGAGCACCGCTCCACCCCAGTGGGTTCGCCGTTTGTGTGAAATTGCGTTTGTGCGCGAGCGTAGCAAACCCTACCGAACTCGCCATCACGACGATATCCGGATACGAACTTTTTCGGGACAGGATTTCGACTGCCCGATCTTATCATNCCCCTCCCCACGCCCTCTCCGATTCTTTCCCCATAACCGTCGGCCAGGGCGTCGGGATTCTTACCGGCGGGACAGCAGCGCATGCGCGTGGCAGGCGGTTGCAGCCCACTGACTGACTGCTCGCGCTCGTCTTTTGCAGATGATCCACTTGTCCACTCTTGTCTTCACTGATCACCTCCCGCCTCCCGATGTTCCCCAAAAGCACTCCGTCGCCTTCCACAAGCTTTCTGCCAAGCGTTGCCTTCACGCCTCATCCCCCCACGACTTCCCGCTTCCGCTCCTGTCGTGTCGGTCACTCCGCTGGACCCTCCTCTCCACCAAACCGGTAGTCCTGAGCTCTCGTTATCAGCGCGGGCGCGTTGCGCCCACAGGCATGGCAAGCGCCAAGTGCATGGCCCCGGGCATCGTCCTCCCGCCCGCTCCTCCAGTTCAGCCGGCCGCCCCCGCTCCCACGCACCTCCACGCGCTGCCGCTTCACCCCTACAATCCTCGTGCTCTTCCTTACCC
Organism: Penium margaritaceum; assembly: GCA_023375785.1. NCBI lineage: Eukaryota > Viridiplantae > Streptophyta > Zygnematophyceae > Desmidiales > Peniaceae > Penium > Penium margaritaceum. Next base: position 262,245 of record SZWC01001219.1, on the reverse strand, counting down.
ACACCCGCAGCCCCCCAGGTGCGTACTGGCCGCCCTGCCGCCCCCTCGCGTCGTGCGCTGCACTGTCCCTCGATATCCCTCGCGCCGTCTTTCTCACCTGTCCGAGCAGGCCCCGCGTCTTCCCCGTGGGGGGCCGGTCCACGTCCAGGAAAGAAACGTCCCTCTGGCGTCTGCGCGCCCAGGATCACGTCTCTTTTTCTCACGGAGTGGCTTGCGGAGCGATGTTGTTTCCGGCTACGGCCAAATGCCCCCGTCAGCATACAGGCTCTTGCCTGGTGCAGCCGCGCGTGCTGCCCTTCCCCTTGGTCTCCTCGCCCCTTGTCCACACTGCTCTTGTCTGTGTTCTTCGTAGCCGTTCTGCACGATCTCCCCCCCGTGGCCCACGCATTGTCGTTTTCATTGTCGTCTTACCCTTTCACCCGGGATGCGTGCACCAGCACCAGCCCATTGTCTTTCCTCTTCTTCATTCCGTTCACCTTTTCCCTTTTTTTCCGTTTCATTCGCCTTCGTCTTGCTCTACATGTCCACTGTTTCGCCTTCACACGCAGGGNTTTGCGCCTGACTGGGCGCTAGCGGCGGCCGGCTTGCCCACCACGCCCGCGGGCTCCAGCAGCTCTGTGTGGGCGGCGGAGATGGCGGACGGCGCGGAGGGCGACATGTCGCTGCTGCTTGGCGACATGGACTTCAACCTGGGAGTGCCCGTGGACGACAATGTGGCAGGGACGTCTGCTGCTGTTGCTGCCCCTCTGCCCCCTTCCTATGATCTGCTGGTGGGAGGGTTTGGCGCGGAGGGGAGTCTGCTGCACGCTCCGGCGCCTGACGTGAAACCGGTGCAGAATGTGGGCGAGGGGCAGTGGCCAGCCGCTGCGGAGGCCCTCGCCGGGCTGCCGGAGGGACCCATGGGCTTCCCACAGGGACAGGGGCTGGGCCCGCGCCTGTCTGGGGGGAATGTGGTGGGTGGGGCCAGCGACCGGCAGCGGGCACCGCCTTCGCCGTCGTCATCGACGTCTCTGCTGGCGGACCGGGTGCTCCTCGGCATCACTGGCGGCGGCGTTGGGGCCGACGCGTTTGACGCCGCCGCAGCAGCAGGGGCGGAGGCTGGTGGGAGCCAGGGGGGTGACGACGGCGAGCGCCTGGAGCGCGCCGCCTTGCCGCACGGCGCTGCGCAGACCTCCGTCATGGGCCACTCGGCCGCAGGTCCCGGCCCGGGCTCGTCCGCTGCCGCCACGTTGGCCCCTTCACAACGACGCTCCGACCCGTCCTTGGGCCCTCTCCCGAGGATTGGTGGCATGGCGGGGAGTGGCAATGCCGCGAGCGGTGGCAATGGAGGAGTAGGGGGGACGGTTGCTGGGCTGTGGTCTGGAACGGAGGAGTGGAGCATCACTGCGCTGCGCGGCATGCTGGGTCTGGACGACGAGGACGAGCTCGGAGGCGAAGGGGTTCCGGGTCCTCATTCAGGGGTCGGCGACTGCGACGACGAGGGCGAGGGGAGCCATGGTAGCTCCTCGAGCTCGTTTGCGAGCGAGGCAGGGGGCATGAGCGCCCGCCATGAGGACGCCGGGGCCGGCGACGGCGGTTCCGTGTCTCAGGCTGCGCCCCCATCGCCGGCGACGATTTCGGGGGAGTTGTCGGCTGCCGCCGCTCCCCCCGCCCCTCCTCCGCCTCCTCTGCCCAGTGTGCATCCGAAGCTGCTGGAGCTGTCCGCCATGACGGCTGGTGGCGGCTCTGGCGCCTGGCGGCGGCTGAAAGCGGGGCCGAAGCGACGGGGTCGGGGCACCGCTGTCGGTGGTGGCGCTGCCGCTGCCCCCCCTGTGCCTGCCGTGGGGGAGTCGCTGTTCATGGGTTTTGGTCAACGGGCGTCTGCGCCGAGTGGTGGGTCGAGTGAAGCGAGTGCGTTTGGAGGTGCGCCGCTGACGGGGGCAGCGCGGCAGCCCTGGGTGTGGGGCGTTGGTTCGCGGTCGGCGCCTGCGCTGGCCTCGCCTGCCTCTGCTGGCGGTGGCGCTGCCCTTCCCGCTGGGACGAGACGGGCGCCGATGTTGGCGAAGGGTGGCCCTGGCAGCACCTCCTCTCCTGAGATGAGGGTGGCGCCGCACGAGCACCATCAGCAGCAGAGGTCACTCAAGCTTCAGCAGCCCAGCCTCCTTGGGCGGCCGCAGCAGCAGCAGCAGCAGCAGCAGCAGCAACACCACGGCAATTTCCACCGGGAGGACGTTCGAGGTCACGTTCCGTCCCCAGTGGAGGCTTCCGCGTCAGGCGACCAGGCTCACAGCAGCGGCGGCCACAGCGAAGGCGGAGACGACGCCGCTCCGGCGCGGGCGGCTGTGGCGGCGCCTCTGCAGGCGGTGGACCGCGGCACGAGACCTGGGGACCTGTCCCTGCGACTGGCGGCCGTGATCGACCGCCTGTCCTCGGAAGCACAGGAGGCTGAAGGGGGGGCGGGGCAGCCGGGGGAGGTGCCTCCGGAGCGGCAGGAGCCGCAGGAGCAGCGACAGCTGCTGGAGGTGGCGTCCCGGTCGGGGCTGTTGATGCTGCAGCCCAGGCATCTGCGCCGGGCGCGGTCGGGCAGGTCGCAGGATGGCGATGTTGCCGGGCCTGGGCACTCTCACTGGGGGGCCCTAGCTGCTGCTGCAGGAGCAGTGGGGGCGCATGCGCCTGGTGCTGATGCCTCTGCAGCCGCCGCTGCTGCTGCTGCTGTTGGCGGGTCGAGTCAGCAGAGGAAGAAGGGTAGGTTCACCACAGGAGACGCGGAGGACGGGTCTGCGACTGCCGATTCGGCTGCTGGCGGAGGCGCAGGCGGTGCTGGGGGGTCTGCCCCCGGCGCACTGGTGCCTGTCAGGAGGGCCAAGCCGACTGCGGGGCCCCTTTCTCCTCCCCCTTCTGTGCACATCACGATGCCGTCGTTCTCTCTGCAGCCGTCGCCCGGCTTCTTGACGCCCTTCCCGTCCCTCGACAGTGCCACGTCTGCTGTGGATGTCCCCGGGACTTTCCCTCATCTCCCCCCGCTCACGCTCCAGTTTGGGAGTGGCGTGCGGACTTCCTCCTCTCCTCGCCTCTCTGCCCTCAGGAACGACGGTGGCGGCGGCGCTTCTCCCTCTTCTGTTGGGGCCGGCGGCGACGTGGCCGTGCTCCGCTGTTCTATGGGCAGCTGCCCACCTGCTCAGGACGAGAGCTTCTGGGCGACGGCGCCTCCCCTGCCCCTGGGTGGTGCTCTGGAAGGAATGGGCGGACGTGGCGCAGGGGCTGCGGAGGATGGAGGCAGGATGTCGGAGGGGATGGTGCGTGTGCGCGAGCAGCTGGTGGATCTTGCCGAAGGCTACGCGACCGATGACCAGGTGCGTGGTGAGGGGGTGCGGCGTGGACCGGCGTGGTGCGGTACTGTGTGGTGAAATGTGGCTGCGCAGCGCGGCGTGCGGTGTCTTGTGGCGCGCTTGATGCGGGGCGGTGTGGTTGTGGTGCCGAACGGCGGGGCGTGGAGCAGCACGGCGACGCGTGATGTGTGGTGTTGGCGCATCTGGCGCAGTACGGCGAGGTGCTTGAGAGAGAGAGAGCTTGCACAAGTTGTTCGCTGAACAAATCGTTTGCTGAACAACTCCTTGAACCTCTGCATTTCAAATTTTCAGACGGCTCTCCCGAGCGCCCTGGAAGTTTGTGGACTCTTTTCTTTTGGGATCGCAAGAACCGGTGTGCTCATCCTCTGTTTCCCTCGGCGGGCGATTCGCACGTGCAGGTGTCGGTGCGCGCGCTGGTGGGCCAGCTGGCGCGCGTGGCGGACAAGGTGGGGTCGCCGGAGCAGCGGCTGGTGTTCCACTTCCTGTCCGCTCTCACTGCCAGGGCGGACGGCTCGGGCACAGACAAGTTCCTCAGCCCTCTGCCGCACTCTCCCGAGGTACGCCCGCCATGCTCTCTTTCGCTTGGCCTGCTGCCCCGCTTTGTCCGCGTAACCTGCTCTCGG
>SZWC01001219.1:207881-238248 GCA_023375785.1 Penium margaritaceum | reverse complement strand
CGCATGGTGGCGATGACGCGCGCCTCGTCCGTCGGGAGAGGGCACGTGTACCACCCGTGCCCGGGCTGGCCACAGTTGTGGCAGACCGAGCCACCACCGCTGGACCCGGTCGATGACTGCTGCTGCTGCTGTTGCGGTGGACCCTTGCCTTTCTTGTTCCGACTTTTCTTCTTCTTCCCCGAAGACGATGAGGTAGCTGCGACGGGGGAGGCGACGACCACGGAGGCAACGACAGGGGAGGCGACGGCAGGGGATGCAAGGGCCTCCGTGCGATGGAGCTGGGACTCCTGGCGAGCTTCCTCAATGCGGAGGAAGAGCTCATATGCCCAGGGCATGAGGGTGCCCTGGGCCTCCATGGTGGAGAGGACGTCCTGAGGGTAGTGGACGAAGACGTCTGCGTACACGCTGGTGGTGCCACACTTGATGGTGAGGAGCGCGGACAGAGGGGGCGGAGCAGATTTGCCGAGTCGACGGAGGATGTCCTCCGCCCGCTGCTAGTAGGTAGTGACCGTCTCGGTCTCCCCCATGTGCAGGGAGTTGAACTCCCGGAGCAGACGGCTGATCTCAGCGTCGCTGGACAGGGGATGGGGTCTGGTGAGGACGTGCCATGCGGCTGCAGGGTCTGGGATGTCGCCAGCGGTGAAGTCGCTGAGGAAGGGCTCCAGGGCAAGGCGCGAAGCTGGGGGGGCGAATGGGACAAGGACACAGACGGCATGACCAGCGTCATACAGTTGATCGGCCTGGGTGGAGTCATAAGGGAGGGTGTAGTAGGCCCAGAGACCCTCATCTTGCGCCTAGATCCGGAAGCTAAGCTCCCAGCTCCGGAACTGCTCGCCGGCCTGAAGCGGCGGCGGCGGCGTCTCAAAGTCCTTCTGCCTATGGCCGGCACCCAGAGTGGGGCCAAGGACGGAGGTCACTGTCTGCCGTTGGCGTTGAGTTTGCTGCTGTGCCAGGTAGTACGTGGCAGCGGACACAACGGGGCTAGCGTGCCCTGGAGGGATGAACGACGGCAGCGCACTGGTGGCGGTTTGGGAGGCGACTAGTTGTAGCGCTGCAAGTTGCTGCGTCAAGGCGGCGAGCTGTTGTTGAAGAGCAGCGAGAGGGTCAGGGTTGCCGCCAACGTTACCAGTGGGCTACTACTGCTGCTGCTACTGTTGTAGGGATAGCGGCTGCTGTTGCTGCAGCGGCGGTGGCTGCTGCTGCAAGGGCGGCGGCTGCTGCTACTGCAGCGGCGGCGGCTGCTGCTGCTGAGGCGGTGGGAGCTGCTCCTGCTGCTGCTGCTGCTGCTGCTTCAGTTGCTGCTGGTGCGGCGGCGGCAGCTGCTCTTGCCGTGGCGGCGGCGGCTGCTCCTACTGCTTTGACGGTGGCGGTTGCTGCTGCTGCGGCGGCGGCGGCTGCTGTTGCTACAGCGGCGGCGGGTGCTGCTGCTGCTGCTGCTGCAACAATCGTTGCAAGAAAGGAGGGGTAGGGGTCCCCCCACCAGAGGAGGACCCCTCCTCGCCGGGACTACCAGCCATGACTTAGTGTCCCTTGTGTTTTTTTTGTTGTCTTTGTGTTGCTGATGTCAACAGGAGGTTAGGGCGGTGGGTATTCTTCCCACCCCTTTGGCCTTCCCCCTTTCCCTCCCCCCTTTCTTGTTGATGACGTCAACAGTGACGTCAGCAGTGACGTCAATAGAGAGGTGCTGACGTCAGTAGCGGCGGATGTTGGGGTCGCCGCTACTGCTGTTGTTGCTGATGCTGCTGTAGCCACTGTTGCTGCTACTGCTGCTGCTGCTGGTGCTGTTTGCTGTTGCTGCTGCTGCTGCTGTTGCTGCTGCTATTGTTGCTGCTGCTACTACTACTGCTGCTGCTTTTTGCTGTTGCTAATGCTGCGCGCTGTTGCAGCTACTACGTGCTGCAGCAGCTGCTCGCTGCTGCGGCGGGCTACTGTAGCGAGCTGCGGGGATGGGGGAATTTTTTTTGTTGCCCATTTTTGTTTTTTTTTTTTTTCCTTGTCATAGCGGGCAGCAGCCCGCTGTCTGCTGCGAGCAGTAAATTGCTGCTCGCCTGGCAGCAGCGAGCTGCAGCAGCTGCTCGCTGCTGCGGCGGGCTACTGTAGCGAGCTGCGGGGATGGGGGAATTTTTTTTGTTGCCCATTTTTGTTTTTTTTTTTTTTCCTTGTCATAGCGGGCAGCAGCCCGCTGTCTGCTGCGAGCAGTAAATTGCTGCTCGCCTGGCAGCAGCGAGCTGCTGCTCACTGGCAGGAGCGGGCTGCTGTTCGCTGCTCGCTCGCTACGAGCAGCGAGCAGCAGCAGCCGTGGCTGGCAGCTGCCAGCTGCTGCTCGCTGCTCCTGCTGCTGCAGCTGGCTGCTGCTGTAGCTCGCTATAGCAGCTGCTGCAGCTCGCTGCTGCTGCTGCACGCTGCTGCAGCTGCTGCGTGCTGCGACTGCTACCTGCTGCCGCTGCGGGCTGCTGCTGCGAGCTGCTGCTGCGCGCTGCTGCTGCTGCTGTGCGCTGCTGCTGCTGCTGCTGCGAGGCGCTACTGCTACGGGCTGCTGTGAGCTACTGCTTCTGCCTGCTGCTGCTGGTGGTGCCAGGCATTGCACCTGGGTGACGTTGTCGCTTGCGTCGTCGCCCGCAAACGTCAGACGCCGCTTGCCGCTCACCTCCTCGCGTCACGCGTGGGGGTCAGTGCTGCCGAAAAAATTTCGGCAGCATTTCCTGTGGCCCAGTGGCCATGGGAAAAAATCTGACGCCGCCACCAGGTGGGTCAATGCTACCGGAAAAAATCCGGCAGTATTTCCCCTGCACTGGCGCGTATGGGGGTCCGCCGGCGTTGTCTGGCACCTGTTCGCCAGTCTTCTGCTCCTGCTGCTACGCTCTGGCTCTGATACCAAAATGGAAAGCCTAGGCAGCAGGTTGGGGCAGCAGTGTTGTTGATGCAACGTGCGGGCTTCCACGCTCGTTGCTTAAGTCAGCTGCCCCCTCAGTCTGCTGCTCTAGAGTCTAAGTCTGGAAGCTCTGGGTTTGTTACTTAGAAACACGCGCGCCAGAGTTAGCGCCAGAAAGTAGCTGAAAACTGAAAGTAACTGGTTAGGAATGAAGAATGAGCAACAATGGGAGACCCCTCCAAGTTCTAGCTCCCCCCCACTAGTGTAGAAGTCGTTACTCATCTAACCAGCCAATCAGAAAATGGCTGTGGACCTATTTTTTGGCAGGCAGGGTTTTCTCGGTGAGCCCTGCCAGACGCCCGACAGCCCAAAACCCGGGCGTCATCCATTTTGCTTGAAAACTGGACCATACCATAATACCAACGCTGCGAACGCAGTCGTGCGGTCAGAATCAGCTAGAAAAATAGTAGCAAAGAGTTATGACTGCCTGAACCCAGGCAGTGCCTACGGTGGTCCATAACGCCGAACAGGGCCATGCAGCATACAACAAGGACCCTAGGAAGAGCATGACGATGCAGACGCGACGGGACGCGCTGGACGCATGCAGACGGCAATTGCGGTGGCAGTGACTGCCGGCAGCACGATCCGCCGAGGAGGCCTGCCGATGGAGCTGAGCACGTCGCCAGACAGAGGAGGCTCCAGCGAACTGCGAGTAGACCTCAGTGTGCGTCGGCTCCACCGGATGACGCTCCATCAGCGTCGAGTCTCGCCGTCAGTCATCTCCACGCCGATGTACACAAGCCGGGAGGACACAACAGAGCACAATGAGGGATGCGCAAAAACCAAAAACTGAAAGACAGCTCCTAGCGATGCTGCTGCCAGCGTGGCAGTACAAGCCAGCTAGCTCACTCACTAGCACACACATGTGTAGGTGAGAACAGCAAGGGGTAGGCTAGGGACACAAACGCAAGTGTCAGAAGTTGCAAATATTGAAATGTGCAGAGAGAAATGACCATTGAGGTCTGGGCAACCTAAATAGCGTCACGGATCTAGTGCACACCCACACGGCGCACAAGGGCGCTATTTTATAGCAGGACAAAACAGTGGCAAAAGTACTGTTTTGGCCATTATTCCTTGCAGACATGTCAGAACAACGAGCCGTGTGAACCAAAATGGCCGCACCGTCGAGATCTACGTCCTGATAGGCTGCACGCCTACATACTGTGGCACAGCACGGATCTAGAATATACGGAAGTCTTCTAGGCGTCCGCCGCCGTCGGCCGTCAGCCTTCTGCCGCCGTCGCCAGTCTCAGGGATCTGCACGTGAATGGACATGAGCCGAGGGGTCATCGTAAGCTGTGTACGACACGCACAACAACACTCCCCCATGACCGGAGGGCGAAACACGTCCATGCACATGCAGACACTGACGTTGTACAGAGCAAGGCACGCACAGCCGCTACAGGCAGCAGTCATAGGACATGCAAGGTGGCACATGAGGAATCAACCTGCAACAGGGATGGGGCAGAGTCCAACGGAACAAGTGGCCGCATGAAACTTCGAACGACCCAGAGCATTGGTCAGGAAATCAGTGCACTGCCTGCCAGTGCTCACGTGGATGACTCGGATCTCACCACGATCAACCAGATCACGCACAAAGTGGTGCTCGACATTGATGTGTTTTGTGCGGGCATGGAACACACATGAGTTCTTGGCGATGGCCTCCGCGCTCATGTTGTCACACTGGAGGACCACGGGGGGGATGGACTGACGCAGTTCACGCAACAGACGGACGAGCCAGACACATTCCGCTGCACCGACGCCTAGGGCAACATACTCTGCCTCAGCGGTGCTGCGTGCGATGCAGCCCGACTTCCCACTTCGCCATGACACTGCAGTGCCTCCAATGAGAAAGATGTAGCTGGTGCGGCTCTTGTTGTCTGGACTCCACGCCCAGTCACTGTCTGTGTACACATCGAGCACAACTGACACCTGCTTGCAAAAGCACAGACCGAAGCGTGCGGTGGACTGGATGTAGTGCACACACCGGACTACGGCCTCCAGTGTTTGGTGGCGTGGAGCCTGCAAGAATTGGGCGAGCAGGTTGACAGTGAAGGCAATGTCGGGCTGCGTTGTGGTGGCCAAGTACATGAGTGAGCTGATGACTCGCAGGTACAGGGTCACATCGACTGGCTCCCCCAGGTCAGCTGGGTCATCCACCTTCAGGGCGGACTGCCCCTCAGGGGTCATGGGTGTGGAGGCTGTGCGAACAGCTGCAAGGAGGTCGGCAAAGCACTCCCCCACAGTCTCCGCGTAGCGTCCCTGATGGACATGGAGTGTGCGGCGGACACGGTCACGCACGATCTCCATCCCCAAAAAAACAGAGGCCTCACCAAGGTCTTTCATCTTGTAGGCCTAGGTGAGAACGATCTTGGCAGCATTCACTGCTTCCAGGTCGGGCGAGGCGATCAGAAGATCGTCCACGTAGACGAGGATGGTAGCAAGCGGTGTTGGGGACTGTGAGAGAAACAAAGATGGGTTAGCATCGCTCTGAACGTACCCAGCACGTCTCAGCGTGCTGGTGATCTCCTGATTCCAGCAGCGAGGTGATTGTTTCAGGCCATACAAGGCCTTCCACAGCCGGTACACACGACCAATACCATCCTCGAAGCCGGGAGGCTGGACCATGTAGATTTCCTCCTCAAGGTCCATGTTCAGGAAGGCGTTGTTGACATCCATCTGGTGGAGTTCCCAGTCGTGCTGTGCCACGTGGCTCAGCAGAGTGAGCGTGGTCGTCATTCGACCAACAGGAGCAAAGGTCTCGGTGTAGTCCACGCCTGGGACCTGAGAGAAGCCTTTTGCTTTCAGGCGCACTTTGTAGCGTTCCACAGTATTGTCTGGTTTTAGCTTTTTGCGGAGAACCCACTTGGCCTTGATAGCCTTGCGGTTCTTCGGCAAGTCCACCAGCTCAAAGACACCATGCTCTCGGATGGCATTCAGCTCAGCCTGGCAGGCAGCGCGCCACTGCTCAGCGTCTGGGGCAGACAAGGCCTCTGGTAGGCTGGTGGGATCGGGAGGCAGCACTGGCGCACTGCGTGTAGCCAGGGCATACGCCGCAGAGGGAGGTTCGACTGTCACCATGGACTTAGCGGCGTCACGAGCAAGACCGCGCTCATGAGCAAGTAGTGCCGCACCAGTGGCACAGTCGGGGTGAACCTCAGCAAGGCCGTGAGCACTCAGGCCAAGGGCCTTTGTGCTTGGATCACCGCTGACAACGCTGCGCGTGGGGTGAGGGTGGAGACGTCCACCGGGTGCCCGTGTATAGGGGTCCGACGGGGCAGGGGCAGTGGGCGCTGTTGACTCACATGCCGGTGTGGACCGCACGGTAGGCGCGCCACTCGAGGCTGCATGGCCTCGACAGCTGGGGACTGGCCTACGGCAGATGCAGGCGCGCCTGCGGCCGGAGACAAGGACAGCCCAGAGCCAGACACGGGTGCGGACGCAGGGTCAGATTGAGCCTCAGACGCGGGAGCGGACGCGGGATCAGGCAGAGCCGCACACGCGGAGGCAGACTCGGACGCAGTCTTGGACACGGGCGAGAGCGGAGAGTCGGGGGAAGAGGAGTGAGCCACAGTCGGGGCGCGACTGGGGGTGTCAGTGGGCACAACCGCTGGAGGCAGCCCCGGGGGTTCCGGCGACGGAGTGACCGCACTGGACGGGGGCACTGTGCCAACCGGGCCAGGAGCCTCCCCCACACGACGGGGACCGGAGCACCCAGGGGCATGAGCGGCACGCAGAGCATGGATGCGAGCAAGGTTGCGGAAGGTGAGGTGCTCAAAGAAGAGAGCATCACGGGACTCCACGATGCGGCGGCGCTCAGGGTCCCAGAACCGCCAGGCCTTTGACTGCGGGGCGACGCCAACGAAGGCGCAGAGGCGGCCCCGTGGAGAGAGCTTGCTCCCTTGCTGCTCCGGTGTGAGCCAGACGCAGGCCAGGGAGCCCCAGACACGGGCCAGGCGCAGGTCCGCGCGACGTCCGTACCACAACTCGTAGGGCTTGCGGTGACCTGGGAGGGGACCGCGGGGAATGCGGTTCCAGACCCAAGTCATGTATGCCATGCCCTCGAAGGCAAAGGCCTCAGGCATGGCACTGTCGGCGCGCATGGCGCGGACCACATCCTCCATGGTGCGGTTCCAGCGCTCTGAGAAACCGTTCTTCTAGGGGGTGGCGGGAGCGGAGAGGTTTTGGAAGTCACCAAGCTTGGTGAAGGAGCGAGCCATGTCACCGAGGTACTCGCCGCCGCGGTCCGAGCGAAAGGTTTGAAGGTGGTGGGGAGATTGGCGTTCGGCCATGACCAGCCAAATGCGGACCGCAATGGCTGCATCGCTCTTCTGACGCAGGCTGTAGACCCAGCGCATGCGCGTGAAGTCATCATTCAACGTCAGGACGTAGCGACCGCGGTCCTCCTGGAACTCGACAGGGAGCGGGCCCATGAGGTCGGAGTGGACCAGCTCCAGGGGCCGACGAGCCCTGGAGACAGACGCAGGATAAGTGGACCGGTGCATTTTCCCTTCAGCACAGGCCAGACAGTCGGTCGTGGACGGCGCCTCGAAGGACGCTGCATCAAGACCGAGAGCAGGCTGAGTGCGGATCAGCCTCTCGACAACCCTCAGGTGCACATGACAAATACGTCGATGCAGGAGACGGTGGTGCTCGGGGGACAGAGCACCAGCGACGAAAACACGGGCAGCGGAAGAAGGAGGAAAAAGAGGTGTACTCGTGGAAGATCCAGCAATGTGGTACAGATCATCGACGACCGTATCACTGAGGACGGTCTCCTCGGTGTCGCGCTCGAAGATGCGAGCATCGGCAGCTGTGTGCGTGACACCGAGGCCCATCTTGGTGCAAGCACGGACTGATAGCAGGCTGAGTTCCAGATCAGGTACAAATAGGACGTCGGAGATGTATACGGGACCAGCTGGCCCGGTGAACTTCACAACCCCAACACCCTGGACAGGGACCTCATGGCCAGCTGCAGTGCGAACAGAGCGAACAACGCCAATGGGATGCAAGACGAGAAAGGTGTCACGACGACACGTCATGTGATGGGTGGCACCAGAGTCCACGACCCACGTGGCATCTGTGACGCGTGTAGAAGGGGTAACGTGGCACTCGGCGACTGAACAAGGCGCGGCAGCAGGTCGCTCGGCAGGCGATGCTGCAAGACGAGCGACAGAGCGTACATGAGACGCATGCAACCAAGACACGTCATCGGGTCCGTCAGGCGCACACGGCTGGGCAGGGGGACCACCACAGGCATCATCACGCAACGGCACAGACAGTCCACAGGCAGTAGGACCCCCCGACTCAGTCAACTCAGTCGCACCTCCCTGAGATGAGCGCAGGGCGAGAAGCTGGTGCATCTCGGCGATCGTCCTGTCGCGTTCGGCGAGCGCTGGTCGCGAGGATCCGTGGAGTAGCCTGCTGTGACGGCGGACTCCTCTGGGACGGCTGCGGTAGTGGCGGCTGAGCGGGCGGTCGCACCGGACGTCTGGCGCATACGTGCCTCGTGCGCCTGCCGCAGTCCACGGGTGACCTTGGCCCAGTCCAGTGGGCGTCCTGTCAGGCGAGTGCAGTCGGGATAATGATGGTCACCCCCGCAGTTGAAGCACACGAGTCGGCGTCCCGTCGTGTTGCCTGAGCCGCTGCTGATACTGCTGCCACCGCCGCTGCTGCTGCTCCCGCCGCTACTGCTGCGGCTGACACTGCTAGTGCTGGTGCCGTTACTGGTCCCACTGCTGGAACCACCGCCTGACGCTTTGCGGCCCTTCTTTTTCTGAGCCGGAGCCACCGTTGCTGTAGAATGCGGGGAGGGGGATGCGGCGGCAACTGCAGCTGAAGCGGTGCTATGGCGAGTGCGGTTCGCGGCGTCCATGCCGGCGACATCCAGGAAGTGGAGAGTGGCCTAGTGCAGTAGGGTCCTATCGCTTGCCATGTCGCGAAGCAGCATCTGATCGAAGTTGTTGAAGACGCAGGCGTAGTCGGGGTGAATGCCGTAGAGGATACTCTGGAGGGCGGAGTATTGCGCAGGGGCATCGTCCCCAAGCTCCTCGTATAGCTGGATCGCCCGGCGCTAGTAGTCAGCTGTAGACTCCTGAGCAGTCTGGCAGAGGGAGTTGAAGTCGGCGAGGCGCTGGGACGTCAAAGCCAAGGTGGCGCCCTGAAACAGGGTGACGGCCAGTGCCCACGCTGCGCAGGGGTCAGCTCCTGAGCCGGTCAGCGAATCGCCAAGGAACCGACTGAAGTCCTTGGTGAAGTCCGGGGCGGCCTTCATCAGGCCGGAAGCTGCGCGGACTGCCATCTGTGTCTGGGCTGGGTCAGACGTCTGGTATGGAGTGAGATAGTAGGGGAGGACTCCCTCGCTCATGGCCCACATACGGAAGTACGGTTCCCAGGACTTGAAGTCGTTCCCTGTCCGGAAGACGTGCGGGTCTGACTCAAATGGCTTGACCGTCGGCATGGCAACAGTCGAAGCCACTATGGGGCCAGGCATCGAGGAGGCAATCCCCTTACCCAGGTGGGCCCGCAGAGCCAGCTTCTCAAAGCTTAGTGGGTGGCAAGACGAGCTCGGGTCAGCGTTGGTGCTGGAGCTGGTGCCCTGGAGGGCTGCATTGGCCTCACGCGCTCTACGAAGCGCCTCCAGGCGGATAAGGCGTGCTCGGAGCACCTCTTTTTTGCCCTCCTCTCCGAAGTCGGAGAGGTTCTCCGTGACTTCATCAGCATTGCCGCCGTGGGCGAGATGGTCCTCGCTCGGCTCAGTCGATGGATGCTGCTGCTGCTGCTGGGGCAGTAAGCTCCTGACCAGATCCTGTAGTTCGGCAACCTGCCTTGTCAAGGTATCGCGGCTCTCCGTCTGTAGGTCCGCCAGCGCGCGCACTTGGCGCGCCAATGTCATCGGGCTCGGCGGCCGCTGCCGCTGCTGCTGTAGTGGCTGCTGCTGGTGTTGTGGCGGCGGCTGCTGCTGTCGCTGCTGCTGTAGTGGCTACTGCTGTTGTAGTGGCTACTGTTGCTGATGCGGCTGCTGCTCCTGCCGCTATGGTGATGATGGCGGTGGTCGACGTTGACCGCTAACGGCGCTGCCCCCGGCAGCTGCGTCGGCAGCCATACTAGAGGAGGTTAGCTTCGGCATGGCGGCCGGTTCCCTCCCTTGTTTTCCCCTCCGCAGAACTCCTCCGCGGAAACTCTCCTCCGCAGAACCTCCCCTCCGCGGAACTCCTCTGCGGAACGTCTCCGCGGATCCCCTCCGCGGTGAACCTCATCGCGGAAGCTCACCGCGGATTACCGCGGATTACCGCGGATTACCGCGGATTACCGCGGATTACCGCGGAGTACCGCGTTTTTACCGCCGATTACCGTGGTCTGGTAAAAGATCGCGGTGGCGCGGAATGCGGCAAGGTGCCGCACACGGTCACTGCGGTCGTGCCGATGTAGAACACGGCGGGATGCCGCGAGTTGTTGGGGTTCCGCGGTCAGCACGTTCCGCACCCGACGCGGAGCGATTGCGTTCTGGAAGCGGAGGGTGTGCCGCGGAATTGCGACCGCGGAGCTGCGGCGAGCAGCACCGTTGTGTTCCGGAACGGCCGCGGAGGTGCTGCGGCAGAGCTGCGCGGATCCGCGGAACACCGCGGATCTACAATGGCAACATCACCGTGAGGTGACGAATCCGGAATGCCGAGTGCCTCCGCGGCACTGGACGGGTGTTCCGACGCGGTCGCGCGGTTTGCCGCGTCCGCCGCGGATGCTTTGGCACCGCGGAGCACCGCGAAACGACCATGGAATGACCGCGGAACGACTGCGGACTTATTACAAAAACGGTCGAAGTGGTGGTGGGCCCTCCGAGGACCTCCTGCCGAGACCGTGGACACTGCTGCTATTGCTACTCAAGGAAACGGCTGCGGTTGCTCACGACTTCTACGGCTGCTGTGTCTCTGCTGTGCAGCTATGCGAGCACTGGCTCGCTGCTCTGATACCATGAAAGACAGCTCCTAGAGATGCTGCTGCTAGCGTGGCAGTACAAGCCAGCCAGCTCACTCACTAGCACACACAAGTGTAGGTGAGAACAGCAAGGGGTAGGCTAGGGACACAAGCGCAAGTGTCAGAAGCTGCAAATATTGAAATGTGCAGAGAGAAATGACAACTGAGGTCTGGGCAACCTAAATAGCGTCACGGATCTAGTGCACACCCACACGACGCACAAGGGCACTATTTTCTAGCAGGACAAAACAGTGGCAAAAGTACAGTTTTGGCCATAATTCCCTGCAGACATGTCAGAACGACAAGCCGTTTGAACCAGAACGGCTGCACCGTCAAGATCTACGTCCCGATGGGCTGCACGCCTACGTGCTGTGGCACAGCACGGATCTAGAAAATATGGAAGTCTTCTAGGCGTCCGCCGCCGCCGGCCGTCAGCCTTCTGCCGCCGTCGCTAGTCTCGGGGATCTGCACGTGAATCGACATGAGTCGAGGGGTCACCGTAAGCTGTGTACGACACACACAACAACAAACACGACTCAGTGTCAAATGTGCTTCCATTAATAAACACATGCAGAGAGAAATGACAACTAAGCAACAATCATCCTAAATAGTTGCTGGCCGCCTAGAGTCGCTTGGGGCGGCGGTATTTTCGTACCTGCTCAAATTGGCCTAAAACCACAGTTTTGGCCGTAACTCACCGCTCAGGTCTCAGAATGACCCGCTGTCTGTACCAGAACGTGCAGAACGATGAGCTCTACGCAATGGACCTGCAAGGTGGGTTTGCATCATCCAGACACGAATAGCAAGCAAAACAAGGAAATCGACCAAAATGGCCTGTCCACTGAGAAAACTCTAAAGCACTCTGAACTGCACTAAGAGCACCCATAAATGTACGAGTGCAGTACCGAGACGTCAGCGTGTGCTTTCCACAACAGGAAGCATACACAAAGTTGCAGGTCTCCTCATCGCACCGGTACAGGCTACCGGGTGCGTGGGTCTCGACCACCGAGAAAACTCCAGCAACGGCAGACCAGCCAGTCAGGCTGTAGAGACGCATCGTCTGCATCACACCAGTCATGTCCTAGCTGCTGGATAAGTCCCTGGATGATCCGGAGTCCTGTCTAGTCGTCACGATCTCCAATGCGGCCGCCGCTCACCATCAGCTCCGGGTGCACCCGTAGCTGCCACGGCCGTGGCTCGTGACGGGTGGAAGCCACACACACCAACACTCCCCCTGGCTGACACATCCGTCAACACCACAATGGCTGAGCAATGGCAGGACAGGATGGCTCAGGAAATCAATCATGGCGAGCACTGATCAAGCATACTACAGCACAGGGTCTCCTCGTGACAATGGTGCATCCCACCAAGTGCCCGGATCTCGACCATGCAAGATATCAATCACACACCTTCATGTGAAACATAATGGAAGAGAGACATAGAAACAAGGTCTCCTCGTGACCCCGGAAAATGTCTCCAGGTGTCGGGGTCTCGACCGCATCATGCATGGATCATACATTACACATGTAGGCAATATGTCTCCATGTCACACCGGTAGAACTCACCAGGGGCGCGGTTCTCGACCAGCATAACCTCAACCCTAACATCGTGCACATCCCAAGTAACCTCGATGTCCTCAAAAGAGTGTCAGGCCAAAGTCCACACACCAACACCCCCCTTGGACTGCAGAGGCTGACAGCACGGGCAAAGCGGATGGCTGATCCTAACACAATCCCTGAGGAGGGAGCATGGCTCCCCCATGACCACATACCCCTACACTGCAATAGCAAGGGTGACGACGATGTTGGTGAGATGTACTCCCACAGAGCCTCAGCCCGGAGCGCCGTCGTCGCTGGTGTCGTCCTCGCTATCTTCACTACTGTCGTCAGCTGTTGATGTGATTGGTGCAGCGCTGAGGGCCTCCTCCAAGATAATCGCCTGCTGTATGGCCTTCCAACTGCTCAGCTGCATATCGCCTCACGGCCTCCGTAGCGTCGAGGCGCGTGTGGAGCTCGACGAGCTCTGACGCGGCAGCCGACCGGCTGGCTACATCTGCGGCATGTAGGCGGTCAGTCGCGGAACGAACCTAACGGTGGACCTCGATCGTGTGCGTGTCGGCACGAGCCAGAGCCTCCTGCAGCCTCGCGGTCTCAACCCGTAGGAAAGAGTGGAGCTGCGCATACTCGTCGCACAAGTCGACGTCATGTGCGTCAGTCATCGACTCAAGTGCCACCGGGCCACGAAGTGCTGGTAGAGCGGTAGCGCAAGACAATGAGTAGCCACGTAAGTCGTCTGGGACTCTAAGAACGGCTACTCCGAAGGCACCTGCTGCTCGTGACATACCTGTCGCTCGACCGTCAGCTGCTGGGCGGACGTCGACATGTGTAGGTACAGCTGCATCCGCGGTGACGTGGTGGTCATCGAAGGTGCGATCAGTGCCGTGGTGCTCCTCGTGACCCCTGGTGTGCAACCCATCATCCACCTGCTACCGGAGGTCCGCCTGTCCTAGACGTGCACCCCGTAGAGGGCACTCAGCTACCTCGAGACGCCTGTGTACATCCTGCACACTAGCTAACGCAGGAGCGCGCACACCGTCAGGCGCAGCTCCTGCATCGGTCGTCGTCATGTCATCCGCCAGGGTATCAACAAACACCATCTCCATCCTCGACTCAGACTCAGCGTCGGACCAATCCTCCTCCAACGAAGAGTCTCCATCAGGGTGAACGTCTCCCCCCGTTGAACTCTCTGCTAGTTGAGTCTGCTGTGTAGCTTCATCTGCCTCAATCATCTTATGCTGTAGAGCAGTTGCCTCACCAATGCTGAGCTCCCCCGCAGTCGTCAGCGGACAAACCATCCCCTCCACGACTGACACATCGGCAGGAGCTGTGGGGACTCGGCAGACCAACTCGTGGACAGGAGAGGAGGGGGTCTCGTCACCGGAGACTCCTCCCACAGCCGCGTCTGATGGTGCTGCCTGTGTGCGCCGTGCAAGACGAGTAACTCGCCGCCGCGCACGACGAGTGCAAGAACGAGTGGTACGACGAGGGGCTGAGGGTCCGTCTGTCGGTATGATGCCGACAGCCTCCAAGACGGAGCGGAGGGCGACGGATGTAGACAAGAGATCCGGTATACTAGCATCCTGATCCTGATCCTGCCTCCCGTCGGAGGACGGGAGGCAGGATCGGGAGGAAGATGAGGATGAAGTGGGAAGCGAAACCTGCGGCGGGGTGGCAGCTCGTTCGTAAGTCACGTGGTCAAGGAGCTGCTGGACCATGCGCTCGAGGTTCCGGACCTCCATGTGTAGGGCGGCCATATCACCACGCACAAGCGCTGTGGCATCACTCGGCGACGTATCCACTAAAAGAGGAGGTGGAGAGGATCGTACCGAGGGGGGATGCCACCCAGGAGGGCGCTGTCAGCACTGGCGCCAACCATGCTGCCTATCTCGACAGTAACAGCACGAAAACCCTGAGGACAAGTGGGACCGTGCCACGGCTGCATCGACCACTGTACATGTGGCGGCTGCCACGGCTGAGGCTCAGGCGTAGACCACAGCGATGGCAACGCCCACGGCCACGCTGCGCAGCTCATGTCGAGAACTGAGCGTAGGTGATAATCTCACACACTCGACTTCGGTGGTGCAAAGCACCACGTAGAGGGATACGAATGCAACAACGTCTCTCAGACGGGCTACGATGTCGTCAGTCAAGGCGACAACCTCAGCCGTAGTGTGTTGCTACAATGTTGCACCCGGTGACGATGGCGCAACTATCGCAACGTGCGACCTCAAGTCGATTTTGGTGTCGCTGATGCTGCACCAGGTGCCGTCGTCAACAAACGGCTATGGCCTCAAGCCACCTTCACCGTTGCCACTGCTGCTGCAACTCTGGCGGCGGCTGCTGCTACAGCAGTTCCCGTCGTCAGCCGACGGTTGTGGCCTCAAGCCACACTAAAAAGTAAAAAAAAAACAAAACTCACCCCCTTTGGGTTTTTTTTTTGTTCACCGACGCTCAGCGCGAGTGGGGTACCCCTTCCCGGGCCTTAACTGTCTCACTCGAGGAACCCCCTGTTCTCCTTCTCCCTTTCTTTTGTTGTTTTTTTTTTGTGTTTGTGATGGTGCCACCTCCTAGGGTGCCTCCTTTGGGGTTTTCTGGGGTGTCCCACTCGAGCCCCCCGTTCTCTCCTTTTTTTCCCGGTCTAGCTCGACCCTCGCTTTGAGCAAGCTCATCGAGCGAGCTCACTCGGCAAGCCTGTCGAGCTCGCTCACTGCGAGCAAGCAGCCTCGCGTTGGTTACTCGTAACGCGAAGCTATAGTGCAACTTTGCGAGGCGAGCAAGCAGCAGTAGTGGCTGCTGCTATTGCGGCTGCCACTGCTGCACGTTCTACTGCTGCTGTTGCAGCCCGCATAAGCAGCTGCGGCTGCACGCTGCAGCTGCCCGCCGGCGCCGCCGCTGCTGCTGCTGCTGCTGCCGTTGCGTTTGTTGCACGCTGCTGCTATAGCTGCTTGCCGCTGCTACTGCTGCAATTGCTCGCTGCCGCCTGCTGCTGCGTCTCGCAGCCGCTAGCTACTGCTGCCGCTCGCTACTGATACTGCTGTTTGCTGCTGCCGCCTGTTGTAGCTGCCGCTGTTGATGATCCCCGCCGCTGCTGCTATAGTGGTTTCTGCCCGCCGCTGCTACTACATTTTGCTGTTGCTACTGCGTGCTGCCATTGCTCGCAGCCGCCGCTGCCGCAAGCTGCTGCTTCTCCTGCGAGCTGCTTCTCCTCCCTTTTCTTTGTGTACACACTGGTAGCCAGACACGTCTACTGCTGCCACCAGGTGTTGCTGCTGTAGTGGGTGCTGCCCATAACCGCTACCGCTGCAGCTGCTTCCCGCCGCTTATTACTGCTACGACCGCTGTTGCTTGCAGCTGCCGCCATTGTCTCTGCTACCTCCACCGCTCTGCTACAACGTAGTCGTGGTCCGTCCAAGATCTGCTACTGCTGGTATGGGTGGCTGCCGTTGCTGCCACTCACTGCTGCTATGTCTCTGCTGTATAGCACAAAGAGCTGTGGCTCGTTTGCTCTGATACCATGAGAAGATTCGAGGAAGCTTCCTAGCACGCTTCCCATTGACTGGGCGTCAGCGCTCAGTCAGCTCGTGGCGTCAACACAGGTCGGATGCGAAACGGCAAGGGTTTGGCTAGACGAAACGGCTCAGTGTCAAATGTGCTTCCATTAATAAAAAATGCAG
This sequence comes from Penium margaritaceum, assembly GCA_023375785.1. Taxonomy (NCBI): domain Eukaryota; kingdom Viridiplantae; phylum Streptophyta; class Zygnematophyceae; order Desmidiales; family Peniaceae; genus Penium; species Penium margaritaceum. The sequence goes on along the minus strand of SZWC01001219.1, from coordinate 222,109 downwards.
AGAGAAATGACAGCTGAGCAACAATCAGCCTAAACAGTTGCTGGCCGCCTAGAGTCGTTAGGGGCGGCGGTGTTTTTGTACCTGCTCAAATAGGCCTAAAACCACATTTCTGGCCGTAACTCAATAACCTGCTCAGGTGTCAGAATCACCCGCTGTCTACACCAGAACATGGAGAACGATAAGGTCTACGCAACGGACTCACACAAGGTGGGTTTGCATCATTGAGACACGAATAGCAAGAAAAACAAGGAAATCGGCCAAAATGGCCTGTCCACCGAGAAAACTCTAGAGCACTCTGAACTGCACTAAGAGCATCCATAAATGTACGAGTGCAGTACCGAGACGTCAGCGTGTGCTTTCCACAACAGGAAGCACACACAAAGTTGCAGGTCTCCTCATCACACCGGTACAGGCTACCGGGTGCGTGGGTCTCGACCACCGAGAAAACTCCAGCAATGACAGACCAGCCAGTCAGGCTGTAGAGACGCATCGTCTCCGTCACATCAATCATGTCGTAGTTGCTGGATAAGTCCCTGGACGATCCGGAGTCCCGTCGGGTTGTCACGATCTCCAATGCGGTCGCCGCTCACCATCAGCTCCGGGTGCACCCGTAGCTGCCACGGCCGTGGCTCGTGACAGGTGGAAGTCACACACACCAACAATCCCCCTGGCTTACACATCCGTCAACACCACAATGGCTGAGCAAAGGCAGGACATGATGGCTTGGGAAACCAATCATGGCGAGCACTGATCAAGCATGTTATAGCACCTGGTCTCCTCGTGACAATGGTGCATCCCACCAAGTGCCCAGGTCTCGACCATGCAAGATATCAATCACACACCTACATGTCAAACATCATGGAAGAGAGACAGAGAAACAAGGTCTCCTCGTGACCCCGGAAAATGTCTCCGGGTGTCTGGGTCTCGACCGCATCATGCATGGATCATACATAACACATGTAGGCAATGGGTCTCCACGTCACACCGGTAGAACTCACCAGGTGCGCGGGTCTCGACCAGCATAACCTCAACCCTAGCATCGTGTCGCACCCCAAGTAACCTCGCTGTCCTCAAAAGAGTGTCAGGCCAAAGTCCACACACCAACACCCAAAGGGCGGACCCTCCCATATCCACGAGCGGAAGTTTATGCCCCCCATATCCAGCACTTTAAAATATGAGAACGAGGTATCCACCTCCGTCGCCATGCTCGATCAGCGACATGCGTTGCTGATCGAGTATCGCGGGGGAGGTGATGCTACACCCACGATCGCAAAGGAGCGGCGGACACGTCATCGCCCAACCCGCCCCCTGTTGTGATTTGTGACGTTCCTGCTGACCTATACAGTTTACTGTGACCACTCGGCTGTGTCCATACTCGTGGAGATCCCTGATGCGGACCTTGGTGGCACCGGTGCATCATCTGGTGGCGGACTACCATCCTGGAGCTGACTGACGACCGTTCCAGAGCTCTGGACGTTACCCGGGACCTCCTACAGTTTTTCTGCAGCACGTTGGAGTTTATCGGTGGAATGGCCGTGGACCCAATTTGCATGTTTTTGCAGTGTGTGTCCACCGGATGCATGCATGTGACCATTACATGATTACATCAACTATCAAATAAACATTACATGTGTTCTAGTCTCAAGATAGGCTCAACAAAATTTCGAGGGTGGACCCATGTGTATCGGGAGGGCCAGTCGGCCCTCCTCGCTAAAGTGAGGGGTGGTTGCGCACCACCCCTCGCTTCAGCAAGGGCCGGCCGGCTGCCAGCACTTCGCTGGACGTCGGCCAGCTCGCTGCCGGCCGGTTGGACGGCCGGCGGCCGGCCAAGCGACCGGCCGGCGACCAGCCGGCCAGCCGACAGCTGCCGATGCGGCCTTAGCCCGATCGGCGGCTAAGGGGATCACGAGGGCCTCGAGGGCAAGGCCTTGTGGCCTCGTGCCCTTGTCCCCCATCGCCCTCCTTGCAAGCGAGCAAGAAAGGACGAGGGATAGGGGGAGCGAGGTGAGAGCGATGAGCGAGGAGTGCACGAGAAAAGTCGGCACGAAATCGCCGATCGTGCCTCGTACACGGCGATTTTGCACCAACGCATCAAAACAGGAACTCGAGTTCGTTTTGGACAAACTGCGAGTTTCTAAACCGGAAAACTCGTGCAAACTCACAAGTTCGAGGTAATATTCCCTCGTTTCGGACCCAGAATGAGGGAGTTAGGTGAAAACGGAAATGGGCCTCCGGAGACTCAAAATATTCGAGTCTCCCTACTCTGGGTCGTTGATGACGACTGCTCCTTAGTTCTACGAGGGGGAAAAGCCCTGACGTAGACTGAGAACTTCATTCTGCGAACTTCGATGACGACTTCACAGTAGGATCTGGAGACAAGGCCCGTTACAGTGGTTCTCAGAGCCAGACGATCCCCGCGACTAAGGGTTCGACGGAAACGGTGGCTACGCTACATATAAAACGCCGCCGGTAGCTGCAAGCAGCAGTAGAAACACCAGCAGGAACTACGGCATCAATACTTCACGGATTGAAGCACCTTAAAGTGCATTTGAGAGCTGGAAAAAATCTCTACTTGGTGGAGCCACTTCCTTCCAGCCTCTCCTCAGTTCCAGGAGGCTAGAAGAATTTTTGTGGGACGGGGTGGGGAGTTCCCACCCTAAAATACCATAACATCCTCTCCTTGTACAAGACTCCTCCCCCCTCCCTCATCCAAAAAAGAATTGGGACGATTCCCTTTCCCAAGACCAGGGACTCTCATGACTTGAGAGCACCCTAAAAAGGAAGAGGGTGTCACCTTGAAGGGACTTGACGGCACTCCAACGCCGTCGGTTCAAGGAAGACGCCACCAAGGGGTACGAGGCACGCAAAAGACTCAAGAGGATGTTGACATGGTGTGCCCCTTGCCATGAGTGCCGTTGAGTGTACTCCCTGGTTCGACCAATGAGGAGTGTTCTAACACCTGATCTGACTTTAGATTTGGATTCCTTGGATTTTTCCATGCAGGATCGATCTTTGAATCGCTCGATTTGAGTGAGTATTCAGAAAGTTAGCCTAGCCCGAAAAACGGGTGTTGGGTGGGTGGAATCTGGTACCCGCCATGGGTGGCGGGATATTCCACCGCCAGGGATCCGAGTTCATTTCTAATGGCCTCCAAATGCACCCGGGGCATGAATGAGGTGACCATAAGGACCTCCTTGACCTGGATGAACTTCTCCTTGACTTCTGGGCGAGGAAAGGCGCTTCGACGGGTCATCATCGAAGCGCCTCCCGTTGCCTAGAGTGCAAGACCAGGTGGGCGGCTCCACCAAGNCCTGGTTCGACCACTGAGGAGTGGTCGAACACCTGATCTGACTTTAGATTTGGATTCCTTGGATTTTTCCATGCAGGATCGAGCTTTGAATCGCTCGATTTGAGTGAGTATTCAGAAAGTTAGCCTAGCCCGAAAAACGGGTGTTGGGTGGGTGGAATCTGGTACCCGCCATGGGTGGCGGGATATTCCACCGCCAGGGATCCGAGTTCATTCCTAATGGCCTCCAAATGAACCCGGGGCATGAATGAGGTGACCATAAGGACCTCCTTGACCAGGATGAACTTCTCCTTGACTTCTGGGCGAGGAAAGGCGCTTCGACGGGTCATCGTCGAAGCGCCTCCCGTTGCCTAAAGTGCAAGACCAGGTGGGCGGCTCCACCAAGGGTTACTTCGACGGCCGTAGCAGGGGCTCTACTGCTCCGTTTTGGGCGTGCTTGGATGCGTTGGAAAGCTTAGATCACAGGCTACAAGGATCTGATGTAATCTCACTATGCTAAGTAACAAAATCGTGTTCCGATTCAGTTCTACTGAATGCGACGTGTTCTGCCCACTCACATCCGTGATCCTTGTGCTCCACACTCTTCACCATTGGTGTCCCTTGGCTGCCCCAAACTTGGTAGCGTGAACCAGTAAGAGCTAGGCATCCTTGAGGGTGCCTCCACACCCACTAGAGCCAACAAAGGGTTATGGGCCCACGTGCCTAGAGGGACCCTAGCTCTACAACGTTCACGCTACCGCCGCGCGCCATGGCACCGACCGAGCAAGATAGCATCGGTGTCTCCAAGTTTGACGGACTTGGCTTCTACCTTTGGAGGTGGGAGTTTGAGGTCTTCCTTGATGACAAGGGCCTGCTTGAGCTGGTCAAGGGTGAAGAAACTGCCCCTCACGATACCGCGACGCCGGAGGAAGTGGAAGCGTACAAGAAGCGCAACAAGAAGGCTCTTGCTTTGTTGGTGTATGCGCTTGCTCCGACGCAGCGCTCCCTCATTCAAGGATGCACGGAGGCCACGGAGGCCTGGAAGAAACTCTGCACCATCTACCAGTCCACCAACCTTGCTAACCATCTCTTCGTCTTCAAGAGGCTCGTCACCCTCCGAGCCAACGAAAGCGACGACATCATGGAGATCCTGCAGCAGATTGAGTCCCTCACTGCCGAGTGCGTAGCCACCGGATGGAAGGTCGACCCTCAGCTGCAAGCCATGATCCTCCTCCTGGCCTTGCCGGACAGTTGGAGTCCCATGATCACCGTCGTAGGCGGCTGGTCCGCCGATGAGCTAAAGTACCCAAAGGTGGCTGAGTACGTCCGCAACGAATGGATGCAGCGTGGTGGGAGAGAGAGTGGGGCGACATCAACTTTCGCCTATGCCGTTCGCCCTCAAGGTGGAGGGGGAGGCAAGACGGGGAAGGGTGCCAACCAGGGCACCAAGAGAGGTGACAAAAAGGGGGAGTGCTACAATTGTGGCAAACAGGGCCACTACGCACGTGATTGCCCCAACAAGAAGTCGGACCAGTCCAGGAAGGGCGGGAAGAAGGACATCCAAGCCATGATGGCCAGGGAGTCTACTGACTTAACAGATCCGGAAGTCACTGTCATCGACTCCGGATCAGGCCGCCACACACAATGCAACCGGGCGGCATTTGTCACCTATGGTGCTACCGAGCGGCGCATGACAGTGGCCAACGGCAAAACAGAGTTGGCCGCGGGCGAAGGCAATGTTCGCATTGAGTCGGTGGTGAACGGTAAAGTCATTCCGTGCACTATCTACGACGTGCTCCACATGCCCAACTTTGGGGCAAACCTGCTGTCAGTGAGCCGCCTTACCGACAAGGGGCTCGAGGTGCTCTTCAACAAGAAGGAGGCCATCATCCGGAAGGAGGGGGACGGCGAGGTAATTGCACGTGGGAAGAGGGAGGAGGACTTGTACCTTCTCCGTACCAAGGTTCTTGCCTGATGCGGTGAGGACCTATGCTGCCAATCTCGCGACGAAGGATGAAGAGGACCTGGACCTGTGGCATCGTCGCCTATGCCACATCCCTCCCTCAACTGTGAGGGACATGGCAAAGAAGGAAGTGGTGCGGGGTCTTGAGGTCAAGAGCCTCGACGCAGCCCAGAATGCCGTGTGCGAGCAGTGCGTGGTCGGCAAGGCGACACGGCAGCCATTTGATGGCAAAGGAACGCGTACATCGGCGAAGTTGGAGGTGGTGCACACGGATGTGTGCGGACCGTTTGAGCCCTCCATTGGTGGGGGACGCTACTTCGTTACCTTCATCAACGACCACAGCCGCAAGCTCTACCTCTACATCATCAAGAGGAAGAGCGATGTCTTTTCGTGCATGCAGGAATTCGTGGCGGCTGTGGAGCGACAAACAGAGTTGACGGTGAAGGCGTTCTGGAGTGACAACGGTGGCGAGTACAAGGGCTACTCGGCATGGATGAAGAGCAAGGGTATCGCGTGGCAGAAAACTACGCCACACTCTCCGCAGCAGAACGGCGTCTCCGAGAGAGCGAACCGCACCATCCTCAACATGGTCCGGTCCATGTTGAGTGATGCCGGCCTCGCGCAGCGGTACTGGGGCGAGGCGGCACGGACAGCGGCGTACATCATGAACCTGACGCCGACGAAGCCGCTAAAAGACGCGAAGTCCAAGGTGTGGAAGACGCCACAAGAAGTGTGGAGCGGGAGGAAGCCAACTGTGGCACACCTCCGCACGTTTGGTTGTGTTGCACATGCCGTTGTGCAGGCACGGGAGGGTCGGGGCAAGCTGGACCCGCGGACTCGCCGGTGCATCTTCGTCGGGTACGAGAGCGGGAGCAAGGCGTACCGGCTCTTCGACCCGCGGAGGCAGCAGATCGTGAAGAGTCACGACGTCACGTTCGACGAGGCCAGCCGTTGGACGGACAAGGACGCGGGTCTCTCCAAGCGTGGGGAGTGGCTGCCACTCCTTGAGGGGGAGACGCCGGAGGACGCAAAAGAGGGTGACGTCCCATCGGCTCCAACCGGCGAGAACCATCCGAGGAATGGAGGAGTGGCTGATTTGCATTCAGCCGAGTCGGACAACGAGTCTGAAGCGCCGGCAGCAGTGGAGCTGAACGAGGAGGCGGGGAGTGAGCCCGCATCTCCACGGTCCCCGAGAGAGGGGGAGCAGGCCAGCGGTGTGAGTGGCACAGCGAGGGGACAGCAGCAGCAATAGCAACGGCAGCAGCAGCAGCAGCCTCAACAGCAGCAGCCCCGAAGAAGCGGACGCGCAAGGAGGACGGCAAAGAGGTACGATGCCAGAAAGGGCATCTGGACTGGACTCGCTCGAGTGTTCTTTGCGCAAGAGGAGCCTGAGATCGTCAAGGAGGCGTTGCAGCGGAAGGATGGGGCTGAGTGGGAGGGAGCTATAAAATCTGAGCTTGCCTCCCATGAAGAGAACGGTACTTGGCAGCTGATTGACAGGCCGGAGGGCGCGAAAATTATCGGCTCCAAGTGGATCTTCAAGAAGAAGCTCACCAAGGAGGGGAAGGTGGAGCGGTACAAGGCGCGGCTGGTCGCGAAGGGGTACGCCCAGCGAAAGGGTGAGCACTACGATGAAACCTTTGCGCCGGTGGCGAAGTTCGCCTCCATTCGCTCCATCCTCTTCGTGGCGGCGGTGCGTGACTATGAAGTCTACCAAATGTACGTGAAAACTGCGTTCCTCAACGGCGACCTGGACAAGGAGGTCTACATGGAGGTGCCGGAGGGGGTGGACGCGCCGCCGGGGAAGGTGTGCCGGCTTCGCAAGGCGCTCTACGGGCTGAAGCAAGCGCCACTCATGTGGTACCTGAAAATGGACGGCTTCATGGCCGAGCTTGGCTTCAAGCGCTGCGAGGCAGATCACAGCGTGTACGTGCGGAAGCAGCCGGGGTTGCACCAGATCGTGGCACTCTACGTGGACGATCTCATCCTCGTGTCGTCGGACATGGAGGAGTTGGTGAACCTGAAGCGGCAGCTGGGTGGTCGGTTCAAAATGACCGACATGGGCGAACTCGAGTACTACCTCGGCGTCGCCATCAAGAGGGACCGCAAGGCACGCACGCTCGAGATGGGGCAGGCAAAGTACGTGCAGGAGGTGCTCCGCCGCTACAACATGGAGGAGTGCAACCCCATCGGCACACCCATGACCACCACGTGTGAGCTGAGCTCGAGCATGGGCCCGAGCACGGACGAGGAGAAGGAGGAGATGGCAGATATGCCATACCAGTCCGCAGTGGGGAGTATCATGTACGCCATGGTGGCGACGCGGCCCGACCTGGCCTTCGCGGAGGGCCAAGTGAGCCGCTACGTTGCTGACCCCGGGCCGTTGCATTGGCAAGCGGTGAAGCGGATCCTCCGCTATCTCAAAGCGACAAAACAGTCGCGGCTCGTGTTTGGAGGGGGAGCACGTGACGACTCCCTCGAGTTGGTCGGCTACTCGGATGCCGACTGGGCTGGTGATGTGGATGACAGAAAATCAACGTCGGGGTACATGTTTGTGCTTGGTGGTGCAGTAGTTTCATGGGCAAGCAGGAAGCAGGACTGCGTGGCGCTGTCCAGCACCGAAGCGGAGTACATCGCACTCGCGGAAGCCGCAAAGGAGGCGGTGTGGCCGAGGCGACTGCTAAAGAGATCGGCGTGCCGCAAAGGAAGCCGACGGTACTCAACGTTGACAACATGAGTGCCATCAGCCTCACCCATAACCCAGTGTTGCACAGGAGGACCAAGCACATCGAGATCCGTCATCACTACGCGCGGGACTTGGTGGCGAAGGGAGATGCAGCTATTGTGCATTGTGGCACTAAGCGCATGCTCGCCGATGCCATGACCAAGGCACAGCCGAAGGACAGGCACGACGCGAGCTGCATGGAGCTCGGTCTGCGCTGTGAAGTTTGAAATGCTACAGGTTCCAAGGACAAGGCATCAAGGCTGCGGTGCAAGGGGGAGATTGTTGACATGGTGTGCCCCTTGCCATGAGTGCCGTTGAGTGTACTCCCTGGTTAGACCATTGAGGAGTGGTCGAAAACCTGATCTGACTTTAGATTTGGATTCCTTGGATTTTTCCATGCAGGATCGAGCTTTGAATCGCTCGATTTGAGTGAGTATTAAGAAAGTTAGCCTAGCCCGAAAAACGGGTATTGGGTGGGTGGAATCTGGTACCCGCCATGGGTGGCGGGATATTCCACCGCCAGGGATCCGAGTTCATTCCTAATGGCCTCCAAATGCACCCGGGGCATGAATGAGGTGACCATAAGGACCTCCTTGACCAGGATGAACTTCTCCTTGACTTCTGGGCGAGGAAAGGCGCTTCGACGGGTCATCGTCGAAGTGCCTCCCGTTGCCTAAAGTGCAAGACCAGGTGGGCGGCTCCACCAAGGGTTACTTCGACGGCCGTAGCAGGGGCTCTACTGCTCCGTTTTGGGCGTGCTTGGATGCGTTGGAAAGCTTAGATCACAGGCTATAAGGATCTGATGTAATCTCACTATGCTAACTAACAAAATCTTGTTTCTATTCAGTTCTACTGAATGCGACGTGTTCTGCCCACTCACATCCGTGATCCTTGTGCTCCACACTCTTCACCATTGGTGTCCCTTGGCTGCCCCAAACCTTGGTAGCGTGAACCAGTAAGAGCTAGGCATCCTTGAGGGTGCCTCCACACCCACTAGAGCCAACAGAGGAGACCAAGGAAGACAGAAGATACTAGCCCTTGCCAATTGCCGTGAGTCACGGCTTAGGCAATCTAGTTCCAAAAAACCACGTCCATGTGCCGATATGGCGGCCTAGGAAAGTAGAAATTGGATTTATAATTGCCTCACCGATCGTGAGAGCAAGGAGTTTATGGGAGGCGATCCTTCCTCAAAGTTGTGGGGTGATACCCATCACGAATTTCACGTGCTAGTTGCACCAACGACGAGATGGCAAGTGCCGGACCGTCGAAGACCAACAAGGGCAAGGTGGTGTTAGCCTCACCACGCGCCCTCGGCGGACTCCATGTCTTGGGAGCCACCGCCACGAGCACGGTTGCCAAACCAAAGGCAAATGTACCGTGGAAGGCAACCGACGCCAACCTCGGCAACACCGAGAAGCGTGCGGAGGCCGCAAAAGTACTATAAAAGAACGTCGATGTACACATGGGCGACCCCCACACGACGGAAGATGCAACGGAGGAGGATCTCCCGGAGCGGGACCCCAATGAAGAGCACAACGCCGATGATGGCGAAGGCGCCGAGGATCACGATCATCACCATCGTCATGCAGAAAACTCAAGCCGATTGCTCTAGAAGGGTAAGGCGCTCCTCACATCGCCTGAAGCTGCCGACGGCAGCGAGATTTCCGAGAGCAGCAAGGGCGCCAAAATCAGCCATGTAGGAAGTTCCTGTGAGAACGAGCCGGACGACGTCGCTGCGAAGGCAATTCGTGATGTCCATCGCAGGCTTGCGGAGTTTGCTGCTGAAGCGGCGGGCCGACTCAAGATCACCACCGACGGTGGAGGTACGGCACCACTTGGAGGAGTGGGGGCGGATCCCCCTTCCTACGACGTGGCCGCAATGGGACAGGACAACGCCCACTCGAGCGTCGTCGCTGACGACAGTCTCCTCCAAAAGGTGGGACTCTTTGGAGGCGTGTACGCGAACCGTACCCTCATGCAGTGGGCAAAGGTGCACGAACAACGTGAGGCCCTTGAGGCTATCGTCGATAGTCTGACGACATCAGAGCTCAAGTCCGCTTTCGCCAACCTGCTGGCCCACGTTGGACAGAGCATCACGGACCTCGATCGTGATCGCTAGCTACAGAGCTTGGCCGCTTATGAGGCAAGCCGTTGATGCAACGACCTCGATAAGGCATTGCAAAGCGTGACACGGTGCTGATACAGCAGAAAGCGCAACATGCTGTATCTACAGATGCCACTGCGGGTTGCAACGACGACTTGCCTACCTCGATGACTTCGGGGCTGGCCATGAACACGTCCTTCCTCCATAGTGTGGAAATCTTCCGAAAGGGCGTGAAGTTGACGGATTGGCTGAATCGCATGGAGCACGTCCTATGAGTCCACAAGGCTCTACTCAGTCAGTGGGGCGCCACGACGCGATTTGAAGACAAGCTCTTCAAGTACGTGGTCAAGGAGTGGAGTGCGCAAAGGCCTCACCTTGAGTGGCAGCATATGCCGTGGGAAGCCTTCCGCACAATCATGCGTAAGACGTTTACCCAGCATGAGGAGGCACAGTGCGCCTTCCAGAAGATCAAGGACTTCAGGCAGCTGGGTAACTCGCTTGAGGCCTACTTGAGCGATTTGACCGTTCTCGTGGAGGAAGTTGAAAGCTTCACTGAGAGTGACAGTATCCAGACCTTCAAGTACCTAGAGTGCTTGCTGCTACAGTACTTACGCGATGGTCTTGCCAGCGAGAAGCTAAAGGACAAGACCACCACTACCGTAACGGACCAAGGTTGGACAAGCTGGAGGGCGTTGCGAGACTACATGAGCGAAGTGTATTTGACGAACCCGAAGCACTACTCAGATGCACGGCCGAATGCGCGTGTAAAGCAAGGCCGCGATGCACGTATGGAGACTACAGGGGCTGGAGGGACAGCCGGGCAGCAGGGTGGAGTCAAGGGCAAGCAGCCGGCAAACCCCTCAGCCAAGAAGACTGGTGGGAACAAGCCCCCCAAACACAAGCGTGGCCGCGACAATGACGAGCTGCAGGTGGCGCGCGAGCGTCATAACACGGCCTTCCGCGAGGGACTGTGCCACAACTGCACGCAGCCCGGACACTTGAGGGCTCAATGTCCTGAGGCTGCTAGTGGTGGACAGTTGGCCGCGGCGTTAGCCGCAGCCGTAGCACATTGTGAGGAGGCTGCAGCAGGAGGCCAAAGACAGGGTCATGGACAGGGTCGCGGTCGCGACAATGGGTCCGGCCGTGGTAACGGACAAGGCCGTGGGACGGGTTTTCCCCACCCCTGAGTGACGTTCGTGGAGACCACTCAGGGGTAAGATTGGATCACGAGTGTGGGTTCATGTTTTCAGATGAGGATGTTAAATAATTTGAGTTTTTGACGAGTTCAAATTTCTCCGTTGTTTTCTCTCCTCTCATTGATCCTCATTGTACACTTGCTGATCGACATTGTCCACTAAATTTTGCACCACCGGATGAGATGCATGACCGAACTTGCTTAGTGGTGGTGAAACCGACCACTGTGTAAGAATTTTGTAACACAATGATTGAAGCAAACACCCTCAAAGTAATGAGTTCAATCACATTCATGGTACCTTTAGTCAACGATTTCGACCTAGTGAAATTTGAAGACTGGAAGGTGCTAGTCGAATTCACATGTGCCCACAAGATGTGGACTAGAGTAGGTGAATCATGCAAACTGCGGCGTTTGTCGTCTAGATTCCGTGTTTATCACAAACTCGGGTTGTTATCGGCGAGCTTGTTCACTCGGAAGAGTGGAGGCAACATGACGATGTAGTTCAAAGGCCACCTAGCTGGTGCTCCCATGAACATACTTGCTAACACTGGAGGAGATGACTCCTTTGTTAGCCTTAGCTAAACCGACAGGTTGGCCTAAAGTACGAGCCATCGAATGGCGTGGTTGTTGTCGATGACAACCATACGTCACCCGCGATCGGTACTTGTAAAACAAAAATTTGTATTCAAGGGTACACACAGAGTGTCACGTTGAAGGTACTCAACCTTCTTCACCTGTTTGACGTGGTGCTAGGCGATCCCTGGCTCCGTGAAAACAAGGCTCTTATGTGATTTGAATCAAAGTACTTGATCCTCCGAAAAGGAAAGCGTCGCTTTACGTTGATTTCGAGTACGGAATTCTCGCCGACCTGACTCAAAGTCCATGCTAGCTTGTCTGCGATGCAGGTCAAGAGACGTATTCGACAAGATTTTCGATAATTCTTGGCTCAAATGTAGAAAATAGAGGATGACGTGAAGGAAGAAACGCCACAAGAGATCAAATATCTATTGGTGGAGTTTTCGGATATATTCCAAGACCCATCAGCTGGGCTTTCATTAGAAAGACACATGGGCCACACGATTCCGCTGCAACCGGATGGGACTCCTCCGTTCAGACCCATGTATTGCCTTAGTCCAGCAGAAAGGTGAGAGGCCAAATACCAAATCAAAGAGTACCTTGCAAATGATGGATCGAGCCAAGTAGCTTGTCGTGTGGTACGCCGATCCTTTTTTTGAACAAAGAGGATGGTGGTTTACGCATGTGCGTGGATTAGCGGGCGTTGAACAAACTGACGGTGAAAAATTGATTCCCTTTACCGTGGATTGAGGACCTTTTTGACCAACTCCAAGGGGCAAAATTATTCTTGTCCTTGAATTCGTTTTAAGGGTACCATGAAATCTGCATCACGGAGGATGATGTGCCCAAAACCACGTTTTGAATGCACATGGGACACTATCAGTTTCGAGTGTTATGCTTCGGGCTTACAAATGCCCCGACAACCTTCCAAGTAGAAATGAACCAAATGTTTGCCAAGCTACTCGGTCAGTTTGTCTTGGTTTACCTGGACAACATCCCGGTTTTCTCCAAATCAATGGAAGAGCACATAGAACATCTGCACGAAGTCCTGGCAATCCTTCGGGAACAAAAATTTTATGCAAAAGTGAGCAAGTAAAAGTTTGCACAAGATGAGCTCGAATACCTTGGACACATCGTCGGTAAGGACGGCATCCGTGTTGACCCACGAAAGGTCCAAGCCGTTGTAGACTGGCCAAACCCAGAAAATGTTGGGTAGATTCGGTCTTTCCTCGGCTTTGCAAACTACTTTTGACGGTTTATGCAAGGGTATTTGACCCTGGTAGCACCGCTAACCAGGCTCACGCAAAAAGACGTGCACTGGGAATGGACATATGATTGCGAGAACGCTATTCTCAAAGTCAAAGAGCTTCTATCGACAGCTCTTGTCCTAGCTCTTCCAGATCCATCACAACTGTGGGAGGTTTGATGTGATGCGTCAGTAGTAAGACTTGGAGCCGTCCTCGTGCAAAACGGTCACCCAGACGCATATGAGAGCCGGAAGCTCATCCCCGCAGAAATGCGGTACACGACTGGGGATCAATAGCTCCTTGCGGTAGTACACGCTTTCAAGATGTGGCATTGCTACCTCGAAGGTGCTGAAGGGGGTATGACGGTTATGACCGACCATAACTCATTGGTGTTTTTCCAAACACAACCAAACCTGTCAAGACGACACGCGCGTTGGAGCGAATACCTGAGCCGATTCTTGTTCACATGGAAATATAGGCCAGGACGCATCATGTTAGCTACTGAGCTAACCACCTCTGGCAGAGAAGCCGCGAAACCGAAAAGCTCACAAAGGTTTTTAGGCCTTCTTCCTTTGTTGACATGTGTCATGCACCCCAAACTTAATCAGGCATACACTTCACCTTCAAGAGTACTAACGCCTTAGCATTACATCTCAAGAAGAGCTCAAGTCGTCAATACGCAAGAGAGCATCAAGCAAGGGTTGATTGATCAGCATGCAAGACAAGTCCTTTTATAGCTGTCTGTCCAGTCCTAGAACTCAAAAGCACATTCCTGGGAAGTGGCCTGAACCAGCCACGTCACCAATAGACTTGCACTGTGGGCTTGACACATAAGCATCCTAGTGTCAAGGTGACAGACCAACCATGTAGCGTCCAAGAAGCTACGGACTTTCTTTCTTGGAAGCTTCCACAGCAAACAAGATATGCATGGGGCCAGGATCGACCTCATGACCTCTCACTTGGCCAAATCAACAAAATGGCCAAGGTAACCACTCACCCACATGGTGTACTCACAGGTCATATCTCACAAGAGACAGAGCATAGTTGAGTCACACTACAACGGATCTAGGGGTCATACCTCCACAAGGGGCAGAGCATTCCTGATCCGTCCTACAACACTGAACAAGGGGCA
>SZWC01001219.1:193494-205117 GCA_023375785.1 Penium margaritaceum | reverse complement strand
GCTGTGAAGGAGGGCAAGTAGACCACCCCCTCTAGCTTGAGGTCGGAAACTCCACCGTTGACACCCACTGTGACCAGCTTGTCACCAATCCCCTCAGCTGCCTCAACCTTGCCGTTGGCGACTCTGAAGTTCTTGTTACACGGAGCAAGAGAGATGAAGTCTCTCTTCTCGTAAGTGGTGTGCTCGTTTGTGCCCGAGTCAAGGCCATAGGCTCCTGGCCTGAGTATCGCCCGCCCTTTGTTGGAGGCACACTCAGCCATCAAGCTTGTGGGATCCTTCCCACCATTTCCCCCTCGCCATTCATCCCCGTCTCCTCCCTCTCTCTTGGGTGCACGGCACTCTCGAGCCCAGTGTCCGGCCTTGCCACAGTTGTGGCAGTTTCCTTGGCGCTTTGCACCCCTTCCACTGTTGCTAGTGCTGTTGTTTCCCTTGTACCCAGAGGATGAGGTATTGCGGAAGGTGCCGCTGCTCCGTGAGGCAAAGGCAGCCATGTTTGCTTCACTACTGCTACGACGCATGGCTTCATTCCGCACATACTCAGAGACGGTGGTGTAGGAAACTAGATCTTCAGTCCACCCTCCAATCACTGTTATCATGGGGCCCCAACTTTCCGGCAGCGTCATCAGAAAGATCATGGCCTGCATGTCGGATTTCAGGTCCCACCCCATGCCGGTGGCTTGTTGCAAGAGCGTCTCAAACTTCTGCATGAAGGCGGAGACATCCTCCCCTTCACCAAGCCTCATGCTGATGAGGTTTTGTAGAATGAAGAGACGGTTGGCAAGTGAGGAGGACTGAAACACCTTGCCGAGTTTGGCGTATGCCGCGGCTGCCACTGTACAACCGCTGATGTGCGAAAGGACTGAGGGTTGTATGGAGGACACAAGAATGGCGAGAGCCTTCTTGTTGAGCTTGACCCATGCCACAAGGTCAGCACCCTCCTCCTTTGGTGCTGGGATACTTCCGTCAAAATATCCTAGCAGATCTCTGTCATCCATGATGATCTCAAACTGCCACTTCCAGAGTGCAAACCCCTCTCCATCAAACTTGAGGATGGGCGAATGATTCCCTGGTTCCCCTGTCCCTGCCATCCCCACAACTACAACTGCTTCAGCTGCTGCACCTGTTGTTGATGCCGGTGAACCTGTGTTTGAGGCCGCTGTAGGCTGTTGGTGAGAAGAGGAAACTGCTTTCCCTGTTACCGTTGGCCGTTGCAAGCAGATGTAGGCTGATGTAGGCTGATGTAGGCTGATGTCAGCTCCCAAGGTAGAAATGTGCAGATGTGTTGCATTCCCCTCCTGCTGATGTTGCCCTGCAAACAGAGAAGTTGGGTGAGAGCGAAGGCGCTCTCACTGCTTGTGACCTTAGCGGTTGCGTGCGTGAAACTTCCCTAACCAGAGGAGTGGGCCCATAACCCTTTGTTAGCTACTGAGCTAACCACCTCTGGCAGAGAAGCCGCGAAACCGAAAAGCTCACAAAGGTTTTGACGCCTTTTCCATTTGTTGACATGTGTCATGCACCCCAAACTTAATCAGGCATACACTTCACCTTCAAGAGTCCTAACGCCTTAGCATTACATCTCAAGAAGAGCTCAAGTCGTCAATACGCAAGAGAACATCAAGCAAGGGTTGATTGATCAACATGCAAGACAAGTCCTTTTATAGCTGTCTTTCCAGTCCTAGAACTCAAAAGCACATTCCTGGGAAGTGGCCTGAACCAGCCACGTCACCAATAGACTTGCACTGTGGGCTTGACACATAAGCATCCTAGTGTCAAGGTGACAGACCAACCATGTAGCGTCCAAGAAGCTATGGACTTTCTTTCTTGGAAGCTTCCACAGCAAACAAGATATGCATGGGGCCAGGATCGACCTCATGACCTCTCACTTGGCCAAATCAACAAAATGGCCAAGGTAACCATTCACCCACATGGTGTACTCACAGGTCATATCTCACAAGAGACAGAGCATAGTTGAGTCACACTACAACGGATCTAGGGGTCATACCTCCACAAGGGGCATATCATTCCTGATCCGTCCTACAACACTGACCAAGGGGCAAAAACATTCAACACATCAATGTGGCCGATCCACTAAGTAGATGGCCTGTGGAAATTAAAACAACCACCGAGGTTGGTGGGTGTTTTATGGCCATTGCATCAGCAACATTACAAACACCAGATCCCCCTGCACCTATGCGGCAACCACCACGAGCGATTATCCATTACAACGGTTTTGTAAACATGATCTGGATGGGATATTATGTGGATTCTTGGTTTCAAGACTCTCGGAATATAGACAAGTACAGATTGGTGGAGGCTGCAGGAATCTTCTGGCATGGAGAACAAGTTGTTGTGCCAAATTCGAAAGACCTTCGAGCAAAGATTATCTCCCAGTTCCACGACTTGCTGGTCGCAAGTCATGTGGGACCTCGAAAGACCGGATAGGCACTCTCGGACCACTATTGTTCAAAACACAATGGTCGGGCTCGAACCCCCCGGTGGCAGTACATATCCACCAGAGCATGACGCTTGGTGTGGGTGGGTGCGTGCTCACCGATGTCTAACACTGTCACCTCCCACTCACTCTCGTCTCTGGTGTAACTCGAGTTCTAAGGCAAGCATTTCACCGCATCCATGGCGTGCCTTGTGCTATGTTTTTTCCGTTCTGTCATACATAGTCTAGCTAGGAAGGTGTCGAGTAACTTCTGGTATCTGAGCCGTAGGGGTCTTCCGTTACTGCTCGTTGTTCCTGGACCTGTAAAATGTCCACCAAAGGATCAGTGTACTCTACGGACCTGCGGTTCTCTTGCCGCCACCGACATTCTATCTTCCTAGAAATACCATCACCCGCCACGTCTATGGCATCCCAACAGCACTAACATCTAAGTCAGTGCAGCAGTTCACTTTGTCTTCAGAGCTCCACCGCAAAAGCTAGAACGCATGTCCACCCACACGTGTAGATGACCACCCGCACCAAGGATTCTTCTTGTCGTACCACCCGCAGCTCAGCCGCCACACACCATTTGCTTGTCTGTGGCGTCTGGCCTTCTGTCGTGTTGTGCCCCTTTTTCTCTGGCGGCTAACGACTCCATCTCACTGCCTGCGCCTCAGCCGCCACGCACCACCTGCTTGTCCGCAGCGTCCTGCATTCTGCCAGAAGGTGTTGTCCCTCTTTGGCAGCCAACGAAGCCATTGCATCACCGTCGTGTCGTGCTCGGCCGTCTCCCCTCTCGGCCCCCGCAACCCCGTGCTTCTCGGCTCCCACCTGGCACACTGCCAGTGGTGCCAACCGGAGTGTAAGTGGGCTCCTAATCTTATCGCAGTTCTCTTCCTTC
Source organism: Penium margaritaceum (assembly GCA_023375785.1). Lineage (NCBI taxonomy): Eukaryota > Viridiplantae > Streptophyta > Zygnematophyceae > Desmidiales > Peniaceae > Penium > Penium margaritaceum. The sequence continues at coordinate 201,785 of SZWC01001219.1, read as the reverse complement.
TCAGCCTTTTCTGTCGTGCGGTGTCCTGCTCCACTCCTGTTTGGCACCCTTGCAACCATGCCCCTTTGCTTCACAGGATCCCACGGTGGCCGCACCTCTTGGCTACCCTCACAGTCCTAGCGTCTGCCATACTGGATTCACTGCCGCTTGATGGTCCTCCAGATGAGGAACTCGAATCTCCACGCATGGCCATCCGTCACGCTGTGCACGGGTGGGATGATCCGTGAGTCTTTAACTCGCCTTCACCCACCGACAACAACGTCCCCTTGTGGTTTCACATTCTAGACAGCTCCTACTGGCGTGAAGAAGTAGCCGAGGCGGCCGAACACGAAAGTGAGGAGATCAAAAGGCAGGCGTACACGGCGGACGACCTGCCACCATCACCACATCTCTCTTCGAGCATGCATCCTTCTCATGAAACTCAGTCTTCAGACCCCGCCTCTGCATCCGTCCCTACCTTTACTCCATCTCCCGTAGCAACAGTATCGACCAGACAGTCTATAGCACGTGAGCTTCCCGGTGTGATTCCCGTCCTCTCCATCCACACAGATTCCATTCGCTTGGCCCGTGCCATCCTTGACGTGGCTGCAGGTGCAGTTGCAACCTTTGCAGCCACAGCCTGTGCCTACAGGGCTCCCACACAGACTGCACTGGGTCGCACGGCTGAGACATACACGCACGCTGGAGCATCACTCACACTGCTCGCCGCTGCCATTGCCAACATCGCGACACATGTGACGGAAACACTAGCTTCTGTGGCCACTGCAACATCTTTTGCAACTGACGCAACAGCCAGCGCTGTCCGCTCCATCCGCACATGTACTACAGCTGCAATGCTGACTCCCACTGGTGCTCCATAAGAACTCATGCCTCATCTCACCACGGACGTCCTTTTCGCGTGAGCGTCAGCCGCAGTGGCAGGAGCCTCAGTCACGGGTATTCTCTGTCTCACTGTGGCTGTGGCCGGGTGGGTGGCCGTCCTCTTCTCCTTCGCTGCTGCCGTGGTGGCTCCTCTTTTCGTGCTGCTTCCTCGCCACTAGCTTGGTGAGCATCCTTACCTTGCTGCCCTCTTTACTCCATTTGTTTTCCTTCTCTCTCACATCCCTATCCACTCTGCCCGTTCCTCCTCATCATGCCAGGACCAGAGGAGAAAATAGAGGCCTTGCAGGGTGCCCTTAGTGAAGCTCAAGCAGCTCGCCGCAAGGTCGAAGATGAGCTCCACCAGGGGCGTGAGGCTCAGCATGAACTTGCCAATGCCGTAGCCGCCCTTGTTATAGAGCGCCTGCGCACTGTCCCAGGCCTTGTTGCCGCTCTTCCCGTTGAGGACACCACATCTGCTAGCTCCTCTGTTCCTCCCAGTGGCGGTGTTCCCAACTCCTCCTCTCCCGCTCTCTCTGCAACTGCTCTTGTGCGGGTCCTTCTCCCCTCCAGGCAGAAGGAATTTAAGATACGACCACCTCAATTCACCTCCAACCTCACCTTCAACTCTTGGGAGATGTGTTTCAGCGCGTGGGCCCAAGGTGAACTGCTGTGGGAGTATTACTCGCCAGCCAAGTCGCCATTTGTCCCTCAACCTTCTGAGGCGGCACGTGTTGTACGAGTGCTCATCAATACAGGGCCTGAAAGCCTCCTCAACGACATTGGTATGTACAATGCCGACCCTCCTTCTTCCCACTACTCAGTCCCATCTTGGGCTCGTGACAATGATTGCTCCTCTGACCACTCCTCCGATCGCCGCGGCGAGGAGCACACTCTTGAGTGACGCCTGGCGGAAATCCTTCAGCTTTGCTCTCAGGGAGGTGAGAGTGTGAGTGGCCAGTTACGTGTGTCAATCTGTGAGTCAGACGCCTCCCTTTGTGGTGCTGCGTCTGGTGGTGTCTAGGGGACTTTTCCTGATGAACGTGCCTGGATTGAAGAGTGGTAGTCCCACATGTTCTCCACTCATCTTGGTTGCACCTCTTCCCTCTCCTCTCGTGGCACTGTTGCTGTCTGCCTCGTTCTCCCCTCCACCTGTGCATCCCCTGGCCTTTGGATCATTGACTCTGGGGCCACACATCACATGACATTGTGTCATTCCTCCTTTGTCTCTCTAGGGCTTGCTGGGTCTGTTCTCTCTGTAAGCACTGGCTCCGGCCAACTCCTCCCTGTCCAAGGTGTCGGTGTAGTTTGCTTTGTCGGTCTTGGTGGCACTGTCTACCTACCCGATGTGCTGTATGTGCCTGATCTTGAGGTCAGTCTTCTCTTTGTGACCACCCTTGACAACCAGGGCATGGACTACTTGTCCAGTCATGGCCTAGCCTCTATTGCTCTGTGCTCGTCCAGCCGTGTTGTTCTTCGTGGTGTACTCTGTGATCGTCTGTTTTGTGTCCCTCTCATGTTGCCATCATCTTCTGCTACGTCTATCCTTGTTCACGTTGCACCCTCTCCGTCTCCTGCCCATGCTGATATTCTACACCATCGCCTCTGTCACATTCACACTGCTGCCATCTAACACCTTCTTCGCCTCCGACCTGCTCACGGCCTTGACCCTGCCACGTTTGTACCTCCTCTTCCTGCCTCGACTGCGCCAGTGGCAAAATGCATCGCTCCCCATTCTCCACTGGTCAGTCTACTTCCTCCCATCCTCTTGACCTCGCCCATGCCGATGTCATGGGTCCCTTGCCCCATGACTTCCTTGGTGGCCTCAGTTGCTAAGTCCTGTGCTTGACTGATGACTTCTCTCGCTATCATAGGGTCTTTGCCCTTCGTCACAAAAATGACTTCAGAGCCGTTCTTGAGTCCTAGCTCCCTGAGGCTGAGCGCGCCTGTCTTTGTCCTTTGCGTGTCTTTTACAGCGACCGCGGCGGTTAGTTCTTTGGTCCCACCTCTCACTTCCTTAAGTCGCGTGGCGTTCTTCTTGAGTCCTCTGTTCCCTACACCCCGTAGCAGAACGGCGTTTCCGAGCACTGGAATTGTACCCTTGCTGATGGTGTGTGCTCATTTCTCTCTGCCTCTGGGCAGTCTCCCTTGTTGGCCTTTGAGGCCATGTCCTATATGACTTGGATCTGGAATCGGGTCCCTGATGGCCCTCTCCCTCACACAGTCATGCCCTTTGAACGTTGGAAAGCCCGGCACGCTGACCTCCGCCTTGCTCATGTCTGGGGTTGTCTTGCTTCAGGGTGGCTTCCGGCGGACCAATGGGATGGTAAGCTATCTCTCTGTGGTCGCTTGTGTGTCTTCCTCGATGTCTCCCTGTTCTCCAAAGCCTGGCGCTTTTGGGATCCGTCTGGTTTTCGTGTCATTGAGTCTTGTGCTGTTGTTTTCTTTGAGCACTTATTTGAGCGTGATGCTCCTCGTTTTAGTGGGTCCCTCTCTCCACCCTCTCAGGGTGGGGATGGCACTCTCCCCTCTGGGGCATCTATTCTCCCCTCCTTGTGTCCTTCGTCACTCCCTGTCTCCTCCGAGCCTCTGGGTCCTCCCTCCTTGGTCCTCCTTGTGCCTTTGGAATCTCTTGCATCCTTGGAGTCCCCTGTCTCCTCTGAGCCTACACCCTCTGGCTCCCTTGAGCCCTCTACTCGATCTGACTCGTCCTCTGCCTCCAAGCCTGTCACCTTCTCCGTGAATCCTGACCTCTCTGAGCACTCAGCCACCTCTGCTTCTCCTTCCCCCTTTGTCTTTGTGCACTCGCACAGAACTACACCTTCTCCTCCGTCGTCTTCACGTGTCCCATCTGTCCCTCCAGTATCACCCTACACGCGCGGTGGTCGTTTCAGGGCACTTCTGTCTCACTCTCATCTTGTTGTCTCTAGTGACCCTCCTCTCCACACTCTTGGTCTTACCACCTCTTCCTTGTCTGCGGCTGCTCTGTAGTGCACCCAACACTGTACTTGGCTGTTCCCTCATTGAGCAAGAGTTTCAGTCAGCTCTCTCTTCTTCTATTGCTGGGTATGTTGCCTTGTGCTTTGTAGCAGCCGGTCTCTCTCCTCTTCCGCCTGAACCTCTGACTGTACAGGCAGCTCGCACTACCTCTGATTCTCCCTTGTGGGAGCAGGCCATGAAAGCTGAACTTGACGCGCTGTGTGAGCACGGCGTGTACGAGCTTGTGGACCTCCCACCGCACCGCAAGTCTATTACAGCCAAATGGGTGTATCATCGCAAGCTGAACCTTGACAACACCGTTGAACGGTACAACGCTCGTCTCACCGCAAAAGGGTTCTCACAAATCCCTGGTGTTGAATTTGATGAAACCTTTGCCCCAGTTAATCGTTACACAATGGCCAGGACACTTCTTAGCCTTGTTTCTGAACACGACTGGGAGTTGGAGCAGATGGACGTCAACAATACCTTTCTGCATGGCAGGTTGGATGAGGAAATCTATATGGTGGAGCCTCCCGGTTTCTCAGACGGAACAAACCGAGTGTGGCGCCTGCACAAGACCCTCTATGGCCTAAAGCAGTCCCCATGCTGTTGGAACCAGGAGATCATAGTGACCCTGGAAAAGGGAGGCTTCAGAAGAAGCACTGTGGACCCTACACTATTCCTCAATGCTCCCACCAAGCCACTTGTCGCCAATCTTGTCTATGTGTATGATTTCCTCATTACATCTCCTGACACTGCATCTATTGCAGTTGCAAAGGTCCTACTACAAGCAACATACAAGATGAAGGACCTTGGTCTAGCTTGTGGTTTCTTGTACATGGAACTAGAGCGTGATCATGCACATCACACCCTTCAAGTTCACCAAGCTGCGTATGTTCGTAGCTTGGGGGAGCGCTTTGGACCGCTCCTCACTACCATTCCCACAGCATCCACACCTATGACCCCATCCGGTCAGTCCCTGATGAAGTCCCTGGAACCATCAAAATTGGGGGAGATTGTGTATGTGACTGACTACCTCCGGGTTATTGGCTCTTTGATGTCCATGTCACCACCACGCGTGCTGATGCTGCCTTCGCTATGAACTTATTTTCTCAATTCTCTCAGTGCCCTCGTGAGCATCATCTTGAGGCTGCATTGCGGGTAGTGCGATATGCACTCTCCACCCCTCGTGTCGGGTTGCACTTTCATGCACAACCCTCAATTGTGGTGGATGGCTTCACTGACAGTGACTGGACACATGACTCTGATGCCCGTAGTAGAACATGGTATATCTTCATGGTTGGTGAAACTGTAGTCTCCTGGAAAAGTGGCAAACAAGGTTGTATTGCTCGTAGTACAGCCGAGGCCTAGTATGTTGCTCTTGGCGCAGGCACATGTGAGGCTGTCTGGCTGTGCTGTTTGCTGTAGCATTTGTGTGTTCCCATCCGTTGCATCACTCAACATTGTGATGGTCAAAGCACAAAGGTTATTGCGAAAACAGTAGCATGTATCACTCACGCACCAAGCACATCAATGTAGAGCATCGCTTTGTTCACGAATGCATTGCTGCTGGCATTGTCTAAGTTTCTTGGGTGGACACACGTTCTCAGAGAGCTAACTTCCTCACTAAGGCCCTCAGCCAAAATGTCTTCAAAAGTGCTGTTCATGCTCTTGGTATCATCTGTCCCCATGACCCAGGTTGAGTTGCATGACATTTCTCTCGTGTTTTTGTTCGTCACATCCTGATGCTGGCTCCTTTTGTGTGGGGTTGTTTGTCTGCGGGTCATGGGGGAGTATTGAAGTTCGTTGGCCACTCACATTTCTATGACCTCTTGTCTTCCCTTCCATGCACACACATGTACAGATTAAATGACATTGGCCTCACCTGGGGAGACATCGTACAGGCCCATCATGACTAGAGCCTCTGGCATCATGAGGCGGCTGCACTACCAAGGGGTGCTCTCTGGCACATGCATGGCCATTGCATAACTTTCTATCTGTGATGCGGTAGTTGCTAGGGTTTGTACATTCTCACTGCTGTGCCCTGCATCATGCTTGCTTGTCTCTCAGTGATTTGGGGAGTTGCCTATTTCCCGGGTGCTGATCCTTAGGGGGCCACCATGCCGGTTTTGACCGTGCATTGGTGAGTAGCCGCCCTCGGTAAAAGCACCGAGTGGTCGGGCTCGACCATCGGGTAGTAGTACATATCCACTTCGGTGTGGGTGCATGTTCACCGGTGTCTTACACTCTCGCCTCCCACTCACTCTCTTGTCTTTGGTGTAACTCTAAGGCAAGCATTTCACCGCATCCATGGCGTGCCTTGTGCTCCATTCTTTCCACCCGTTCTGTCACACACAACCTAGCTCGGAAGCTGCCAGGTGACTTCAGTCACCTCATCCTTCCTTTACAAGAGTCTCACAAGTGGTTTTCCTCGTGGGGAGCTCTAGTCCTTGGACGCTTTAGGATGCCAAGGCTGTCTCCAAAGTTGCTTGTGGGTGCTGGGAGAGTCTCATTCTGTTACCAGGTGCTGATCCATAGGGGACAACCAGTTAAATCTATTACGTGCCACGATGACAAGTAGCCGCCCTTAGTACCTACCAAGAGGTCGGGCTCGACCCTAGGTGTTGTAAGTGGAAAGTGGCGAGGGAGAGCGAAGGTAACGACCCTTGCGAGAATGCATGGTGTGCAACACCAGAGGTAGATGCCTTGTGGGCTAGCAGCCAGTCCCCACTCAATAAGCTCTTAGTAGGGCTCTGGGTGTGAGGGGCAGACAGTGAAGGCCAAATATGGCTGTGTGAAATGCATCAAGAACAACGAGAGAGTACAATGAGCCCTACTGAGAGCTTATTGAGTGGGGACTGGCGGCTAGCCCACAAGGCGCCATCATCCCCGTCGTGCAAAAAGGCACGATCGGGGAGTACACATGTCACAGAACATGAAACCACACAATCGAGGTCTCTCGAGGCACCGGAATAGTCAGCCATGTGCCTGGGTCTCGACCAACGAGAAAATATGCATTATACCCCAAACACATCCAGACTCTATGATGACACACAAGCATCACTGGCTAGCCAAGATAGGCAAAGCCTCCCGATGCGCCAAAACATGTCACCAGACGTTAAGGTCTCGGCCACAAGCTACATGCCTGACAAGAATCTACGAAGGCTAAACCTATCAGTGTTGGGTCTCCCGATGTACATGGGTCTAGACCACAGAGGGAATGCACAACCTGTTAGCACCAATGTGTGTCTAATCATTATGGGGTCTCCCGGGGCACTGCACAGACCACCAAATGCCTGAGTCTCGACCACCGAGAAAACTCTACCAGTCATGCATGTGTGAACTAGGTGGCTAGAATGCACCATACATAAAAAAAAAAAAACAATGTAGCTGCTGGAGCATCACCGGTGCAATCCAAGAAGCTCAAAGCCCACACAACAACACTCCCCCTGGGCTCCAAGTGGTTTGAAGAAGGTACTAGCTGAGAAGGTACATGGGCTCCCTCTCAATAAGAGAATCCTGGGACTATGGAGCTTGAAATGATGCTGCCTCTAGTTTGGACAGGAATATATTTATGCTGCCTCACACACTTGGACTGAAGTGTGTGGCCTGCTGCACCCCGACTTAGCGCCTGAGCAGCACTGACTGCTCAGTTGTGAGAGAGAGAGTAATCAAACTCAAAAGTTAGCGCCAGAACTGCAGTTGGAAGTGAGTCATGACTGAGGTAACAACAAGAATGAGGTTTGGTGAGAGACCCCTCCCACACTAACCTAGGCCCTCACCTTTGTGAGGCTTGTAACTTAGTCTACCAACCAACCAGGAAAATGCACTATTTTCTGGCCTGTGGGGTCTTTCTCGGTATAGGAAGTGTAGGTAGTGAGGTGTGACACGACAAAGAGTACGCAAAAGGTAGACCTCAGCAATGGTAGAACACTAAAGAACACAGAAGGTGAGGTGAGGTTTTTTCTAAAACGGAAAGAGGAGTCTCAGAACGACACTATGCTGTTTGTCATTGGAGGGGATGAGAGAGGCCAACGAGCGAGCGAGCAGTGAGCTCGCTCTAGCTCGAGCCTCAACGCTCACCAAACAACAACCTAGAGAACGAATATTTCCCCCCCTTTTAATGTTATCCTCACTGAGACGGTAATGTATTAGCCACGGATAATAACCCGGGTGTGCCTAGGTCTTGCACCAAGTGTGCACGTGGTAAGACAACAATAGGAAGAGTGAGCTGATGTGACGCTAACGTCCACGTGGCCCACAGCCATATCTCGGGGGACGATGAACGACCCGGCAGCAGCATCTCCGCTTTCTCAGTCACCTGCATCAGTGATGTGTGGAATGTGCAACGAGGCCAGAGGTCACTACCTGTCTGTGACGCAGAAACTAACACTTTTCCATGATCCACAGCTGCCACACAACACACACACACACACACACACACACACACACAC
>SZWC01001219.1:158406-170274 GCA_023375785.1 Penium margaritaceum | reverse complement strand
CTCTCTCTCTCTCTCTCTCTCTCTCTCTCTCTCTCTCTCTCTCTCTCTCTCTCTCTCTCTCTCTCTCTCTCTCTCTCTCTCTCTCTCTCATGTTTTAGCCACGCAATCGCTAATCTCCAAATGCTAAGAACAGCAAACACTCTCGTTGGCAGAAACTGGGCATGCACGAGCCCACGCCAATCTTGCACCCGGCAGGGACGCCAGTGATGTGTGGCCCACAGCTTCATATCAGATCAGTCACCTGCAGTAAGTGTGTGTGAATGGATGAATTCAAGAGGTCTCTTGCGTGTTTGACAGACATAACCAACACTATCGTGGATGAATGTGACCTTCAAACAAGGGTGTAGCGTATACCGCTGTACTCCCGGAATATCACGATGATTTACCAATACCGTACGGACCGCGGTATCGGTACCAGTGTTGGTATTGGACTTCCAAAAAAGCATGGTACCGCAGTATTCATACCGTGGCAGTGTGGTACCGCGGTACTCAAGTACCGCAATATTGCACCTCTGAGTCCAGAGGTCACCAATACTGACATACCGTAGTGTCATCCACATTCGTCCTAAACAACTATTTTCATTCGCCCATGAGTTCCTTAATAAACTAATCTAAGAATGGGAGAATCACTACTAAAACTCCCAGGTTTGGCCATGTTCTTCGCCTATTAGTGTTTTGATTCCACAAACTTGGTAGCCCATGTTCGCTCTCGCTCCAGCGGCACAAGCGAAAGCGAACGCGAGGTGCGAAGATGACCAGATGAGGGTTTTGGTCCAACAGCCTGGCATGATCAAAACTCGAGCATCCAAACTTCGATGTTTGACTGTCTCGTGTAAGTTTTCTTTTGATAATGATGTCTAGGGAGTTGAACAGTGGGCAAATTCAAGAGTTCCATAACTATGGGCAAGTGCTAATAGGCGACCACACAAAAAAACTAAAATGAACCCGATTTTGGGAGAATACAGCAATCACCAAAAAGGCTCCCAAAAAAGGGACGAATTTAAAAAACACTACGGTACCAATACTCCCCACCCACAATTGAGCCCCTTGTGGGGGAGCTACGCGCTTGCATGAGATCTCATTCAGCCACAGTGGTGTGTACAAACATAAAGGCAAACCAAATGCACCCTCCCGCCTTACATTTCACGTGCCTGGAGTTCAGCCCACCATGGTTCTGGGCAGCTTTAGCCCATGGCATGTTCCCCGAGACACTGTGTGCTTGCAACATCCAAGAGCATACATGTGCACGACCAATCATGGAAAATATGAGCATGTGTTCAGGTGCACAGTATCCTGGTTTTGTGCTGAAGGGCCAAACTGTTGTTGTGTGTGTCGTACACGGCTTACAGTGACCCCTCGGCTCATGTCCATTCACGTGCAGATCCCTGAGACTGGCGACGGTGGCAGATGACCGGCGGCCTGCGGCAACGGGCGCCCAGAAGACTCTCGTACTTTTTATATTTGTGCTGTGGGACAGCACATAGGCATTCAGCCTATCAGGACGTAGATCTTGTCGATGCGGCCATTCTGGTTCAAACGGCTCGTCGTTCTGACGTGTCTGCAAGGCGTTATGGCCAAAACTGTGTTTTTCCCACTATTTTGTCCTGCTAGAAAATAGCGCCGTTGTGCGCCGCATGTGTGTGCATCCACTAGGTCCATGACACTATTTAGGTTGTCCAGGCCTCAGTTGTCATCTCTCTCTACACAATTCAACATTTGTAGCTTCTGACACTTGTGTTTGTGTCCCTAGCCAACCCCTTTTTGTTCTCACCTCCACCTGTGTGTGCTAGTGAGTTAGTTGGCCGGCTTGTACTGCCACGCTAGCGACAATAGTGCTAGGAAGCTGTCTCTCATGGTATCAGAGCAGCGAGCCAGTGCTCGCACAGCTGCGTAGCAGAGGCGCAACAACCGCAGTAGTAATGAGCAACCGCAACCGTTGCCGGGAGTCGCAGCAGCAGCAGTGTCTACTACCTCGGCGGGAGGTCCTCGGAGGACCCACCACCACTGTGACCGTTTTCTTAAAAAATCCGTGCACGTTCCGCGGCCGTTCCGCGACAGCGGAAGCCGGTCCGCGCAAAATCCGCGGCGAAGAGGTCTCCGCAGCGGATGCGGAAACTGCGCGGCCGCAACAAAACACGCCGACGGTGCCGCGGTGGCACGCGGCGTTCCGGAGTGCATCACCACGTGGTAACAGTACCGTGGCAGATCCGCGGTGTTCCACGGATCCGCGACGCTCCACCGCGGCAGCTCCGTGGCGGTTCCAGAACGGGCCGGCGGTGACCCACGGAATTCCACGGTAGCACGTCCGTGGCAGTTCCGCGGCTGATCCACGGTCGTCAGACGCAGCCGCTCCACAGTGGTTGCGAAACACTCTGACGGTGGTGCCCCAGCAGTTCGCGGCACCCCGCCGTGTTCCGCATCGGCGCGACCGCGGTAGCCGTTCCACGGCGGTGTTTCCACGGCGGTGTTCCGCGGCGGTGCTCCGCGGAAGTGTTCCGCGGCGGATTTGTTCCGCTGCAGTGTTGCGCGACAGCCTTCCGTGGTGGTGCTCCGTGGCAGTGTTCCGCGGCGGCGTTCCACGGCGGTGATCCGCGGCAGCGTTCCACAACGGTACTTCACACTACCCTCTACACAAAAAAAAGGGAGGGGAGCAACTGGTCGTCATGCCGAAGCAAACCCCCGTCAGCGCCGCCACCGACACAGCTGCCAAGGGCAGCTCCGTCAGTGGCCAACGCCGGGCTCCGCCATCGTCACCACAGCGGCAGCCGCAACAGCAGCAGCAACAACAACAGCAGCAGCAGCAACAGCTGCAGCAGCAGCGGCCGCCAAGCTCGACAACATTGGTGCGCCAGGTGCGCGCACTGGCTAACCTGTAGGCGGAGAGCCGCAATACTTTGACGAGGCAGGTCGCGGAGCTGCAGGACCTGATCAAGGGCTTACTACCTCAGCAGCGGCATCCGTCCGTTGACCCGAGCAAGGACTGCCTCGCCCACGGTGGTAATGTTGATGAGGTCACAAAGAACCTCTCTGACTCTGGCGAGGAGGGTGAGGAAGAGCTACTACGAGCACGCCTCATCAGCCTGGAGGCGCGCCGCCTAGCACATGGGGCGGTCCGCTCTGCTTCGGCGCCGCTGATGAAGGCCACCCCGGACTTCACCAAGGACTTCAGACGATTCCTTGGCGATTCACTGACAGGCCCGAGAGCTGACCCTTGCGCGGAGTGGGCACTGGCTGTCACTCTTTTTGAGGGCACTACCCTTGCCCTAACGTCCCAACGCCTCGCCGACTTCAACTCCCTCTGCCAGACTACTCAGGAGTCTGCAGCTGACTACTGACGCCGGGCAATCCAGTTGTACGAAGAGCTGGGAGACGATGCCCCCGCGCAGTACTCCACCCTCCAAATCATCCTCTACGGCATCCACCCCAACTACGCGCACGTCTTCAGCAACTTTGACCAGACTCTGCTTCGCGACATGGCGAGAGACGGGACCCTACTACGCTGGGCCACCCTCCACTTCCTGGAGGTCGTCGGCATGGATGTCGCGAACCGCGCTCGTCGCAACACCGCTTCAGCTGCAGTTTCCGCTGCATCCTCCACCCCGCGGTCTACAACAACAACGGCTCCAGCTCAAGGGAAGAAGGGCCGCAAATCGTCAGGTGGTGGTTCCAGCGGCGAGACCAGCAGCGGCACTAGCACCAGTAGTGTCAGCCGTAATAGCAGCAGCAGCGGCGGCAGCAGCGGCTCCGGCGACACGACAGGCCGCCGGCTCGTGTGCTTCAACTGTGTGGGTGATCATCGCTATCCCGACTGCACTCGCCTGACTGGCCACCCATTGGACTGGGCCAAGATCACCCGTGGGCTGCAGCAGGCGCACAAGGCGCGCATGCACTAGACGTTCGGTGCAACCGCCCGCTCGGCCGCCACTACCGCAGTCGTCCTAGAGGAGTCCGCCGCCACAGCAGGCTCCTCCGCGGATCCTCGCGACCAGGCGCTCGCCGAACGCGACAGGACGATTGCCGAGCTGCACCAGCTTCTCGCCCTGCGCTCATCTCAGGGAGGTGCGCGTGACTTGACTATGTCGAGGGGTCCTACTGCCTGTGGACTATCTGTGTCATTGCGTGATGATGCCTGTGGTGGTCCCCATTCCCAGCCGTGTGCGCTTGACGGACCTGATGATGTGTCTTGGCTGCATGCTTCTCATGGTCGCTGAACGTCCTGCTGCCGCGCCTTGTTCTGTCACCGAGTGCCACGTTGCCCCGTGTACAATTGTCACCGACGCCACCTGGGTTGTTGACTCTGGTGCCACCCATCACATGACGTGTCGACGTGACGCCTTCGTCGTCTTGCATCATGTTGGCACTGTTCACTCTGTTCGCACTGCAGCCGGCCATGAGGTCCCTGTCTAGGGTGTTGGGGTTGTGCAGTTCACCGAGCCCGCTGGTCCCGTATACATCTCCGACGTCCTTTTTCTCCCAGATCTGGAACTCAGCCTGCTGTCTGTCCGTGCTTGCACCAAGATGGGCCTGGGTGTCACGCACACAACTGCCGATGCTCACATCTTTGTGCACGACACTGAGGAGACCGTCCTCAGTGGGACGGTCGTGGATGATCTGTATCACATCTCTGGGTACTCTGCGAGTGCCCCACTTGCCTCTGTCTCCCACTGCTCGTGTTTTCGTTGCTGGTGCTCTATCCTCCGAGCACCACCGTCTCCTGCATCACCGCCTCTGTCATGTGCACCTGGGGGCTGTCGACAGGCTGATCCGCACTCAGCCTACTCTCGGTCTTGATGCGGCCTCCTTTGAGGCGCCGCCCACGACCGATTGCCTCGCCTGTGCTGAAGGCAAAATGCACCGGTCCACCTATAATGTGTTTGTCTCCAGGGCTCGTCGGCCCCTGGAGCTTGTCCACTCCGACCTCATGGGTCCGCTCCCTGTCGAGTTTCAGAAGGACCGCGGTGGCTACGTCCTGACGTTGACTGATGACTTCACGCGTATGCGCTGGGTCTACAGTCTGCGTCTGAAGAGCGATGCCACCATTGCGGTCCGCATTTGGCTGGTCATGGCCGAGCACCGTCTCCCCATCGCCTTCAAACCTTTCGCTCGGACCGCGGCGGCGAGTACCTCGGTGACATGGCCCGCTCCTTCACCGAGCTTGGTGTCTTCCACAACCTTTCCGCTCCCGCCACCCCCCAGCAAAACGGAGTCTCAGAGCGCTGGAACCGCACCATGCGCGCCGACAGCGCTATGCCTGTGGCCTTCGCCTTCAAGGGCATGGCGTACATGACCTGGGTCTGGAACCGCATTCCTCACGGCCCCCTCCCAGGTCACCGCACGTCCTACGAGCTGTGGTATGGGCGTCACGCGGATCTGCTCTTGGCCCGTGTCTGGGGCTCCCTTGCCTGCGTCTGGCTCACACCGGAGCAGCAGGGGAGCAAGCTCTCTCCGCGGTCGAAGGCCTGGTGGTTCTGGGACCCTGAGCGACGGCGCATCGTGGAGTCCCGTGACGCTCTCTTCTTCGAGCATCTCGCCTTCTGCGACCTAGCTCGCATCCACGCTCTGCGTGCTGCTCATGCTCCCGGGTGTGTCGGACCCCTTAGTGTGGGGGAGGCTCCTGTCACGGTTGGCATAGTGCCCCTAGCTAGTACGGTCACTCCGTCGCCGACACCCCAGGGGCTGTCCCCAGAGGTTGTGCCCACCAGCACCCCCATCCCCGCCCCATCTGCGGCTCGCTCCTCTGCCCCCGACTCTCCGCTCTCGCCCGTGTCCGAGTCTGCGTCCGAGTCTGCCTCTGCGTTTGAGGTTTTGCTTGATCCTGTGCATGCTTCCGCGTCTGAGGCTCAGCCTGATCCTGTGTCCACGTCCACGTCTGGCTCAAGCCGTCCCTGCCTCCAACCGCGGACGTGCCTGCGTCTGCCATGGGCCCATCCCCGGCTGTTGAGGCCACGCCAGCCTCGATTGGCGTGCCTGCCATGCAATCCACACCGGCATGTGAGTTAGTAGCTCCCACTGCTCCTGCCCCATCGGACCCCTACACACAGGCACCCGGCGGACGTCTCCGTCCTCGCCCTACGCGTAGCGTCGTCAGCGGTGACCCGGGCACGAAGGCCCTCGTCGTGAGTGCTCGGGGCCTCGCTGAGGTTCACCCTGGCTGTGCCACTGGCATGGCACTACTTACTCATGAGCGCGGTCTTGCTCGTGACGCCGCTGAGTCCATGGTGACGGTCGACCCTCCCTCTGCGGCATATGCCCTGGCTATACCCAGTGCACCAATGCTGTCTCCCGAATTCACCCGTCTGCCTGAGGCCTTGTCAGCCCCCGACGCTGAGCACTAGCGCACTGCCTGCCAGGCCGAGCTCGATGCCATCCAAGAGCACGGCGTCTTTGAGCTAGCAGACTTTCCAAAGAACCGCAAGGTCATCAAGGCCAAGTGGGTTCTACGTAAGAAGCTCAAGCCAGACGGCACTGTGGAGCACTACAAAGTGCGCCTGACGGCAAAAGGCTTCTCTCAGGTCCCTGGCATGGACTACACGGAGACCTTTGCCCCTGTTGGGCGGATGACGACCACGCTCACGCTTCTGAGCCATGTGGCACAGCACGACTGGGAACTCCATCAGATGGATGTCAACAACGCGTTTCTAAACGGGGACCTTGAGGAGGAGATCTACATGGTCCAGCCACCCGGCTTTGAGGATGGCACCGGTCGCGTGTACCGTCTGCGGAAGGCCTTGTATGGCCTGAAACAGTCACCTCGTTGCTGGAATCAGGAGATGACCAGCACGATGAGACGCGCTGGGTACGTTCAGAGTGATGCTGACCCATCCCTGTTCCTCTCACTGTCCCCAGCACTGCTCACAGCCATCCTCGTCTATGTGGACGATCTTCTGATCGCTTCACCCGACATAGAAGTAGTAAACGCTGCCAAGTCCGTTCTCATCTCGGCCTACAAGATGAAACAACTTGGTGAGGTCTGTCTTTTTGGGGATGGAAATCGTGCGCGACCGAGTTCGCCGCACACTCCGTGTCCATCAGGGACACTAAGCAGACTGTGGGGGAGCGCTTTGCCGACCTCCTCATTGCCGTCCGCACAGCCTCCACGCCCATGACCCCTGAGGGGCAGGCCGTCCTGAAGGTGGATGACCCAGCTGACCTGGGGGAGCCAGTCGATATGACCCTGTACCTGCGAGTCATCGGCTCGCTCATGTACTTGGCCACCACGACACGGCCCGACATTGCCTTCACTGTCAACCTGCTCGCTCAGTTCTCGCAGGCTCCATGCCAGCGAGCACTGGAGGCCGCAGTCCGGTGTGTGCGCTACATACTATCCACCGCACGCTTCGGCCTGTGCTTTTGCGAGCAGGTGTCCATTGTGTTGTTGTGTGTGTCGTACACAGCTTACGGTGACCCCTCGGCTCATGTCCATTCACGTGCAGATCCCTGAGACAGGCGACGGCGGCAGCAGGCCGGCAGCCGGTGGCGACGGGCGCCCAGAAGACTTCCGTATTTTGTAGACTCGTGCTGTGTCAGAGCACGTAGGCGTGCAGCCTATCGGGATGTAGATCTCGTCGACGTGGCCGTTCTGGTTCAAACGGCTCGTCGTTCTGACGAGTCTGCAGGGANTTGTGACCAAAACTGTGTTTTTGCCACTGTTTTGTCCTGCTAGAAAAATAGCGCCGTTGTGCGCTGTGTGTGTGTGTGTGTGCATCCACTAGGTCCGTGGCACTATATAGGTTGGCCAGACCTCAGTTGTCATTTCTCTCTGCACATTTCAAATATTTGCAGCTTCTGACACTTGTGTTTGTGTCCCTAGCCAACCCCTTGCTGTTCTCACCTCCACCTGTGTGTGCTAGTGAGTTAGCTAGCTGGCTTGCGTTGCCACGCTAGCGACAGCAGTGCTAGGAGCTGTCTCTCATGGTATCAGAGCAGCGAGCCAGTGCTCGCATAGCTGCGCAGTAGAGACGCAGCAGCCGAAGAAGTCGTGAGCAACCGCAGCCGTTGCCTTGAGGAGCAGCAGCAGGAGTGCCCACGGTCTCGGCGGGAGGTCCTGGGAGGGCCCTCCACCACTTCGACCGCGTTTTATAAAATCCGCGGTCAATCCGCGGTCGTTCCGCGCTCGATTCGCGGTCGTTCCGCGGTCGTTCCACGGTGTTCCGCGGTGACAAAGCAGCCGTGGCGGGCGCGGCAACCGCGCGATCGCGTGGGAACACGCGTCGAGTGCCGCGGAGGCACTCGGCGTTCCGCACTCGCCACGTCGCGGCGACGTCGCCGGTCCAGATCCGCGGTGTTCCGCGGATCCGCACAGCTCCGACGCAGCTCTACCTCCGCGCAGCTCCACCTCCGCGGCCGCTCAGGAAAACATCGGCGCTGCTCGCCGCGTACCTGCGACCGCGGAGCTGCGGGTGCGGAACGGGTCGACCGCGGACCTCAGCAGCCCGCCACGTTCTACACCGGCGCGACCGCGGTGACCGCGGTCATTACCGGTGAACCGCGGTAAACCGCGGTACTCCGCGGTCATCCGCGGTAATCCGCGGTGATCCGCGGTGATCCGCAGTGAGCTTCCGCGGTGAAGTTCACCGCTGAGGGTATCCGCGGAGGCGCTCCGCGGAGGAGTTCCGCGGGGAGGAATTTCCGCGGAAGGGCGGATCCGTGGAGACGCTCCGCGGAGGACTTCTGCGGAGGAAAAAAAAAACAGGGAGGAAAATAGTTGCCATGCCGAAGCAAACCTCCCCCAGTATGGCTGCCGACGCAGCTGCCGAGAGCAGCGCCGTCAGCGGTCAACGTCGACCACCGCCATCATCACCACAGCGGCAGCAGCAGTCGCAACAACAGCAGCAGCAGCCGCCACTACAGCAACAGCAGCCACTGCAGCAGCAGCAGCAGCAGCAGCGACAGCTACAGCCGCCGCCACGACACCAGCAGCCACCGCTGCAGCAGCAGCAGCAGCGTCCGCCGAGCCCGACTACATTGGCGCGCCAAGTGCGCGCACTGGCGGACCTGCAGGCGGAGAGCCGCGATACCTTGACGAGGAAGGTGGCCGAACTACAGGATATGCTCAGGGGCTTGTTGCCCCAGCAGCAGCAGCAGCGTCCGTCGACTGACCCGAGCGAGGACCACCTTGCCCACGGCGGTAATGGTGATGAAGTCGCGGCGAACCTCTCCGACTCAGGCGAGGAGGGCGAGGAAGAGGTGCTCCGAGCGCGCCTCATCCGCCTGGAGGCGCGTCGCAGAGCGCGTGAGGCCAATGCAGCCCTCCAGGGCGCCAGCTCCAGCTCCAACGTGGACCCAAGCTCATCTCGCCGCCCACTGAGCTTTGAGGAGCTGGCTCTGCGGGCCCGCCTGGGTAAGGGAATTGCCTCCTCGATGCCCGGCCCCGCAGTGGCTTCGGCCGTTGCCCTGCCAACGGTCAAGCCATCCAAGTGGTTTGAGTCAGACCCGCCCGTCTTCCGGACTGGGAACGACTACAAGTCCTGGGAGCCACGCTTTCGCATGTGGGCCATGAGCGAGGGAGTCCTCCCCTACTACCTCGCACCATATCAGGCGTCTGACCTTGCTCAGACACACATGGCAGTCCGCGCAGCTTCCGGCCTGATGAAGGCCGCCCCGGACTTCACCAAGGACTTCAGTCGGTTCCTTGGCGATTCGCTGACCGGGGCAGGAGCTGACCCGTACGCGGCATGGGCACTGGCCGTCACTCTGTTTGAGGGCGCCACCTTGGCGCTGACATCCCAGCGCCTCGCCGACTTCAACTCCCTCTGCCAGACTGCTTAGGAGTATGAAGCCGACTACTGGCGCCGGGCGATCCAGCTGTACGAGGATCTTGGAGACGACGCTCCAGCGCAATTCTCCGCCCTCCAAATTATCCTCTACGGCATCCACCCCGACTACGCGCGCGTCTTCAGCAACTTCGACCAGACGCTACTTCGCGACATGGCGAGCGACGGGACCCTGCTGCGATGGGCCACCCTCCACTTTCTGGATGTGGCAGGCATGGACGCCGCGAACCGCGCTCGCCGCAGCACCGCTTCCGCTGTAGTTGCGCCGCGTCGCCCACCCCTCCGTCTACAGCAACGGCAGCTCCAGCGCAGGGGAAGAAGGGTCGCAGAGCGTCGGGTGGTGGCACCAGCGGCGGGACCAGCAGCGGTACCAGCACTGGCAGTGTCAGCCGCAGCAGCAGCGGCGGGAGCAGCAGCAGCAACAGCGGCGGCAGCAGCAGCGGCAGCGGCAGCAGCAGCGGCTCTAGCAGCACGACGGGACGTCGCCTCGTGTGCTTCAACTGCGGTGGTGACCATCGCTATCCCGACTGCACTCGCCTGACAGGACGCCCACTGGACTGGGCCAAGGTCACCCGTGGGCTGCAGCAGGCGCACGAGGGGCGCATGCGCCAGACGTCCGGTGCGACCGCCCGCTCGGCCGCCACTACCGCAGCCGTCCCAGAGGAGTCCGCCGCCACAGCAGGCTCCTCCGCTGATCCTCGCGACCAGGCGCTCGCCGAGCGCGACCGGACGATCGCCGAGCTTCACCAGCTTCTAGCCCTACGCTCATCTCAGGGAGGTGCGAGTGAGTTGACTGAGTCGAGGGGTCCTACTGCCTGTGGACTGTCTGTGTCGTTGCGTGGTGATGACTGTGGTGGTCCCCATGCCCAGCCGTGTGCGCGTGACGGACCTGATGACACGTCTTGGTTGCATGCCTCTCATGTCCGCTCCGCTGCTTGTCTTGCCGCGTCGCCTGCCGAGCGGCCTGCTGCCGCGCCTTGTTCCGTCGCAGAGTGCCACGTTGCCCCTTGTACACGGGTCACAGATGCCACATGGGTCGTGGACTCTGGTGCCACCATCACATGACGTGTCGTCGTGACGCCTTTGTCGTCTTGCATCCCGTTGGCGCTGTTCGCTCTGTTCGCACTGCACCTGGCCATGAGGTCCCTGTCCAGGGTGTTGGGGTTGTGCAGTTCACCGGGCTAGCTGGTCCCGTATACATCTCCGACGTCCTTTTTGTCCCTGATCTGGAACTCAGCCTGCTGTATGTCCGTGCTTGCACCAAGATGGGCCTCGGTGTCACGCACACGGCTGCCGATGCTCGCATCTTTGTGCGCGACACCGAGGAGACCGTCCTCAGTGGGACGGTCGTCGATGATCTTTATCACATTGCTGGGTGCTCTGCGAGTGTACCCCCTTTGCCTCCCTCTTCCACTACCCGTGTTTTTGTCGCTGGTGCTCTGTCCCCCGAACACCACCGCCTCCTGCATCGACGTCTCTGTCATGTGCACCTAGGGGCTGTCGATAGGCTGATCCGCACTCAGCCTGCTCTTGGTCTTGATGCCGCGTCCTTCGAGGCGCCGCCCACGACCGACTGTCTGGCCTGTGCTGAAGGAAAAATGCACCGGTCTACTTATCCTGCGTCTGTCTCCAGGGCTCGTCGGCCCCTGGAGCTTGTCCACTCTGACCTCATGGGTCTGCTCCCTATCGAGTTTCAGGAAGACCGCGGTCGCTACGTCCTGACGTTGACTGATGACTTCACGCGCATGCGCTGGGTCTACAGCCTGCGTCAGAAGAGCGATGCAGCCATTGCGGTCCGCATCTGGCTGGTCATGGCCGAACGCCAGTCCCCCCACCGCCTTCAGACCTTTCGCTCGGACCGTGGCGGCGAGTACCTCGGTGACATGGCACGCTCCTTCACCGAGCTCGGTGTCTTTCACAACCTCTCTGCTCCCGCCACCCCCCAGCAGAACGGTGTCTCCGAGCGCTAGAACCGCACCATGGAGGATGTGGTCCGCGCCATGCGCGCCGACAGTGCCATGCCTGAGGCCTTTGCCTTTGAGGGCATGGCATACATGACCTGGGTGTGGAACCGCATTCCCCACGGTCCCCTCCC
>SZWC01001219.1:109614-125368 GCA_023375785.1 Penium margaritaceum | reverse complement strand
ATATAGATATAGATATAGATATAGATATAGATATAGATATAGGTATAGATATAGATATAGATATAGATATAGATATAGATATAGATATAGATATAGATATAGATATACATATCGATATGGATATGGATAAACATATAGATATAGATATAGATATAGATATAGATAAAGATATAGATATAGATATAGATATAGATATAGATATAGATATAGATATTGATATAGATATAGATATAGTATAGATATAGATATGTATAGATATATATATAGATATAGATATAGACATAGATATAGATATAGATATAGATATAGATATAGACATAGATATAGATATAGAAATAGATATAGATATAGATATAGATATAAATACAGATATAGATATAGATATAGATATAGATACATATATAGATATAGATATAAATATAGATATAGATATAGATATACATATACATATACATAGATATAGATATAGATATAGATATAGATATAGATATAGATATAGATATAGATATAGATATAGATATAGATATAGATATAGATATAGATATAGATATAGATATAGATATAGATATATATATATATAGATATAGATATAGATATAAATATAGTTTTGCAAATGAGAAAAAAGGAATTTATATTCCAATGGGCAAAACCTGGAGGACCAGGGAGGAACTGGCATACTCTCCCCTAACCCTCCACTACCTAATCTACCCTACGCTTATCTCTGTCCTGTGCAAGTAGAGAGGGCAGTCCCCTGCCTCAACCACACCTGTGTACCTGTGTTTTGACATATGCTATGTGGATGGACTGTGTAGATCCTGCAATGCTTTGCACAACTGCAATCAGTGGCTACCGATGCTGACAGATACTTCACCAGGTCGGCTGTGCTGAGCTGGCACCTCGAACAAAGATTGAGCAGTAATATAGCAGAAAGAAGGTCGGATACTGAAGTGATGATCGATCTATTGATCGATTGTGGAGAAGGATCGAAGGGCTGACAACTTCCAGATAAATCTACATCAATGGACCATACCTTGAGATAAATGGCCAAGGTCTATGAGAAGATGGGAGGCTATGGGTTGATCGAGTTTGTGGATCAACGGTGCGATGCAGTGACTTGAAAAGACGGCAACCGGCAGAGTTACACTTAAGTTCAAGGGAATGCTGTAGCGTGACCCGCAGATGCGAAGCTAGAGCAACAGTGCTATCATGGCTGCACTCGCACCAACCGTGTCGCAAACCTCTGCCATGGAAGACATTTAAGCGTAGGATCTATTTTTACTCTTCATTCTCTTAAAGTTACTGAATCTATAGCTGATCTCCTGTGCTCAGTGCTTGGAGTTCAAAAATTAATTTTTCATCCCCGTGCTATGTGTCACCTGGAGGATTGGTGACTGGTGTATTGTGCATATCGTTCTTCCAAGACGCATCAAGTGCCAAAGATCCATTCAAGATCTTACATGTGGTATCAGAGCAGAAGCACAGTTGCGTCAAGGCATGACTGGTTGCGTTGAAGCCTGGACTTGGCTTGTCGCTGGAGCACGACCTCTCTTGATTTTGGTTCTCACAATGCTTCATAGGACCTCAAGGAGTCGCCAAATATGGAAACAAGTGGTCGTTTGGATGACAGTTTTTGGCTAACGATGTTTTATGGAAATGATCACCATGAATTCAAATTCAACGTGAAGATGGTGTTTTTGGCAAAGGGACTCTGGGGTGTTGTTTCTGATCCACCATCTGAGACATTGTCTGCCGCAGCATCAACAGAAGAGAAGACACTATGGAGAAGACGACAGGATCAAGCATTTTCCATCTGGGAAATGCAAGTCTTAAAACGGCTCAAGCCTGTCCTACGAGAAGGCAATACAGATCTGGATCCAAGGCTGGTCTGGAAGAAACAGGAAGACCGATATGCCGAAGTTGCTCTCAGCAAGAGGTGCCGCCTATGGGAACAGTTCTACAAGTTACAGATGGTAGATTCAGGACGTGTCAAACACCAAATCAATCACCTGAAGAATCTTGTAAAATTACTTCTTTCCATGAATGATCAAGTGCCTGAAGACATTGTTATCACACGGCTACTCAATAGTCTCCCTACAAGATTCAAGCACACCATCAGCTCTGTGGAAGAACTGCAAAATCAAGGACATGATTTCCTAGCTGCATTTGAAATGGCAGTGCATACCGCTATCCAATCTCTACAGGGAAGCAACAACAACGCTGGCAACTCTCAAGGCAGAAGCAGCAGCAGCAGCAGTGCTCATGCAGGCGTAACCAGCAGCAACTCACAAGGACATCAGATGATCTCATCGGATACATTCAAACTGACCCTCGAAAGAGTGTGTGATACATTCATTCGTGAAGAAGAGAAATGGGCTGAGAAGAACTGCTCCACTGACAATGAACTGGCTGCAAGATTCTTGGGCTTCAAATATTCATCAACAAATGTCCATCAGTATTCATCTGGACAACAGCAGTGTCAATATCAGCAACCAAGTTTTGCTTCCCTTTCACCCGTCAGATCAAGGAACATGTCCAGTATCCAACAACAACAACAGAACTTTTGGTGTGCCAGGAACCAGGTCACTTTCTCACGTGTAATGCTGGCACTGCGGAGAACTGGGTCACCTGAATCGCATGTGCCCTGAGAATACTTGGCAGCAACTACAATATCAAGCATTGCTGGCGCTTGATCCCAGTGTGATATCTACTCTTGTAGCTGAAGTGGCAGCTGCACTCAACAATGGCTCACAGAATTTGCCGACTCTTTGTGTCACCAGCAGCGGGACCAACATTGAAGTGCAGGTACCAGAAAATTCTACATTCAGGTCCCAAGCAGCGGCACAACAACTCTGAAGGATGAAGTCGAGTTTGATGAAGTTGCCATATGTTCAATGAAGAGCGTCTACTTGATCATTGCAGGGATTCTTGCCTGGATTATAGACTCAGGGTGTACCAAACATATGAGCTGCAATCGCTCATAGTTCTCAGAATTCAAGGAACTGAGACCACTGTGACCTGTTCGTCTTGGAGATGGTTGCACTATTCCAACCGTTGGCTTTGGCACAGTGAAGTTCTGCATTGAGGTCAACGGTCAAGCACAACTTTGACATGTAACCACCTCACTTCACCTCCAACCTAACCTTCTCGTCTTAGGAGGTTTGCTTCAGCGCATGGACACAGGGAGAGAAACTCTAGGAATTTTACCATGAACCTAATCCCTCTGCCAATCCTCCCTTTTTCCCTGTTGTGTCTGATTCAGCCGGTGCTGTTTGTGCTCTCATCTGTGGGGGACACGATGATCTCATTGATCAGTTTGGGTCCTACAATGCCGACACTACACGCCTCATGCCTACTGACGTAACTGATGCATACACTCTCATTAAGTGCCGCACCACAGTCATAGGGCATGCAGCATAGAGCGTCATCACTTTCCAGTTGGACATGCTATCTATGCGTGCTTGCAAGACTGCTTGTTCCTGTTGAGCTTGCACGCTGAACTTTTTTCCCAACCTGGACAAAGCTGCACCTGGGTAGCTTCCGACATTCCTCTCATTGTCAATGGTCTCATCCCCGAGTTATCGAAAATCTTCAAGAGGTTTAATTCTGCGAGCTCAAGCGTCTTGTCGCCGAGACTGTTCCTGACGAAGCCCCCTTAGGGCATGTGTTCTCTCTGGGAGTTCAACATACAACACCTCACTGACTGATGGAGGGCCCTACAGAACAAGCACATTCATCGAGTAGGAGTTACAGGTGCTACCACCGCGTTCCCTTTCTCATCTGCCTCCACATTTGCCTCATCTTCATCCACTTCCTCCACGTCGGCCACTTCCCTTGTCACTCAAGGGGTAGGCTGAGTTCCCACAAAAGACGAAGGTGGTTCTTCCAGCAGTGGGTCAGGTCATGGACAAGGGGGGCGTGGGAAAGTGAGAGGGTCCACTAGTTCATCCTCCTCTCTCTCATCCTTTGGCACTATGACATGCTGGAACTGTGGCGCCTCAGGCCAATCTGCCCCCATGTGTCCCGCACCGCCTGATGCTACCCGCCTTGCGTCTGCCATGCGGGCTCACAGGGTGCGTTCCTCTGGTGGTAGTGCTTCCTCTGCCTCCACCTTTGCTGCACCCACCAGTCGCAGTTTGCCCTCATCTACAGATGCCATCGCGTACAGCACCACCGCGGTGCATCCTCCATCACCCTATCCCTGGAGGTCGCCTCCAGGGTTTGGACTGCCTGTCTTTGATAGTCCCCCTTGTGGCCCTTACTCTCCACTGGCCTCCACCTCACGAGCATCTGAGACGTGTGCCCAGGCAATGTCTGTGTAGCTACACAGACAGCTGTCAATGACACGGAGGACTGCGTGTAATATCACAGTCTTACAGGCGTGGTAGAGAGGAAGTAATGGAGAACACGGCCTCAATATTTCTCTGGCAAGGCTGAAGGGAGAAATGGACTAAGAAGTTGATGGAGAAGGTCACATCCGCTCGAGTGGTAGTAGCGAGATACATGAGAGATCAAATCACGCTGAGTTAATTGGTGATAACGAATGTCTTCCCAGATGTGATGGATCGAGAGACTTTAGCAAGAGCTGGTCCGATGGGGTCATCAGTGTCGAAGCACTGGGTGTGTCGGCCAGCAAAGAGGCAAAGCGCTCTTCCAGATTGCAAACATAAGGAGCCTAATGCACGTGTAGAGTGGGACGCTAGCGATCACGCTCCAGCTCCATGCAAAGAAACACTCAAGCTGGGCCTAAGTCCTTCATCTTGCATGTATACTACAATAGTGTCTACACTGACTACACAATAGTAGGGCTGGGACAGGCAATGAGCTGACTGTCGACGTAGACCAGAATGGCCATCAAGGGCTATGAGGGGGCACTCAGAAAAAGTGATGGGTCCACGCTACTACAACGATAGCCGCCTCTCTCAAGTGTGAAGGAAATCTCCATGTTCGAGTAGCGTGGCGACTGCTTGAGCCCATACAGGGCCTTGTGCTGTTCTTAGACCTCTTCATGCCATCGGTCAAGCCTGGTGGCTACATCATGTAGATCTCCTCATCAAGGCGTTCATACAAGAAAACATTGTTGACGTCCATCTGCTCGAGGTCCCAGTCATGCTGGACGACCAGGCTGAGAAGAATGCGAGCAGTGGTATACCGCCCGGAGCGAACGTCTCGTCTAAGTAAATCTGATTCATCTGAGAGAACCCTTCAGCTATGAGCCAAACCTTGTGTCTTTTGACCTTGCCATCAGGATTCAGCTTTTTCCAAAGGAGCAAACCAGCCAAGAGGGTTTTGTGGCCCGGTGGGAGGTCCACAAGCTCAAATATGTCTTATTCATTGAGGGAACTTGTCTCTTCTTGCATGGCCTTTTCCTAGAGATCAATATATGCTGCTTAACAAGCCTGCTGAACGATGGTAGACTCTAGAGGGAGTGTGGGAAGACCACTTGCCACAAGGCACGTTATGACATAGCCAAGAAGAGAAGCCTCAAGAGCAATGTGGAACTCATCAACGACAAGTTCATATCCCGTTGCAGAGTTGGGATGAACAACACTGACAGCACAACCGAGCGCATGGAGACCAGTGGGTCTAGCGGAAGAGCCAACCATAGAAGATGATACACTGGAGCACGTGTAGTGCTAAGAGGATTGAGAGGACTGAGAGCTGAAGAAGAGAGCAAAGCTTCCCTCTACGTGTATATGACGTACAACCGACAACAGGGACCTAAGGCTCTGGGGCATCAACACATGCTGGAGTCTACGGTGCAGAATTAGGAGGTGAGCTAGGAGTGAAATGTTCTGGGACATGGCCGGGGCACTGGCAGGTACAGATGCCGACTGAGAGGATGTAGAGGGCGTAGAGGCCGGGGACTGTACCCCGACCGCCTCGTCTGGGGAGGAGGTGGTCAGGGAAGAAAGACTGGGAGAATCTATGTCAACAGAAGGGTCATGTGTCGACTGGGAAGAAGGAGGATAACGAGCAGGGAGAGTTGTGATAGGGGAGGAAGGAGAAGGCTCCCCGAGACCGAAGGCTAAGAGAAAGCCAAGAGGGTAGAGAGAAACAAGACAAGTGGCGAGGAAGGACATCCTCAAAGAAGAGAGGGTTGCGGGATTCAATGACCTGTGACCCGTCGATGTCCGTCAAACGCTAAGCCTTGGACATGGCATAAACACAACGAAAGGTATACAAACGCGCACGAGGAGAAAGATTCCTGTCTTGAAGGTCCTTTGAAATCCAAACGGCAACAACACAACCCCAAACTTGAGCCAGAAAAGAATCTGCACGGAGACCAAACCAGCACTCAAAGGGAGTGACATGACGAGGAAGAGGACCTTGAGGACCAAGATTTTAGACCCATGTCAGGTAAGACATGTCCTCCACGGAGAAGAGAGGTGGCAGTTCAAAGGCACTCAGGAGAGTGCCGACACCGTTAGCAAGAGTCCGGTTCTAGTGTTCACAGACGCCATTTTGCTGATACATGTAAGGACTTGAAGACTCCATATACACCTCACAAGAAGACAAGGAGGGAGCCATGGGTCATATGAACTCACCAACACGGTAACAACAAAAGATTTGCAGGCAAAAACCACAGGCGAGCTCAGCCAGAACCCAAGTGTGGAGCAAAAATCACTCTTCTGCTGGAGGGCAAAGACCAAGCTCATGCAAGAAAAGTCATCAATGAGGGAAGGGACGTAGTGACCAACCACGCCCAAAAGCATCATAAGTAAGAGGGCTCATGACATCACTATGCAAGAGGTCAAGGTTATGGGTGGTGTCAGTGCGAGATGTGGAGAACGGGAAACCCATGCACCTTGCACAGTCAAGATAGTCGGTAGAGCAAGGACCAGACAAGATTGATTCATCAAGGCTTTGAGTAGGCATGTGACGAAGCAAGCTATCAATGGTAGTTGTGTGAATGTGGCAGAAGCGGTGATGCATCAGTTGCGTGTGACTTAGTGAGAGGGAGCGTGCAACACGGGACAAATGCAACTGTGGCACAGGCACGCGCAAAGGAGGGAACGTAAAACAAGAGAGCACAACGTGTGCTCGCAAGCAAAATGCAGCCAGTGTTACAATTCGAGATAGATGTAATCTCGCGGCAAGAGGAGAAGTCCATGCACTGGTCATTGAGAGTCGTAACAGAGAGTAGAATCAGCTCAAGAGAAGGCAAGTACAGCACGTGTGACAGAAGCGGCTCTCCCTTGGACCCAACAAACATACTTACCTCGATACCATGAACTATGGGATGTTGGCTGAAGCCAATATTGATGAAGTGAATCAAGCCAACAGGAACCAAAGAGACAAAGAAAGAAAGAGAGGATGTCATGTGTGTTGTAGAATTGCCCCTCTGCATGCCCAAGTGCGGCGTCGGGAGGCGCCGACGAGCCGCCAGAGAGAGGAAATTCGTCGTCGACGGATCTGGCGACTCGATGATTGCTCAGATCCTAAAATGGAGGATTTTACCTGAAAGTTGACGAGTTGTTGAATCCGGTGGAAGTTGTTTCACCAGAATCGGACTAGTAACGAGGGAGATATGGGCTTCCAAAGTTGGGGTGTGCGCGGCGGTTCTGGGAGCCGGCAGCGGTTCGACTTCTGGTGAATAATCGACCGGAACAAGTAACAAAATGCCATCTGGGGATTTTGCTCCGGAAGATCTGCCGAGGCATCCGGTGGATGATCCGCCGGATTTCAAGAGTGCAGTTTGTTACTGAGGGACTTCGCCAAAATCCTGGCTCGCAGTCCGAAACTCAGTAGTACAGTTTGTTACTCGGGGACTTGGTCAAAATTCCGTCTGGAGGTCCGCGAACAGGTTTCGACCCACATCAATCCCCATCACCAAACTCGATGATTAACTCATCGAAACAGACCCCAAAGGCGCGAGGGGTTCCGCCACTATGCGTAGGGACATCTGTGCCTCCGGAATGGCATTTTGATGGGTCCTTGATGTGTGAGGGTGCCTCGGCGGACGACGTGGTGCGCGCCGCCGACTGAGCGGCTGATTTGGGGTGCTGCGCTTCGAATGACGTAGCGGGAGCTACGGTGATCCGAATCGTGCACGGTTTGGTGCGTTGGAGAGATCATGACTAGCCCTACAAATGTTTATATCACGTCCATGTTAAAAAACTAATGCAAAATCGCGCTATTCCTTTCGAAAAAGTGACTGTCTCACAAATATCGTCCACTCCCAGAAACGTAGCGTGAGGCGACCAGAAAGCTCACGCTTAGACTCAGAACCTGCACAAAAGAAGCCGTGAACGTAGAAGACCAGTCAGGAAACGTTGGAACTGCCTCCACCCAGGGGCCAGTTTCTGACAAAGGGTTATGGGCCCACGGCCCTGACCGGTCTACACATCACTCACGGTTTTTTCGTGGCGGACGGGATTGTTGTCGGGGATGACATCGCCGTCAAACTCTGAGGTCCCGGAGTTGAAGACTGCGAAATGGCGCAGAAGGAGACGCAGGCCATCCAGAAGTATGCGGACGGCCCTGGCTTTGGGCTATGGAGGTGGCACTTCGAGATCCACCTCGCGCATAAGGTCATGTTGGGAACCAAAGTCCTCGACGAAGCGACAACGACGGAAGCGCAGAAGGAGGCCTTCGCAAAGAAGAAGATGGAGGCGCTCATGCTGCTGGTGTCCGGGACAGCTGAGTCGCAGTGGGGCTACTTCCAAGGCTGCAAGCTGGCAGCCGAGGCTTGGCAAAAACTTTGCACCATCCATCAATCCAAGTCGTTGGCGAACAAAATCTTTGCCATGAAGCGACTCCTGACAGTGAGAATTGAGGAGGGAGATGATGTCATCACTGCCATGCAGCAGATCGAGTCGCTCGTCTCACAGCGCAACAACGTGGGGTGGAAGATCGACACGCAGCTGCAGGCGATGGCTCTCCTCATGGCCCTTCCTGATAGTTGGAGCCCTCTCATCACAGTCTTGGGAGGATGGGTAGAGGACAAGCTCACCTATGGCGCGGTCGCAGAGTACATCCGCAACAAGGCATAGCGGCGGAGCTGCGGGGAGTCCTCGTCTTCCTCATCGGCTCTCGTCACCAAAACGCGTGGTGGCGGAAGTGGGGGCAAGGGAGGTGGCGGACATGGTGGCGGCAAGAAGGGCGCCAAGAAGGGTGCGTGCTGCAACTGCAACAAGGAGGGCTACTGGGCCCGTGAGTGCACCGAGGAGGCAAAGGCCGGCGGCAAGGAAGCCAAAGGCAAGAGTGCGCTCCTCAACGACACTCAGAACCACTACCTCAAGAAGGCTAACCGGCGATGCCTTTACTCCGGAGCCGAAGAGTACACCCAGGTCGAGAAGGTCGGGTTCATCAACTACACCAAGTCCAGCAAGTCCATGGTGGCCGCGAACGACAAGGTCGAGCCGGCGGCTGGCCAAGGAGATGTGGATGTGGAGGTGGTGGTTGGTGGGAAGCGGGTGCAGCGCGTGATCAAGAACGTGCAGCACGTACCTGGCTTGGCTGACATCCTAAGTGTCAGCCGCTTGACGGGCAAGGGGTACGAGGTGCTCTTTAGGAGAAGAGGGGCAGTCGTGTGGAAGGACGGTGGCGGCGCGACCGTGCTGGAGGCTAAGCGCGAGGGAGGACTCTACATCGTGGAGACCAAGGTGATCCCTGCGGCGACAGATTCAGCAGATTTGCAGGAACACACCGTCAACCTGGCCAAAGGAGGGGGAGTTGATCTGGAGCTCTGGCACTGACGACTGGGGCATTCCTCACCCGCAGTCGTGAAGGAGATGGCGAAGCGCGAGCTGGTACGCGGCCTCGTCATCGACGGTGCAAAAGAGGCGACAGATGCAGCAGTGCACAAAAAGTACGAGCCTTGCATTTTGGGCAAGGCACGGCGTAAACCGTTCAACGAGAACGTGAATCGTGCCTTGGCCTTGCTAGAGGTCGTGCACAGCGACGTGTGCGGACCATTCAAGACGGCGTCAAAGAGCGGCGTGCGTTACTTCGTCACCTTCATAGATGACTACAGAAGAAACCTCTACGTGTACTTCATGAAGCCGAAAGGCGAGGTCCTGGACCGGCTGAAGGAGTATGTCACCGCGGTGGAGAGGCAGACTGGCCAGAAGGTCAGAGCGCTACGCAGCGACAACGGCAGAGAGTATGTGGGCTGTAGTGGGTGGATGAAGCAGCAGGGCATAAAATGGCAACAAACTACTCCATATTCGCCTCAGTCAAATGGCGTGGCGGAGCGGGCGAACCAGACGCTGCTGAACATGGTACGGACCATGTTGGTGGATGCGGAATTGCCGCGAAGCTTCTGGACGGAAGCTGTGCGTACGGCAAGCTACACAATCAACTTCACTCCTACAGCGGTGCTGAAGGGGAAGAGTGGCTGGAAGACTCCGCAGGAGGTTTGGAGCGGGCGCAAGCCAAGTGTGGCACACCTGAAAGTGTTCGGGTGGAAGGCACACACGATGGTGCAGGCTACGCAGAGGCGCGACAACAAGCTGGAGTCGCGAGCAAATTCGTATCTCTTCCTTGGCTATGAGAGCGCACATAAGGCGTATAGGCTTTACGACATGCGCAAAGGGGAGGTAATCCGCAGCCGAGACGTCGAGTTTGACGAGCAGCAGAGCTACATCAGCTGCAACGACGTGGGCGTGGTGGACTCCCCATAGACGGGGGAGTGGTTCCAGCTCCTTGACTACGAGAAGGAGCCGGCGGACGCCGAAGTTGAGGATGCGGCATGAGAGCGTGACGGTGCACCAGCGGTGGCAACCGAAGCGGAGGACTCTGGTGACGATCAAGCTGATGAGGAGATCCACCGGAAGGATCCGGCGGATGAGACACCATGGGTGCCAATGCGCGCACTCCCGGCAGAGTGTGCAACGGGTGTTGGTGGAAAATCCACTGGACGCGCCTACCATCCGGGCGATATTTCACCGGAGCGGGAGAGATCCTTGGGGAGCCGTCCGGTCGATGATGAACTGGAGCGTGCAGAGTCGGAGGGATCGCAGCAGAGCGACGATGCGCCACCAAAACTACCGCGCCGCAGTGGGAGGCAGCAAAAAGCGGGGAAGCGCTTCAACGCAAGCACCGGTCAATGGATTGGCATGACGTGGTGCATGCTGGCTGCATCAACGGAGCCGACTACCATACAAGAGGCACTTGCGCGGTCCAAAGGGGATCAATGGGACGCAGCTATCAAATCAGAGCTGGCGTCCATCACAGAAAACGATACGTGGGAGCTGGTTGACATGCCGAAAGATGCCAAGGTCATCGGCTCAAAGTGGGTCTTCAAGACAAAGTTCACAAAGGAAGGTGTGGTTGACAAGTACAAGGCGCGGCTGGTGGCGAAAGGTTACGCATAGCGTAAGGGGGAGCACTACGATGAGACGTTTGCTCCTGTCGCCAAGTTCACAAGCATCCGGGCGATCCTTGCGGTGGCGGCCGCGAAGGACATGGAGCTCCACCAAATGGACGTAAAGACGGCCTTCCTCAACGGCATCATAGACAAAGAGATCTACATGGAGGTGCCGGAGGGGGTGGAGGTGCCGGAGGGCAAGGTGTGCAAGCTGCGGAAGTCCTTGTATGGGCTAAAACAATCGCCCAGATGCTGGTACCAACAGCTGGACAGCTTCATGGCACAACTCGGCTTCAAGCGCTGTGAATCGGATCACAGCGTGTACGTACAGTACGACAAACAGCTCCATCAGATCATTGCACTCTAGGTGGACGGCCTGATTTTGTTCTCGACTGATCTGCCGAGCCTACAACGGCTGAAAGAGTAGCTGAGCAACAGATTCGAGATGGCGGACATGGGGGAGCTGGAGTACTACCTCGGGGTGAGCATCATGCGGAACCGGAGGGCGCGCACGCTTGAGCTCGGGCAGGCTAAATACGTGGCCGAGGTGCTGAAGCGGTACGGCATGGAGGAATGCAAACCAGTTGGCAGTCCGGTCTCCACAACCTGTGAACTAAGTGCGGCAATGGTACCGGCTACAAAAGAAGAGCGGGAGGATATGGCAGGGGTGCCCTACCAATCGGCGGTGGGCAGCCTCATGTACGCCATGGTGGCGACTCGACCGGACCTGGCCTACGCGGTGGGCCAAGTGAGCAGGTACGTGGCTGATCCAGGGCCACTACACTGGCAGGCGGTCAAGCGCATCCTCGCTACCTGCAGGCGACGCGACATGCGTGCTTGAGGTTCAACGGCAAGGGGAAGGCGGACCCTTTGCGTCTGGTCTGCTACATGGATGCAGACTACGCTGGCGATGTGGACAAGCGGAAGTCCACATCCGGCTACGTGTTCTTCTTCGCTGGTGCAGCGGTCTTGTGGTGTAGCAGAAAGCAAGACTGCGTCGCCACCTCCACAGTGGTCGCAGAGTACGTCACGCTGGCCGAGGTGGTCAAGGAGGCGATGTGGCTCCGCAGGTTGCTGGGGGAGCTGGGCGTGCCACAGCAGGAGCCTACGGTGGTGCAAGAGGACAACACCGGCTCAATATCGCTGACTAACAACCCGACGCAACACAGGAGGAAGAAGTACATTGACGTGCGTTATCATTACGCACGGGACATGGTTGAAAAGGGGCAGGTGGTGCTGCAACACTGCAGCACGCACAACATGCTTGCGGATTGCTTGACCAAAGCGCAACCCGTGGACCGCCATGCATTGAGCGTTGCCGGACTTGGGATGACCAGCTATGATGGGCTGGAGGGCGCAGTGGAAGATGAGTGAGAGCAGGCAGGAGCAGCAGGCATGGCATGTGCAAGGGGGAGAATGTTGTACATTTGCCCCTCTGCATGCCCAAGTGCGGCGCCGGGAGGCGCCGACGAGCCGCCAGAGAGAGGAGATTCGTCGTCGACGGATCTGGCAACTCGGTGATTGCTCGGATCCTAAAATGGAGGATTGACCCTGAAATTTGACAAGTTGCTGAATCCGGTGGAAGTTATTTCACCGGAATCGGACTAGAAACGAGGGAGATATGGGCTTCTAAAGTTGGGGTGTTCGCGGCGGTTCTGGGAGCCGGCCGCGGTTCGACTTCCGGTGAATAATCGACCAGAACGAGTAACAAAATGCCATCTGGGGATTTTGCTCCGGAAGATCTGCCGAGGCGTCCGGTGGATGATCCGCCGGATTTCAGGAGTGCAGTTTGTTACTGACAATCCTGGCTCGGAGTCCGAAACTCAGTAGTACAGTTTGTTACTCGGGGACAATCAAAATTCCGACTGGAGGTCCGTGAACAGGTTTCGACCCACATCAATCCCCATCACCAAACTCGATGATTAACTCATCGAAACAGACCCCAGAAGCGCGAGGGACACCGCCACTACGCGTAGGGACATCTGCGCCTCCGGAATGGCGTTTTGATGGGTCCTTGATGTGTGAGGGTGCCTCGGCGGGCGACGTGGTGCGCTCCGCCGACTGAGCGGCTGATTTGGGGTGCTGCGCTTCGGATGACATAGCGGGAGCTATGGTGATCCGAATCGCGCACGGCCCTACAAATGTTTAGATCATGTCCATGTTAAAAAACTAATGCAAAATCGTGTTATTCCCTTTGCAAAAGTGACTGTCTCACAACTGCCTTCCACTCCCAGCAACATAGCGTGAGGCGACCAGAAAGCTCACGCTTAGACTCAGAACCTGCACAAAAGAAACCGTGAATGCAGAAGACCAGTCAGGAAACGTTGGAACTGCCTCCACCCTGGGGCCAGTTTCTGACAATGTGGCCCCAGAGTCAAGGATCTAAAAGTCATCCGACACATGGACAGAAGCAAGAACACAGCAAAAAATAGCTATGGCGCAGTGCAGCGGGAGCCTTAGCACCGGTTATGTTTTTCTTCTTGGTGGGATTTTTGTCTCTTGGAAGATTGGAAAACATGGATGTGTTGCCCGTAGCTCGAATAAGGCAGAGTATTATACGCGCGGTGCAAGTACCATAATAGTATCTAAAAGGTGTTTTAATTAATTTCTTCAACATGTTTTTCGTTTTGTCCCTTATTACGGCATGTACATTTTTCCTTGTCCCCAATTTGTGACACATATTTTTTGTTTGTTTGTCTTTTCCCTCTGTCGCCTGCATTAGGCACATCTAGGACATTAGGGCATGTTTGCGCTTCACCGCATGTACACCATCTGGAAGTGATGCAAGACTTCACGATCCGAGTGAGGTCATTGGTGCATGCGTAGCTCTGATGCCGAAAGCACAAAAATTCAAGCTCCAAAGTTCAAACTTTGAACTTCACTCATCACGCACACAGCCGGGGTTGAGCACGACCTCTGGAAAAAAATATGTCCTTGTGTCAAACAAAGGTTGACTAATTTGTCCTCGTGTGTATTTGCTATAGCTCCACACCTGGTTGTTTTCATGTTCATCAAATTTGGCTCAACCTTTTATGTACTAGTACGGTATGTGTGAGAGTGTGTGACTTTCTTGCTTGCTACAACAGCTGCACGTTCCAAGGCACTGCATAAAACTCGACTACGACAACTAGAGCACCAAGGTAATCACACAATGGAATTCCTGATTCTTGTACAAAGCACAACAACGTTGAGTATCACTTTGTACGCGAGCGCATCATTGCCAGAGAGGTTGATGTCGTTTGGGTTGACACTCATCAGCAGCGTGCACACTCAAAGGAGTGGCATGTACAAGGTGGTAGTTGCTGTTGTGCGCTCCTAATTCCCCAGATTGATGTGGATGCACCTCGTGAATAATTGTATCCAGTGACAAGGACCTGCATTTTCCCAATCTCACGTTTGTGTGGACAATTTATTTGTGGGTCCTAGGAAAGTCTTGGTAAGGGGCGTAAGACATGCAAGTGACCTCTTGACTTTGTTCACATATATACGCTATCACTGCAGGTGAAAAAACTGAAGTAAAGCTCAAGGCGCACATACAATGGACCATTAAAACAGTAGAGTGCTAACATCCTTCCCTCACACACCTACGTGGAGCACAGGAACATGGACAGAACGGGATGGACCATGAGGGAAACAGTGGTTTTGTATTGAAAACGGGAGGAAAGAGAGTGGGGGGGAGGCCACGGGGTGGAGCTCGCTAGTCGAGCCTACCTGCCAGCGAGTTGGAGCTCGTCGGTTCTCACTCAAATGTGAGGACACAATGCCACTCATAACCTGCAAGTCCACAACGACCCAAAACGAGTTTGGTCCTAAACTATGCCAGTCCAAACGAACCCATGTTAATAAGCATAACTAAACTAGGCCACAAAAACATGAAAGACCAAGCATGAACAAGGATAACATTAGGGTGTTTTGTAACAGTGTTGGGGCGTTGAGCGAGGTGACCACAGATGGAGCAGGCTGAAGTGTCGCCGGTGGCTGGTTGCCGCTGCTCAGCAACTTCCGGAATTGTGTTTGCTCCCTCATTCTTCTGTACCCTCCTCATCAAGAGCCTGCAAGGCAATGGACATGAGACGAGAGGTCAGAGTAATCTATGTACACAATATGACTCCCCCATGACCACATGGCGAACAAGTCCACTGACGCAACAGCACTGATGCGAGCAACGGCATAAGGCAACGAAGGTAAAGGACAACAGATGCAACTCAAGGGCAGAGGTCAGCCCATAGTACAGGCATGGTGCAATCCCACGGAACGTACAGCTGTGAGGAACTTTATACGGCTGATGACCTTTGTTAGAAAATCAGCACGCTGCGAGTCGGTGCCGGCCAACATGACCTGAATCTCACCTCGATCCACCAAATCTTGGATATAGTGGTACTCGATATTGATGTGCATCGTTCGTGCATGGAACACATCGGAGTTCTCTGCGATGGCCTTTGC